>LR991007.1:17202500-17802500 GCA_905163435.1 Mamestra brassicae
GGTGCAATCAATTACGTTCTTATGGAACTCTTACGCGATATTTACTATATTCCCATAAACATTTTGAAATTTATGAAATTGCCCACAGGTTTGGGAATTACTTTCAGGAGGAATGTCAATAAAACACTCTATGTTCTTATGCATTTTTGGATAAGTACTCGGTGCCACCAAACTTTGTTAGGACCATATTTTAAGAAACTTTCAAGACATTCCACTCCACTACCACTTTTCAAGACCCTCATAAACTACCTACCAAACCAAGATAAAAAAACTAAAACGTTTTTAAACATTTAAAATAAGAACGCAAAAAAACCGCGCCATTGCGTCACAGAGATCGAAAGGCACGTAGCAACAACAGATTATAATGTTCGACGCCGACCCAAATACGACCCTTGTATACTTCGACTTGTATAGTTTATGCCCGCAATGGCGGCGGGCGAACAGCTGAGTGGGCGACGTCATCGTGTGATCGTGCCCTGTTGATCCACTCTCGAATGAGGATGACCTTCTATAAATACTGATTCAGTTTATTAATAAGTGCAATTTGTTATATTTGGATATTCCGATTGATATTTGCGACGTGGACTTTGGTTTTAGAATCTTTTAAACGTGGATGGTTAGTCTATGGATTTTCACTGTCATCATAAGATCACAAATTTTTGGGTTAACTTGCAAGAATGTCGTCCAAGACAGTAAATGTAGCTAACTAATGAAAAAATAATAATACAGCAATGAGCCTATACTTTAAAATGTTGGAATATAGTTTGTCGATACATAAATAATCAGCTAAAAGCTGTTTAACTCCATTATCTGCCATTTTTAGCGTTAATTTTGATATTTTTGTGCGTTAGTTAGCGCCTAGCGAGTAAGTGGAATGTTTGTAATGTCCGCATTATGTATGCTTTAGTATTACGTCATTCGTCTGGTCCTTGTTTGTACTTTTGGCGAGTAATGTCGCAGTTGTCGAGCCAGAGGATATTCAAGTTAAATCAGAACACCATGACTTTCCGGATTATCTACTCATTATTCACGCGGGCAGCTAATTTATCTTTAATGTCATCATCGAAAAATGGGAAACGCCGAAAGATTGTAAAATATCGCGTGAAATTGTATGAATTTGGATGAGATTTATTGTTTTACTAAACGATTTTTATAATATATCACACAAAAAATCCATGTTAAAGATTGCTAAAAGGCTTCTAATGAAGCTATAAAAGCACTAAGAAGAGCAGTTTTGAATGCATTAAACTGGAGAATTTTATTTTAATAAATACTTGTCTGCATTATTTCGATCTACTAATTTATCGATAAATTAACAAATGAGTCATGAAAATCAAATAAACACATTTTCTTCCCGTTAAAATATATTAATTTTTAAACGGGAAGTAATTTGTCGAAAACTATCCCAAGGGAACATATTCCCGGGATGAAAAGTATCCTATGTGTTATTCCAGACTATAATCTACTACTGTGCCAAATTTCATCAAAATCCATTCAGTAGTTTTTGCGTGAAAGAGTAACAAACATCCATCCATCCATCCTCACAAACTTTCGCGTTTATAATGTTAGTAGCATGATGTTTGGCACCAAGAATTATCTCTGTTATTGACAACATGACTTCATTTTCAGCTCCTTTCAGAAATGGAAAGAGTTGAGAATCTACTAGCGTTTAAGACATAGCTTCTGACCCTATGCATACATATCGGAAATACTTCTGTCTTTCTGTCTATATTTTTAGGAAAAGTATTAACGCGGCAGTGAAGAATTCAGATAGGTAATAGTTTCCATCCTGCTGATTTTTGCAAATAAAACTTGGACAAAACAGTTTCTTGACATAAGAAATTTAGTCATCCTAACTACACAAGAGGGGAGACAAGAACCATTAGGCACGTATTTTTATTGAACCGTCACAGTCCTAAGGCGAGGCGTCCTAACAACCCACTTATAGCTAATTTATGAGACTAATGCTATCTGTCAGTAGGTACGACATAATGACAAAACATGGCGGGGGAATTTTTCCATTAATGTGTAATTAGGTGTGGAAGATTATCGCAATTACAGGCACTGATGTAATCAGTAAACAATTCCCATTTAAATTTGTTACGGCTGACAACTGAGAGATTATTTGATTTTTTTGTTGTTTTTTTTTTTTACGGCGGATTGGAATTTGCAAATTAGTACTAAATATTAAATAACAATGTTGAAAGACCTACAATACAACTGACACGTTAGGATGAAATAATGGTTTAACTTACTACGGCTGAAATAGAAGCTACAATAAAATTAATACTTAATATATAGCTTAATATATAGCTAGAATTGATGAGTCCATTCTAGCTATATATTAAGTATTAACTTTGCTGGACCAGCTAAAAACAAATGACGTGATAAGCATAGAATAGAATTGGATGCAAACAAAGCCACATTGTGTTGTGTATAAAAAAATATAAAGTAATGTAATATTATTCATGATCGAAATAATGCAGATAAGTACCGAAGTCGGCTTGACTGTAAAAGAGGTAAGGTTCTAGTGTTCTATCTATTCGACCATTTACTACTTTTACGTTCTTTTAGTTATTTCTGTATGTAGTTGTTGTAATAAGATTATTAAGGCGTATGATTATTATAGTGCAACATAGCTTGAAATCTTGGAAAATTGTTGATTTATTCTTCATAAAGCTTGGTAACTAATTACTGCAGTAATGCGTCAAATAAAGTTAGTTTACCATTTTACATTCTGACTTTGTTACGAGTATTGTTGCTATTACTGGCAATCTCAGCTTCTTTATATAATGTCACCGTAAAATTGCAGATTCCGTAAAATTGTAATTAATCTTTATTATATTATAACTTCTCGATATATTATGATAAAATCGTTTTGTATACAATAAATCCCATCCAAATTCAGTAGTTTCCAATATCACATTAAGAAAAAATAGTTGACAATTTCACGCGATATTTTACAATCTTACGGCGTTTGCCATTTTCCGGTGACATATATATTGAATCCCTCTTAAAATTTTAACGTGTCGTCCTCCGTTATTTCATTGCACGTCAACGTAAATACTAATATCTCGGTTAATGCCCCCAATATTCTCGTAAAAAGACATCTAATAAAGATTTTTATTGGAATTATGTGCGAACGAGTTCCGACGGAGGAAGTGTACAACTTTCACTGCTGCTTCACTTTTGGTATCTTCGCGTGTTTGCTAATTGGAACACGTAAATATTAAAGTAGCCCAAAACTGTGTTGCAACTTTGTTAAATTCTCCTCTAATTAACGTTTGAACTTCGCTAATTACGCAAGATTTATTATCGCAGCACGATGAAAATACTAATTCTGCATAGACTGCATACCTATTACTATCAGTAACACGTCATTATTTTAGAGCGAGTTAGTTCTGTTAACCTACATTGGTCCGCAAACAAGTTAAGTGAAACGTTCTATTTTACTGTCTGGCACTAAATTGTAAAAATTACAGACAACAAAGAGCCCTAAGTCGTTGCAGCTGTAAAAGTGCTAACTACGCTGCAAACAGTGCAAATAATTCGAGTTATTTACAAACTTGTACTTAAATGAGACGCAATTAAAAAAAACTTAACACTAAACTTGAACTTAATATGATGAATACAAACATGCCGTCTTATCACAGTGTCATTAAAAAAAAAGAAATGGGTTGTCAAAATTTCAATATGGAATGCCACGCGTTCGAAGTGCGCGAATGCGATCGCAGCGCCAGTGCGTCGTTGGTAGCGGCCGGCGTCGGAGCCGGCGATCGCGGACTGACAGCGACTCGATCGGGACCCCACGGCCGCCCGGCTCTGCTACACAGTACACACACTAACCCCACACGCGAGTTCACGCGACCCAGCATCGTAAACAAAAGATAATATGAAATAAGGTGACTTTAAAGTTTAAACTTTATTGCGCAGCCTTGATCGGCTTTTGTTCAAGATTATATTCGCGCAACAAGCACAACATATTGCCACATTTGAGATAAACCGAAGGAAAAATGTTGTTGTTCTAAAAACAAAATTGTGATAAGAAGCGTTAGTAACCCTGAGTTCCTGGCATAAATACCTAATAACCGAATACACTAGCAATCATTGTGAGGAAAAATACTCATAATAAATAACAAAATACCTTCGTCCAAGATACCGGTTACGGAAAAATATGTTCTATAGCATATATTGTTGTTTTGTGAGAAGGACAATCACTAAAAATTAGTTTGAGGATGTCCTTTTCACAATACTATTTAACCACTAACACTAGCAATAAGTTATTATATTGTTCACTAACATGCTGGATCATTGTTGTCCGAAAATAACTATCTATTATTATTTAATCTTATAGCTAAAGAAATAAAAAATGACATGTATTTATCGGGAACAATATTGTTTTTCAATAAAACATCAACTGACGTCATTGTCACCCTACTAACTGCATACGTTTACCTCAAGAAACAGAGCTAAAATTTCGACCCACCTTGTAAGCCTTCGATAGCTCAGTTGGTAGAGCGGTGGACTGTAGAGTAAATAACATTGTCATCCATAGGTCGCTGGTTCAAATCCGGCTCGAAGGAATCTTTTTGGATTATTTACAAAATATGCTTTTTTCCTTCTGTAGTTTTTTTTTCGTTTTCGATTTAAATATTTCATTAACAATTTTAAATATAGCAGTTGGTTTTGGAATATGGACAGGAAGATGACGAGTTGGTTTTAGAATAATAAAATTGTTGTTATGCATGTCAAGCATGTTTTGGACCTATTGAATGGAGTAGTTAGGATTGACTTGGATTTAATAAACTATTTATATATAACTATATTCAAGTTAAAGAAACCTTCAATTCTTAGGACTTCATTTAATTCTTACTTTAAAAAAACCCACTTCTGAGCCAGTTTGAGTGTGTTGAATCTCCTCGGGAATTCGTTTATTGTAACTGCATAGTTCTGAGTGTGACTAAAACCCTCTAAAAGGAGTTATAAAGTAGGTACCAGGTTTCCGGTAACACTAAAACCCAATAACACTGTCACCGCCCGGGAACCGAACCCCAGTCCTCATACTCAGCTGCAGTATCGCTTGTTACACCGACTTTTGTCGCCGACTTTGAACTCTGAATAAAAAATGTCTGCGCAGAGTTTGTTAAAGTCTATAAATAATACTGTTACGCGCCAGAATTAATGTCGGGTACATTAAGTTACTACTAGCGCCATCTAGTATCGAGTGGCAGAACTAGTAGAGTCAAGTACCTTCTAGACATTTCTTTGCCAGAACATTCTACACTTCTCGGTATCTGGTCAGTCGGCAGCGGTAGTTACGAGTACTTTCCAGATGTTTCGAGAATGGAAGTTTCTAGAATAAACTGACCTATAAAAGGAGCGCGTATTCCGCGGCCGAGTCAGTATTGGATTAGCGATACAAGCGAATACTTCGGAAGCGATCTTCAAGTGCGATTAAAGTGATCAGTGGTGAACTTGTGTTTAATAATTAGTGAGTTTAAAGTTGTAATTAGTGTTTTTAAATTAAAGTGTCATTTTGGTTATTTAATCGGCTGTTTTTATTGTAACGAACCCCAAGCTCGTAACAATTGGTGTCAGAAAGTGGATATTTAAATCATGCCGATTCTACCAAAGGACGACACGGAGGGTATCCGTACCCGGAGTCAACGCCAGCAGGAGACGGATCAGAGGCGTTTTGGAGGTACAACGCCGCAGACGTCGGAGGGCCAGTTGCCGATCATGGAGGCCGGTCCGTCCACAGCAGCTCCAGCATCTGCAGCTCCAGACTTTGCTGCACTGATGATGATGCTGCAGGAGCAGGCCCGCCGACAAGAGGAGCAAGCCCGCCGGCAAGAGGAACAGGCCCGTCGGCTGGAAGAACAGCTGCAGCAAGACAAGGAGGAACAGGCTCGCCGACAGGAGGAACAGGCTCGCCGACAGGAGGAACAGGCTCGCCGACAGGAGGAACTGGCCCGTCGGTTGGAAGAACAGCTCCAGCGTGACAAGGAGGAGCAGGCGCGCCGCCAGGAAGAACAGATGTTCGTTATGAAGGATCTACACGCCACTTTCGGCAAAGAAATAAAGGTTGTAAGAGATAAAGTGGTCCAGCATGAGAACCGCCTGACGGAAGCTGAAACACGAATCGACCAAATGAATAATCGGGTTGACAACGTGATTGCTGACGTAAAGAAAACGCTGGACAACCTTAAAGTAGGGGATGGAATTGCAACTTCCGTAGCTACTACACCTTCGCTACGTGGATTCAAAGTGCCGCCGTTCGATGGGACATCTTCCTGGTCAGCCTACAAAATACAGTTTGAGGCTATTATGAAGGCGAATGGTTGGAGTAAAAATCAGGCCATGACTGCTCTCACCCTAGGCCTGCGCGACCAGGCCTTAACTGTCCTGGAAGCTCTCGGTAAGGAAGTGACGTACGAGCAACTCCTTGAGGCGTTAGAAGCTAGGTATGGCGACGCTCATCTGGAACACGTGTTTCGTGCGCAGCTTAAGGATCGCGTGCAACGAAACAGTGAAAACCTGCAGCAGTGGGCCCTTGAAGTGGAAAAGCTGGTTCGAAAAGCTTACCAGTCCGTACCTGCGCTCATCGAAGGGAACCTGGTGCAGGCATTCATCGATGGCATCCGCGATCTTGAAGTTAGAGCTGCTGTGAGGCTCGGGCACCACGGGACGCTTAAAGACGCCTTGGCTCATGCACTGGAGGTGGAAGCTGTGCGGCAGGATCATCGTTCCCATCGCGTCAGGGAGGTTGCAGCGCCTACAGTTCGCGACCGTTTAAAAGGATACAGCCCTAGGTGCTACGGCTGTGGGGAAAGGGGCCACCTTCGATCCAGTTGCCCTAAGCGGACTGCAGAAAGGGAAGGTAGCCAATCTCCAGAGGGTAGGGCGGCTAACAGCACCGCCCAGCAACAGCAGGGAAACGAGTGAAAGTCAGGACTGCGGGGCGGGTGCTGGCTGATGTTCAAAGAGCCCCAAGGATTTCGATCTCACAAACCCATGACGGGAATAGCCTAATCATCAAGGGCGAGGTCAACGGAATGCCTTGTAAGCTGACTATAGACACTGGAGCTTCTCGCACGGTTCTCAGTTCCCAACTTGTAAGTCGGTTCCTTGTGGACTCCGTACACAACCGAGACCGCATAAATTTGGTAACAGCCACTGGTCAGCGTATACCCGTCCGAGGAGAGAGAGAGATGCAGTTGAAGCTAGGCAACGGAATATACCTGCATAATGTTGTCGTAGCCGATATAATGGACGATTGCATCCTGGGTTTAGACTTTATGAGGTAGAATTGTTGTGAGATCGACATCAATCAAGGAGTTATGAAATGTGGACATGAGGAACTTTTCATGGAAGGGGCGTTACCAGGAAATGTGTACAGCCTAAAGAAGATTGTTCTTCCTCCGAGATCGGAAACGATTGTGCCGGTTAGTCTTCCTCGGAATCCTGGGCAGAATCATCGTTGTGTACTCGTGGAAAAGGTAGACACTGACCTTCCATGGAAAGTGGCACGAACTTTGGTCAGAGCCACCGACATCTCAGGGGTACGTGTCCTGAACCTTAGTGATAAGGAACAGATGATAGAAAAAGGCACTCTGATTGGTACTTGCGAGGAAGTGGATTGGTTGCGTCGATGCCAATATCTATCGACTGGGACCCTCAGCAAGGATGCACAAACGAAAGTGACCACACTTTTAGACGACTGTCGCAGCGCTCTGTCTCAAAATGAACTGGTCAAGGCAAAGAAGATGTTACTGAAGTACGCCAGTGTTTTCTCTTCAAACGATGGTGACATCGGGAAGACTGGCTTAGTTCAACACAAAATAAACACAGGAGAAGAATTGCCTATCCGTCAGCGACCAAGGAGATTGCCGGTAGCACGTGAAAAGGAAGTGGAAACCATGATTGAAGGAATGGTGAAGGATGGTGTTATAGAACCTTCATCCAGTCCATGGTGTTCACCAGTAGTGCTGGTAAGAAAGAAGGATGGCAGCATGCGGTTTTGTGTTGACTATCGTCGTCTAAACGACGTCACGAAGAAGGACAGCTATCCTTTGCCAAGAATTGATGACACGCTGGACATGCTAACTGGAGTGAAGTGGTTTAGCACGCTAGACCTAAAAAGTGGTTACTGGCAAGTTAAAATCGACCCTAAGGACAAGGAGAAAACTGCATTCTCGACAGGAAAGGGCCTGTGGCAATTTAAAGTTATGCCGTTTGGATTGTGCAATGCTCCGGCAACGTTTGAAAGGTTGATGGAACTTGTATTAACCGGGTTAATTGGCGATGCTTGTCTGGTCTACTTGGATGACATCATCATCGTGGGCCGTACGTTTTAAGAACATCTTCAAAACCTGGAACGCGTGCTCATGAAGATCCAGAGTGCAAATCTCAAGTTGAGTCCAAAGAAGTGTTCACTTTTCAAACGTCAAGTCAGCTTTTTGGGATATGTTGTGTCGGAAGAAGGCATCCGCACGGATCCAGAGAAAATCGCCGCTGTTAAAGATTGGCCAATTCCAAAAGACAAGACGCAGGTCAGAGCATTTTTGGGTTTGTGCTCCTATTATCGGCGATTCGTCAAGAACTTTGCGGACATAGCCAAGCCCCTCCACAAACTAACCGAAGAGAAGCGACATTTCTGCTGGGATGAAAGTTGCGACGTCGCATTCCAGGAGCTAAAGAAACGTCTGTGCAGAACACCTATTTTGGGGTATCCTGACGCGAACAAGGAATTTATAGTTGACACAGACGCTAGTGATATCGGACTTGGCGGTGTGTTATCTCAACGGAATGGCGATCAAGAGGTTGTGATAGCCTACTTCAGCAAGTCATTGTCGAAACCAGAAAGGAACTATTGTGTCACGAGACGGGAATTGCTAGCTGTGGTAAAGTCTTTGCAGCATTTTACCAAATATCTGCTGGGACGGAAATTCCATTTACGTACAGACCATGCTGCACTCAAATGGCTATTGCAGTTCAAAAATCCAGAAGGACAAGTTGCGAGATGGATTGAACTACTGCAGGAATACGACTTTGTGATTGAGCATCGCAGCGGAAGATCTCATGGCAACGCCGACGCATTGTCAAGAAGACCTTGCCCTGAAGACTGCAAGCATTGTACTAGGCAAGAGGGTAAAGATGTCGTACCTGTGAGGATGCTCAAGACAGACCTCAGCAGCGAGTGGAAGGAAAGCCTACAATGTGCACAGCAGGAAGATTCGGACATCAAGCCGATTCTGGAGTGGATGAAGGCCAGTGTTCCTAAGCCCACGTGGAGCGACGTCTCAGCGATGAGTTCGATCACAAAAAGTTATTGGGCCCAATGGGACAGCTTAGTGATTCAGGATGGAGTCCTGTGCCGTAAATGGGAAAATGCTCGGGGAGACAGCTGTCATTTGCAAATGGTTGTCCCTAAAGCAAAAGTACCGAATGTCCTACAGCTGTACCATAATGGTTCTTCAGGAGGCCATATGGGAGTAAAACGGACTTTACTGAAGATAAGAGAACGGTTTTACTGGGTCCACTGTCGTGACGATGTCGAGGACTGGTGTCGCAAATGTACAAGTTGTGCGGCTGTAAAAGGACCTCAGACTCGCAGTAGAGGTGCATTAAAATTGTACAACGTCGGTGCACCATGGGAAAGGATAGCCCTAGATGTTGCGGGACCTTTTCCGGAAAGTGAAAGTGGTAACAAGTATTTCATGGTTGTAATGGATTACTTCACTAAGTGGCCGGAAGTCTTCGCCATTCCAAATCAAGAAGCCTCAACAGTTGCAGATAAACTAGTTCATGAAGTCTTCTGTCGTTTTGGAGTACCCTTGGAGATTCACAGCGATCAAGGAAGGAATTTTGAGTCCCAAATATTCCAGGAAACTTGTCGAGTTATGGGTACTCATAAAACGAGAACAACTTCTTACCACCCACAATCGAATGGAATGGTGGAACGATTTAATCAGACATTGGAGAGATACCTGGCAAAAGTCGTGGAAAACCGGCAACGCGATTGGGACAAGCATATACAACCGTTTTTGCTGTCATACCGAAGTGCTGTTCACGAAAGTACATCGGTGACACCAGCCTTCGCAAACTTCGGAAGAGAATTGCGGCTGCCTGCAGATCTGATCACCGGAATACCACCTGATGCCCCACGCAATATAACCGATTATGCGAATGACTTGCGGAACAAAATGAATGACATTTATGAGCACGTCAGACAATCGGGCCAGCAAATGTCTGAAAAGATGAAAACCCGTTATGACCGTAAAATGAACAATAAAGGGTTCGACGAAGGTTCACTAGTGTGGTTGCACAATCCAGTTCGCAGTAAAGGGAAATCTCCTAAGCTTCAAGCTAAATGGGACGGGCCGAACCGGATTGTGACAAAAATTAACGACGTGACCTACCGTATACAGAAAGGTACAAGAAGTGCTCCTAAGATCGTCCATGTGGATCGACTGGCGCGTTATTATGGGACCGATAATGCTCGGGACGAGCATGTCTTAGGAGGGGGCAGTGTTACGCGCCAGAATTAATGTCGGGTACATTAAGTTACTACTAGCGCCATCTAGTATCGAGTGGCAGAACTAGTAGAGTCAAGTACCTTCTAGACATTTCTTTGCCAGATCATTCTACACTTCTCGGTATCTGGTCAGTCGGCAGCGGTAGTTACGAGTACTTTCCAGATGTTTCGAGAATGGAAGTTTCTAGAATAAACTGACCTATAAAAGGAGCGCGTATTCCGCGGCCGAGTCAGTATTGGATTAGCGATACAAGCGAATACTTCGGAAGCGATCTTCAAGTGCGATTAAAGTGATCAGTGGTGAACTTGTGTTTAATAATTAGTGAGTTTAAAGTTGTAATTAGTGTTTTTAAATTAAAGTGTCATTTTGGTTATTTAATCGGCTGTTTTTATTGTCACGAACCCCAAGCTCGTAACAATACGTTAAAAAAATATCAGTCGTAGTCGTGCGGACGCACTATAAATATTAAAAAGGCAGCAGACACAGACAGCTTCCCTGCTAAAGACGACCTCAATATCCCCATTCAGCCTCCTCATAAAAAATGCAAAGTCATTCCCCATTTTATCTCCCCAGAATCTTCGGAAGGAGTTTTAATTCAGGTCACCTTTAAATATGCACCCAGCTATATTAGTAACGGTTTTCGAGACTGAGAAGGTCGAAACATTTCTTAAATGGAACAAAGTATTGTTATAACGTGTTTTTGAATTTAGGGTCACTACATCATGAATGACGGAAGGTAATCAAGTCTGGGTCATCCGGTCTCGTCTTCTCAAGGGGTCTCGTAATACCCAGAGGGGTTGTGGAGGTCAGATCGAGAGTCGCGTCTTAGACTGGAAGCCGATTAGCCTAATATATACCTACTTGGGAAAAGGGCAGCAAGACGAAGTCGGGGATGAAATCCGGTCCATTCAGAGTAGTCAATACAGCGCTATGAATGTAATTTTATCTAAAACAGCCAATATGACAGCTAAAAAAATCATTGTTTCAAACTTAAAGCATTTATTTCAATTAAACCATTTACACTTTTGAATTGTCTGCATGGTTCTCATATAACATATTGTGAATGTGAGGACTATGTAGATCGCCCGCCATATTAGGGTTTCATTTGAGTTAGTCTGGCAGTTTTAGTTATTTATGCCTCACTTTGGTATTGTTCGTCAAATCGTTGAGCTCCTTAAAGTTCTAAGTTTGAGCTACACGATAACCGACAAATGCTTGCACTGTCTGGACAGGTCCACTCAAATCTGTGGGGCACTTTCCTCAAAAGGCCACTTCAGACATTAACCTAAATGATTCTCATATGATTTAACCAGTACAGATTGTATGGACTTTAAAAGAGATTTTGACCTCTGTTGGTTGCTGTGGTGTTTCTTCTCAGGGTAGTCAGCTGAGAAACACCGGCCTCATAAAGATTGACGTGTAAAAGTGCTATGTTTAACCTACTTGCAAAATAAATATCATTTATCCTTTCAAAGTCGGTCAGTGAAAATTATGAAGCTTATTGTGCATCTCTATGGAGAAGAACATGTAAGAAGCTGCACGGAGAGTCTAAAATCAATATGTAATTAAACAAAGGCTTATTATGACACTAATACACGGTTCAACCAACCAAATTCACTTTGATTTTGGATGTGTCTTCCAAAATAATAAGACAGATTATTTTTCAGGCGTCAACTCGTAGGTTGTCGGCCACAAAACTATTCCAATAGGTATTTAAAAGTTCTCCATTTAGCTAGAGCCTCAAACAGCTGTGAACGAAAGACGTGGGCGCCTCTGTCGGTCCACCCATGTGTTCAAGGCTTATATTTTGTAACGCTTCGCTACCTTACAAAGATAGGGGATGGATCATGGATGGAATAAATAGCTAGATTCTCTTTTGTTTTTTCAACGTACCCTTGTTTGAATGGAAAAATATCATGGAACATCTATACAAAGTCCCCATGTGTGTTTATTTGGACTCTAGATGGAGCGATGCTAGACTCGACCTGGACAAAGATTTCTTCAAAAGTTAAAGTGAATATACGGAAAAGGTGCGTAGGGCCTAGCACAAATGTTTAACGTAAATTTTACTAAAATTATAATACTCGTTTCGCACACAATATTATTTGAATTGGATAGATACTATATTCATATTTTTGTATGATACAAATTGTGTATGTCGCATAACAATGGGGTTGTAGTTATTTATATTCAAAATTCACTTATGTTTTAACGTCATTAAACGTCAATGTCCTATAAGATATGATATAAGAGTGATTTTACTGTTTAAAATTTAAGCAGGTCTTGTGTCATTTGTGAAATTCGACTTATCTAACAAACGCTGTCCAGAAGCGGTTGGTAAACCTTTTTTTCCAAGCTATTGTTTTTATAACAAAAAAAAAACAACAGACAAGTATAAATAGAGGATGGGAATAAATTCAAGAACGAACTCGAACATGTCTCTCCATCCGTCAATGAGAAAAAAAGAGCAAAAGATAGGCAGGTAATTCGTTGATCGAAAACAGGCCAACCCTTCGGTCACATGATGAGTCGACTAAATAAATAAATACATAAGCGTATTCTCACCATCATTATCATCGAAGAACGAGTCAGTGATGATCCTCGGAGATCTCGAGCCGTCTTGAACGCCTCGGATAGACATTTCACTCGATTTTACTGTCACTTACATTACACTACACTTTGTTCATCACCGGTATAACCCACGATTTAATCGATAAAGGATCTAGGCGCGAATTCTGGAACGAAAATTATCGATTTTTTTTTGTGTCAAATTTTCAAACGCCTTTTAGTGTCTGTGATTGGTTGAATGAATTTTCATCAGCCAATAACATCACTAGATTTGTGACCTGTCGATAATTTATTTCCAGAAAATGAGGCTAGTCTCAATGAGGTACAAAACACGGTTTAAATGCTATTCACTTTTAGAAAACCAAGATGCCTTTAATTATGTCACATCACAGTTGGAAAATTTATTAATAAAAAAAAAAAGCGTTGTCGTCCGATTCAAGTGTCTTGTTTTCAACAACAAATTGTTTGTTATCAAAACTCTGAGATTTACAATTGAATTATCCGATAAGGTAGTTATTTATTTATATATTTGCAATAAGCCACAGGTGCATTCAGTGTGTTTGTTTGACATTAAAACAATGGAGTACGACATTGAACAGCTGTTAGGAATGTTTAATGTGAATAGTAGCTATAATAGGCGCCAGATAAATGTGGAATAAAGTATATTGACCTTTCCCTAATAACTGTTCATAGGTACCTGAACAATTAAATATGAATCGTTTTTCATTATTAGACAATGTTAAGGATCACGAGAGATGATGATTCGGGACAGCTTTGTGTCATTAATTCCGTTTTTCAAATTCAAAATGTCAATAATTGTAGGTGGGTCGATGACCGTTATTCCACGATTATATGGCGCCTACTATACACGCAAAGACGCAACCACAGATTTATAATACATTTATTTACATATTGAAACCGTAGGTACCCTATTATTTTTCTGTGTCATCAAATTTTAATTTCTTTGCATACTGTAGTATAGGTTCTCCAACTTACGACCTTACGTTTAACCAACGGTAGCTACCAACGGTAGCTGGAACGTCATGTTTGAAAGGCAAGCATGACGTTTCAGCTACTGTTGACAGCTAATTTGTTTGACAGTTGGTCAAAGGTAGATACGTTATTGCGACCGGCCGTCAACAGACAGAGGTGTTACTGGGGAGTTTGTAAAAAAAATTGCGCCACTTCTTTTTCCAAAAACACTCAAGGATGTGATGACTGATGACGGGCGGGCGTTTTGGGGGACTAGATATGGTCGTGCAAAAAGTGTTCTGTGGCCATAGTGCGAGGTTTTAACGTTCTCGATCGCGTTAGCGTACCCAAACGTTCGCTTATGTCAAATTGTATGGAGAAAAAAAGGTTTTCCGTTATTGTCACCAAACGGCGCCTATTCAGTTTCAATACAAATTGACGTTTAGGTACGCTGACGCGATCGAGAACGTTAAAAAACTCACACTAAGGCCACTCTGGCTTCAAATAAATGACTTTCGATTTTGAGGACCCCGGCAAGACCAATAATAAAAAATGGAAGACATGAGACATAGATCTACCAATTAGAGCTGGGCCGCGTGCTGGATACGGTCCCTGTTACAGACCTTATAAACTGATACTGCTTATGCTATGCATAAACACCAAGAAGCAGAACCCACAGGATATAACTAGGTTCTCACATTATCAACTAAGTTATTATTTGTTTCCAACACTGATTGATGAGCCCTGCCTATCGCGTATTGAGGCTATTTGCGACCACGTTGATAACCGTAAAATTGCACGTAGGTATCGAAAACAATTTGCGATAACCTTATCTTTATATATTTATCGGTCTATACAAAGTAGATAGGTATGCAAATGGGTGAAACATTAAAGATTGGAAAATATAGGTAAATACGACTAAAAGTTTCTGGAAACAGGTAAGTAATGGCGGTTTGTTTTGGAGGGAACGTGTCAAATTCTACTTTAATGACAAAGATTGCCAGGTATGCAGGTTAAAATAATTTTCGGGAAATATTCAACTAATTAGAAATTCTTATTTCTGAAACCTAGTAACCACGAGTACCTACCTAAGTAACCAGCCCGAAATTGCGTTTACCTGAAGGGCAAAGGTTTATCTCAATTAACACATGAATGCCATGGGATTGTTTTCGTCCTTAAAAAACGCCCATGTATGACCATGCTGTTTTGTGAGCCCAGGAGCGAAGCCATGGGTAATAAATAGTTTATTACTAGTGCTGATTATAGATCCAATATTAATCCCTTTAAATCCAATCAAATTATGTAATTTTCGATCGTGTTTCACTGACAGCAATTCCATGAAACGACGAACCGATTGCAACTAGGTACCTACATAGTTGCATAGTCAGAGATTCCACGAACCAATTCAATTAAAGTAAATCAATAAATTCACAGCCCACGCTTTTGGTGAAAATACAGCGACCTAAATACATAACTGGTAGAGAATGCCTTGATGCACTATTGTACATAAAGTTTAAATAAATAATATCAGGCTTGTATAGATACCTACCCCGAAGGATTTGGCAGAACAGGATTAGGTCGAGGAATCAAGGATACCAACATTCAGTCTGAGGACCCACCGCGGCGCATGCTGTGCACGGGCACGCGGCGCATTTTAGCTTTTTTTTTTATAGGATGGGAAATCATCAAATGACTTCTTCCACTCTGGGTGGAGCAGATGGGCGTGTCAGAATCTAACTGACTAAAACCCATCCGTGTTCCTTCTAAAGCCCTTTGCGTTCCAGGGCCGCGGTGACTCTTACGAACAAATTCCGCAACCCTGGCAGGCGCATTTAAGCTGCGTGGATTCTACGTTTCCACTGCAGTACAAACTACACACCCACAACAATGTATGCACAAGTAGCGTGGCCGTGGCCCGCCGCGGCGCACAGGGTGTTGCGATACAGTTGCACATAGTCGTGAGCTAATATACGTGTATAATGTGTAGGTACAGCGGCAGGTTTTACCACTGCGAAGCCCCGGGCGGCAGTCCTTTGCGAGGCCCCAGGCGACATTTATATGAAAGTAGGTATTTCTGTTTGCGGCGTTTCCTAAGACTAAAATTCAAAATAAAATCACAATGCCAATTTTTACATTGAAAAAATTGCAATACTGAAAACCGGTCTCGTGTGATCGACTTCCTCAAATTCGATGGCACTTATTACTATTAATATTATTAAATAATTAACTGTGAAATAACTGCATTTTATTGCTTAAAGTTTTTTTAACACGGGTAGCGCGAGGCCCCGGGCGGTTGCCCCGCTCGCCACCCCCTAAGGCCGCCACTGAGTGTGTATGCACAGCGTGCATGGCGTTGACAGCGTTGAGCTATGTGAGCCATATTCGAGTAAGTCACGCAGGTACTAATGACGAAAATAATTTATGTGAAGCGTGTCCATGGCTTGCAGTGGACACAAACCTTGCAAAGCGAAGCTTAACACACGTAGGTGGCCTCTCCATGCACCTTTATGTGTAAGTCCCATGTTCCTAAAAGTGTGCAAACCTATGGTCAGGAAACAGGCACAAAATCACAAATTTAAATCCTGGGCTGGTACTGCGAAATTACAGATGGAAAAAGCTAATATACTTCGCCAGACTCGAATCGAACCTATACCTCACACTCAAGGATACGAGCTATATACGACCAAGGTACATCGGTATCACACTAATATTATAAAGCCGAAAGTTTGTGAGTGTGTGTGTGTGTATGTTTGTTACTTCTTCACGCGCAAACGGCTCAACCGATTTAGATGAAATTTGGTGCAGAGATAGATTAGAGCTTGGAGAAGAACATGGGTCATTTCGTCGCGAGAAAAGGGCTTGTTAGGGATGTAAGTTCGTATGGGAGAAGATAAAACCATGAACCTTTGTATTTAGGCATTTGATAAAAAATAAATTACTTAATATAAATATGTGCAAGCGTTTTTGAAAAAATTGTATCTTAATAATGAAAATGGCTGCCCAAAGTAACTATTCCACGCGGACGAAGTCGCGGGTAAAAGTTAGTATCGTATAAATGACAATTTTTTTTTTTTCTTGTCGGAGGAAAATCTTCATGGAAATCCTCCACCCTGGGGCGGGTGGAGGTGGGTCTGTCAGACCCTTACTGACTAAAACCACCCCGGTGTTCCATCTCCCACCTACGCCGGGGATCGCGGGAACGTATGCGACTTCCGCAATCCCCGGATCGTATAAATGACACTGCAGTAACCGCTTGTAGCCTTTATTTTTACTCAACGACCCCAGAAGGAGGGTAATGTTTTTATTATTATACAGGATTGGATTAGAACCATGTCAGTATTATTTAAGATATAAAATGGCGATTAAATCAGCGTGACATTTGTGCATTTGATTGAGAAGCGATAGTGATTGAAATGTTTCAAGAAATCTCTGATTAATGAAACAAATACTTCGGTAGACGGATTTCCCAATTCTATTAGATGGATACGCAAACTTTCAGAATCAGAGAACGTTTTTTAAATGAGATGCGGCCACCACACTGAAGCTCATGGTAGACCCTGGTTGAGTCCGAAGATATTCGAACTACCCAGAGACTTAAGTAAATTATGCATAGAGGTTTATTATTATCAGCTATATGTGATCCGACCTCCCGTTTTCCAATGTCGGTTGGGTTTTTATGTCACGGTTGATGGGAGTCTCTTTATGTTTTTTACGATCGCCAAGAGCTAATGGGGTCTTAATAAAAATCCAGATTAGGACACGGGATGATTACAACCTAAGTATAGCATTACGATCGTATCATTCTTGAATAAATCTAAGTACTAATATAATAAAGCTGAAGAGTTTGTTTGTTTGAACGCGCTAATCTCTGGAACAACCAGTCGGATTTGGAAAATTCTTTTTGTATATGATAGCCACATTCATGAGGAAGGCTAATATGGGAACGGGAAAAACAGGATATGCGCGTACGAAGTCGCGGGCAAAAGCTAGTTCTTGAATAAATGTTCTGTTGACAATTGAGAATGTATCATCGTTCAAGATATTTTACAATGGTCCGGTGACATTTTAAGCATTTGAATAAAATAGTTCTAAAACCATAACATCATGATTATCTTGTCCATATCCCAATTTATTTGGGCGCAACATGTCGTCTTTTCCCATTCTTCTCTATTAGTCATCATCTCAGCAGCCAGTCATATCATCTTCATTTATCTTGTCATCGTTTCGTTAGCATTCCCCTTCCCTTATAGCCAGCATTCGTACAATATCAGTTTATCACAATTCTCTTCACTTAGTTTTTCATCTTCATGTGCGATGGCAAAAAGATGTGTAATCTTTGAGCCTCATTATTACCTCCAGATGAACTGGTTCTGCAACAGTATGCAGGTACCATCATCCTGCGCTTGTCCCATGTTACTTGGAGTCGGTGCATCTTGTTTTCTGCTTCAATTCGTCATGCTATCACTGACTTCCTTTTCTTTTATATCATTCTTTAGAGAATCCAATCTATATTTTCTTCTCTTACTCTCGCTTCGTGCATCCAGTATATAAATTATATGTTTATAAATCACATTACATTTAATGTTATAAACGACCTGCATACACGACATTAGCTCAGACAATCAATCTTGTGTTGTGGTCATCATTTAGCGACTTGTGGTTGCCAGACAGATGTAGCCGCTACAAAGGAAACAGTAGGACAACTGCTTGCATAGTTGCATGCAACTGGTAATTTGGTAAGAAATAGTTTTTTGCAGAGAGAGAAAAAAGGATGAGGTTTTTACGAGCGATTATTTTTTACCAAACTAACGGTTATTCTTTGATTTAAGCTTTTCCAAGCTTTGACAATGTAATTTTATTCCACAGCCGATTTGAGGTTTATAAGACTCCTAGTCTTAATAAGTTTTATCTATTTCTAAAAGTGAATATGTTATCTTCCCATCAATCAGTTCTCCTGTTCTCGTATCAAGCTTATTTACTGTCTCCACTCCTCAATGCGCGCACGCAGCAAACAAACAACATTTTCCAAATGGCGCCTTCTTAAATTATCCCGCCAAATTGCCAGGTAGAGTCGCGTTTCTTGACAACAAAGTGGCCGCTATTTTGGGCGGGAATGCTGCCAAACACCCACTGAAACGTATCGCTAGCACTGAAAAGTCAAAGACCTACCAGAATTCAGACGCGATTTATATGAGGACACCGTTCGTTTTGAGAGAAAACAGAAGATTATTTGTGATCGAAATAAATTATATCGATTAGGATTCTAAATCGAGAAGTAAAGCCGAATGTTTTGGAATAACATGGAGGATGAGAAAATAATGAAGTGTTTGTGAGTTATCTACTTCATTCAGTTAACTCCAGACATTGTTTATAATGATGACTGTTTGTTTGTCTAGATTGTCTAGATCCATATGCTATCTAGAACTGAGACTTCGGAAGTACCTATCTTATCAAATGTACTTTCAACGTAGCAACCTCGCATCTTTATAAAGACAACCTTGAAAATTCATTTGTGACTTCCAGAACATTCATGACTTTACAAAAACTATTTGGAGCAAAACATTTTAAAGGACATCTGTTGTCTATTCTGATTCAGAAATTGATCAGTCATTTCGTAACCAAGTCAAGCGAAACCTCACGTAAACGTCAGTTTTGTTATCAACACACAACTCGATCATAACAACTCTATCAGAAAATGCATCTGCTATGAAAACTTATTCTCTGATCATATGAGATTCACCGGCTTTTGCTAATCACACTTCACATCACAGTAATATTATAAAGGCGAAAGTTTGTGAGTGTGTGTGTATGTTTGTTACTTCTTCACGCGCAAACGGCTGGACCGATTTAGATCAAATTTGGTATAGAGATTGTTTGAGTCCCGGGAAAGGACATAGGATACTTTTTATTCCGGGAGTATGTCCCCTTAGGATAATTTTCGACATTCACGCGAGCGGAACCACGGGCGGCAACTAGCATCATAATTAAACTATTTTATTGAACGAAAGCTCAATCGATGGCGTCAAGGACAGTGTTAAAAGTGTTGTCGTGTTACCTCTGCTGTCCAATGTCGGTTTCAGACGTGAAGCAACACTAAAATACCTGATAAACGGACGCTAGATGAGGTTTTAATTTTAATTGACCGAGTTTGCACAGCTTTACGACAACCAAACGAAAGACACGGTCACTTGCAGCGTCTCTGACGTCAGAGCACCACTTGGAAAATGGAACACTATGCACCTGCCACGCAATATTTCGAACTGGAAAATTCCGGTACACAAGACACTCGATCAGACTCCGTTTTTCACAATTTACTCAGTACACTAACACTATGTTATTGTGGCAATGTTTGGCCCAAGACTGAGCTTGGCACAGTGTTCGTTTCGACTCTTTTGTTCGTTCAGTTTTCAGTGAGGCGTCACGCGCGATCTATTATGCGTTGTCGCTCGAAGATTACTGTGTAAATTACTCTAGAGTGGCAGGTTGTTAGTAAAGTATTTTGTGTTTAGTGCTGTTGGCTTAGAGTCTAGATTGCATTGAGCTGCAGTTTTATGAGTGATTTAACACAGTTTAGTACCTGCGAGAAGCGTTACAATCATGAGCAATTTGTCACTACCTGGGATCGTTTCAACAAGACATTATTTTCAGTCATTATAGTTTTAAGTTATACCTAGTTTATTTCTAGCTATAGCAAGTATCTTAGTCTATTGGTAGAACGTTTACCACAAACCACACAGGGTGGTGGTGAATGGCACAGATCCCATAGTTTGGGGCTCTACCGACATGTCCCACATTTTTCTCAGACCATAACCTTGAGTGGAACGTTCCAAATCTGTTAGAAGACGTACACGGCTGCTATTTATAATTGGGTAACTCGGTCGAAAATTAGTATTCAGAATGTTCTATAACAATCTATAAACGGTTAAAATCGTCATCAACATAAGATGTCTTGTCGTCTCAGTGCTTTCCGCTCTTCTCTTATTTGTAAAGTCATCACTAACTCCTTGATCTTTACGATTACCTAGATTTATTAGGTATGTAGTTAAGTTTATATCGTCGACTTTCTATATACTACAAACAATAACAAATATAGTTAGACTGGCAGCTTCAACTGGACCGAACAATGAACCCTGAGGGACTCCACTCTGAACAGGGGCTTAAATTAAACTATAGAGCTACTACTACACCTATATTTTTTTTCCATATATTAATTTCGGATCAGGACAAATACCCTACTCCGTTCGTTCGTTCGTAATGTTTCTCAGGAACGCTAAGGTTAAGACCAGTTTTAGAATTTAAAAGAGTCACCACAAAAGTAAATTTAAACAATTCCCGGACAAGTTTAATCTCATTTGTAATTTAAAATCCAAAGCTGCTTTGCCAAATATTTCAACAAAGTAGACCAAAAGTCTGCTGGCTTATTCGCCTTCGTCAGTGATGACCACAAGTGATGACAAACTTATTTGACGTTTCGCGAGCTGATGACACATAGCTAGAAGGGCTACCATGTCATCTGCAGTTGGCACGTCAGTATCTGCTAAATATACCCTGATGGCTCATGTACCTTCTTGAAGTTTCGGTGCAAATATAGAATTGTTTTGACTGGCAGTTAGGCAATATGATTGATGTTTTTTGTGTTACAAAATTGCAAACTGTTATTGGATACTTGGCTTCGTTTGTCCTAAGTAAGTTGATTCGAGAAGTTTTTCATATTGTCTGATGTTGAGTTGTTTTCTATAAAACTGTTTCTATTAAGGCTTTTTGTTTTTAAAGTTTACCTTCTAGGATTTTCCTAACTGCAGTCTCATTGATTGTGTCGAGGAACTCATGAAGACACAATGCAAAGAAAATTCCTATTCTACTGGAGTTTGAAAATTAATAGTTTTTCTGTTTTAAAGTTGCAAACTAGTATTAGACTCTTGGCTTCGTTTGCCCTCTGCTAGTTGATTCGATAAGTGTCTCAAAAACTCCTCTAAAATCTTTCTTCTAAGAGAGATCTTCCTAGCTTTTTCCAAAACAAATATAAGAGTTTTCAACTCACATTAAAAGAAAATGAAAATTGTAATAAAAAGAGTGACATTATAATTGTCAAATTATCTTATCATGGAAGCAAACATTTGTATACAAAAATAGCATGCCATCTACAAGTTGGCGTGGGCGCCGCCGAACACGGAAACCACAGCCAAGTTCAACGTCTCGGTTTACCTATAATTTTAGGATATTCACACAAATATACAGATATACGTACAGTACAGAGCCCGTCACAAATATTTGAATGAAATGCTTCACAATGCTAACAATACATTTTGTTCGAGAAGGTGTTAAAATATGGTGATTTTGCTTTTGAAGATTTGTATGACGTAGAGGCTTTAATAAATGCTTTGGACATTGAAAAGCAAAGCGAAGATTCGTTTTATTGTAATTCCGGTTTAATAGAATAGAATAAGTATCATTTATTTGCCAAAAACATGGTATAAAGATGGTAGTGTTAATAATGTGAACAAACAGAAATTTTACATGCATTACGAGACAATAATTCATCATGCAATTTTATGTTCCAGGAGGAGGTTTAATCTTTGTGTTTCAGTAGTGATTCAGCAATTCTAAAGTTTTAATTTTTTTCTGTAATATCTTCTTAGCTTACAGGGTTTCCATGTTTTGCATATCCCTGGTTGCAGACCGAGCTAAGCTAAGATAGTTTGGCTGTGGTTTTTATTCATAAATACCTACTTTACCCCACGCTAGTATTTTCTCCTGTACCGTTGGAGCGATTACAAACATACAAATTCATATATTCAAATAGCCAGACCCGGAACAACTATCTGTAGGCCATACAAATATTTGCTCCGTGCGGTGATCGAACCCGCGACACGCAGCGCAAAAGCCAATAACTAAACCACTGCGCCAACCGTGTAGTCATTCTTGTTTTAGGTATAGTTCACGCTCTGTGCACAAGTATCAAAATCGAATTATTCCGATCTGTCACCCTGCTTTGTCCCCAGTGGGACTATTTCTAATTTTATTTGATATTAGGTACAATCAGTCTTCTGATTTGTATTCATATAACCTGCTTAAAAATGAAAACTTTTAAATTCACTAATAATAAACTTAAAAGTTGTAAATATTTGTTCCCATAAAGGGACAAAGCATTATTAGTAGATAGTAGATTTTGAGAATAATTCTGAACATCTCTCTCAGCTATGCGAGCGTTGCGTCAACTTACTTTGATTAGCTCTTGGGCCTAATAATTCCATCGGCCAACAATAGCGTCATCGTCGCCCTAACTTAAATTCATCTTTATACTGAGCAGGATATAAACAAAAATATGGAATTCCCTTGAGACCCTGTAATCATATCTTTGCTATTGAAATATTTTGAATCAAACCTTTGTTGACCCAATGATGTAGCTCGATCCCTCTCCGCCTCTTATACTTCTGGACACATCTATTGGCCCACCTTGTATTTTCAGTTTCGTTTGGTCCTAGCTAAAATTTTATATTAGGTCGAGCAAAAAGTTTTTATGCAGTTTTGAACCTGGCACATTCACAATTTCATTCAATAGTTTTTTTTGAATTTCGAACACAGAATTTAAAGAAACAAAAGACAATTTGGAGCCTGTTTGTTGATATCAAACAATCGAATACTAAGAAAACTTGGTTTTATTGGTTTACTTGGATTTAATTCTTGAAAAAGTGATTGATATCTTTGGTTTTGCAACAAACATTACTTATTAAGGTGAGGTTCTATCAATAATCTATGGATACTTCACCTGAAGTCACCGCCCAAGCTGTGGCACTTATTCAGGCCGGACACGGCCAAAGAAACGTGAGTGCTCAACTTAATTTAAGTCGATCTGCGGTCCGAAATGTACGGTGATCGAAAAAGATGGTAAAATGTATCAGGTTTAAAGCAATCATATTTCGGTAGGGGCCATCGAAACCTAAACTCTAAGGTGGGCCAATAGATGTGTCCAGAAGTATAGTTCTTGATCTATTAACTAGCAGAAATAGTGGTTGCTTGAATAATAATTCGTTTCAGAAATGCTTGTCGAATTTCTCTTGGATAATCTCGAAAAATCTCGCTTTGAGAAATCGAAGCGTTTACCTGTTCAAACTTCTGCCGAGCACTGCCAATTCGCTGGCTGTAATATTTAAGGTTAGATTGCGCTCCAGAAACTAACTACAAGTTACAGATCCACCAAACAGATTATATTGCTCAGAAGATTAGTGAAGGCGCAGCAAGAGATAGCTACAGCTGGCCGCCATCGACTCAGGTAACTTTATATTGGCACAATTAAGTATTATTACCGATTTATCTTTGCATATTAATAGGTACCTTATTGATTAGATTATCTTAATTAAGTATCGCGCAGATTGGCTGTAATTAAAATGGGTATTTCTGACCATTCATGACACTCATGTTTTCAGAATATTCAAACAGTTCCTGTAGGTACATACTGTGATATTCAACATAGATGGGTGAGGGAGGGGTATGCAGACTGGCTTCTGAGCAGTCAATCCTCAATTCGCTAAGTTGACTTTTGCTGCAATTGACTTTGAAACTTTAACAAGCTGCAGGTCACAGCTGAATAATTGACCAATAGATTATGGGCTAGAAAATAATCGCCAACGTGCCCAGTCATTTTAATGCCATTTTTTACGACTAGTCTATATAGATGAAGCACTTCAGATATTCAAACAGGTGATCATAAAATAAAGTGCAGCTCAAACAATTTTTGATACATTAAGTTCGTATGATAAACAGTTCCCCTTCAAACTAATGGTACATTACCATATTATCTTATCAGCAGATGATATCAGCGTGGCTGGCTAAACTTGTCAAATTGTCATTATTTAGAGGCCAGTAGGATGCCGATGACATGATAGGAAGCGATGACATCAAGATAAGTTCAATTTTCTAGACGTTACGGAAAGAGAATAGAAGAATGTAGGTTTTGTTTTTGCCTTCTTACGGCCGGTCTGACAGTTGGTTAAAGGTTGATACGTTATTGAAACCGGCCGTTAGAAGTAAAGACTAGCTAGATTATCTTCGATCTTACCAAGGTGTAAATATGCGATGAAAAAGGACACCTTTTTTACCCTTTTCCTTTAGAAAAGTAACCTTGTAGTTTCCTTCTCCATCCGCACGAAACGACCAATTTGGTCCGTGTATTGCCTTTTGACGTTTTTTAAGGTTATGTAGGTCTTGTGAAATAAAATATTTGGAATGTTTTAGCCACCATCAACATAGAGTTGACTGCCTTCCAGTTAAGTAAGTATATCATCTTTCAAACACACCATCCATCTTTTATATTCTGAATCTGGGCGTATTTGAGCTCTCGTCTAGAGGGCATACCAACAGAAGCTATCGGTCTCTTCGGAACCCGATCTTAGTTTACATTTACCCACCTTACCATCTAAGGTTAAGCACCTGATTAACTAAATAATTTTCAAGACTCAACTAAATGGGAAAGCAAAATCCTGTAAATTGACTGGGTCGCGGTCCGAATATAAATTAGATGACTAACTTCATACTCCAAGTTCGATATCGTTAATTCGCGACAGTTTTACCTGTTTTATGAACACAGTTCAATCTGCAAACACACGCGAATGTAGGAGCGTGGTAGGGTCGTTATACCAACATACATATAGGCAGACATGTGTAGTTATGTGGTCCGCAATACGAGTCAGCTGAGCGACTATCGATCGCATTACCCGGGAAAAGTGAGAAGCTTTCAGTTTCTAGGTCATGTAGATCGGTCGGGAAGTTTCCGCACTTGGTCGGGTAACGTCAACAAAACAAGCGACTGCCGCATTGAAGTGTTCCGGAGACCGGTGGAATATTATTATGTCTGTCATGGAAATTGAGACAGACTCCGTGTGATATTTCAGCCGGCTATTTGCAACTGATGTTCTGGGCACGGTATGCATGGTTACCTACTGTTAGTTTTAGATTACGAACAAGATAAGTTTAGGTTACACAAAGAAGACGGAAAAATTGTTGTCGAAAAATTCTGTTTGTCTTAATTGACAAACAAAGGAATTAAAACCGGTTGAGTTAAAGATTTCATTTTTGTTTTATTTTAGGACGTAGATGATGGAGATCACCTTGCCTCGTTCCAAAATCAAATTCCATTTCAAATAAAAGTGTAATCGCACCATAAAGTCCACTAGCCGTGCAATTAAACCTTTAACACGAACTATAAACATTATTTTGAGGCAAACATAAAAACATGGTAGAGGCAATAGAGGTAGGTACTCACCGATGCGCTTGTTGAGCCGCGGCGTCGCCCGGCCCTGCTCCTCTTCCTCCACATCCACGTCGAACGAGAACGGAAAACTCTTCGTAGACCCTACAAAACCGGTCGCCATAACGACAAAATCACATGAAAACACGCGTCATGCGTCGGCAACCCTCCGGTTCTCCGATGTGACTGGCTGGAAACAGCGGCGCGCAAAACCAGCGAGAAATTTTCAAGCGCTTCACGAAAACTAAACCAATCACTGTTTAGTTTAGCGCGCACTTCTAGCGCTCGATTGGTAGGTTTTGTGCGCTGTTTTCAGCGTATTTTTATTTATTTTTGATATGATATGCTTGCTGAGTCAACATCAAAAGAAAATTGACGCGAATGAATGAGCGCGAATTTGTTAAATGTTTCAACTCCAAATGATTTACTGTTGCGTCGAGGAAACATTTACGAGTGGTAAATGTTAGGTAGCAATAGCCTATAATGATGTTAATAACATAGGTCTTAAGTCATAAAAAGGCAATTAAAATAAAGCACTTATAATACTGCAATAAACACAGTTCAGGAAGGAAAATCCATAAGGAAATTCTCGCTACTGACAAATCTTTCTCAGTATCTAATATCGGTTGATAAGAAGACATTCTTTAAAGTCAAGTGTTTTGATAACTGTTGCGTCTATCATGTGTAATAAGATCAGTATTAGGACTTTGATGTCAAGCTAATCCATAACATCTACCTACTGTCAACTGATACCAGAAACCGGAACTTGAAACAAAGTGAAGGACCTCCCCAGTTTACCCAGGGAGACCATTGTGTGGACAGAAAGCAGCAATAATTAATCTATTTTTCAAGCCTGTTGTAAGCTTAGGTTTCAGTCGCGGGGAGTTAGCTTATGTAGCTAGTAGGTTGCATTCATCCAAAGGACTCACAGCAACCAAAGCTCTTAACATGGCATATGATACGTAGAATAGTTTGTAAGTAACCTAAAGTTTTACAGTGCTGACGACTCGTATCAATAAATAGGTATAGTGAGTAATTGCGAGGGTAAGGTAGCTTAATCAAATATAGAACATCAAAGCGGAATACGAACCGGCTCCTGAAGAAAAAAGTACTACAATTAGCAAATGCGATATTGCTATAATATTTTTTCTAGGCGTCTAGGCCAGCCGTAAAGCGTATTTTTTTCGAAAAAATAACAAACATATTCCCAACGATAGGAGTTTAAGATAATAATTCGTTTTCGAAAAGATTTTGCTTACAATAAATCGACGGTAATGGGCAAGTCCCGTGATGTTCCGCCTCTCTCTCGGTGCCAAAATCCTGAAAGCTTGCGAATGTACAACCTGTGCCGAAAAAGGGCGACCGTGTAGACCTTGCCCATTACCGACCGATCGCCATTAACTCACATTCTGTGCAAGGTTATAGAAAGGGTACTAACAATAAGTTGCTGACCTACCTTGAAGACAATGATCTCCTCAGTGACCGTCAATATGGCTTTCGCCGAAGACGGTCAACTGGCGATCTTCTTGTTTATGTCACGCACTGCTGGGGCGAGCCATCGAGAAATACGGCGAAGCACTTCCTGTATCGCTTGATATCTCGAAGGCCTTTGACAGGGTCTGGCACGCAAGTCTACTCAGCAAGCTTCCTGCTTATGGCATCCCAGCTGATTTTTGTAGCTCCAGCTACAAAAATCAGCTCCTCCGTTCATTAAGGAAGTCTGATATCCATGTCAGACTTCCTTAATGAACGGTCGATCCGAGAAGTCGTTGACGGAGTTCTTCAGGGGTCTCTTCTCTCTGCAACTCTTTTCCTACTACACATCAATGACCTGCTTCAGCATGGTATTGTTGGGTAAACAGATGACAGTTCGGTTTCAGAGAAATACTTGTCTAGCGCAAAAACCAGCGGGGAAGAAGTTCGTTCCTTGAGAGAGGCCACGGTAAAGCGGACAAATTTGACCTTAAGCCTTGTCACCTAGTGGGGTGATGACAATCTGGTCTCTTTTAACGCCACCAAAACACAAGCGTGTCTTTTTACCGCAAAAAGGAGTCGTTTCGACCTTTTTTTTTTTCGCGCTTGACTCGGTGGAACGCAGGGCTAAAAGGTTCATTGGCGGCGTAAAACTGGTGGATGCCAAGTGTCCCAGGGTCTCCACAACCTCATCCCATCGACCCGCTTCTACCATCGGACATCTAAGCGCAAGGCTTCTTCTGGGTAAGCTCGCTCCATCGTCAACTTTGTCTCAGTCATCTAAGACCTAGACTGGAGCGAAGAGCAAACTCATCTCAAATAAAAAAAAGAGGTGGTTGCAGTTGACCTGTGTTCTAAGCAGCCTTCACAGCAGCGAATGTAGGACGACTCTTACGTCTATAATACAACCTATTTATGCATGAACTACTCATCTCAAATCACCTTTGATAAATAAAAAACGTAATAATTGTTTCTTTTTTATTTTTATTATCATGCCATTTCTAATATGCATAAAATGTTTGTAATAAATTAAGAATTATGGTTATTATGGATATTCATTCAAACAACAGTGAAGTTTTTTTTAGCTTGCTGTTATAATTACTACGACTCAGAAAGTTCCTTTCTAAGTAGGAGCAAACAAGAATGGAAATGATATAATAAAATAATATAACAATTATAAATAAAATACAAACACAGACTGTCTAATCCGATGACTTTATTATACACTTATAAATATACCATGGAGCGGTGATCACTAGGTTGTTTACTTGGAAAGAGACTGCTCGTTGATGGGGTCCAGCTTGGGCTCCTCGAACTTGAATGAGGGGAATGAGGTCATGTCCACTCCGGGACCACCGCCATACTGCTTCTCAAGCTTCTCCAGCTCCTGCTTCATTTCCTTGGCAATTGCAGGGCTGACTTCCAGCTTGCCACCACTGGAAAATTGTATTTATTTATTATATACTTTATTGTACACCTCATTACAAACATAGTAAAAACGTTTAAAAAAAACAAGTGTACAATGGGCGGTCTTATTGCACAGGGCAATCTCTTACAGACAACCTTTGGATGGACTGAACAAAAGAAGTTAGATTTAGGGTGGTCAGTGTACAAACATCATAAACAAGATAAATTAGACATAATAATATAAAATACATAAAATACTAAATAATATACTAATAAATTTGTAATTAGATAGATAACAATATAGGCCCCTGGGAAACTTAATCATAATGGAGTATGTTGGACAAATAATTTAATTCTACTACCCGCTTCTAATAAGAAAGATGATTCACATATATGTATAATGTTGTATTTAATTTGAACCAATAGATTAAGTAATACTCATCTTAATAAAGTTTCATAAAACATAATTTATTGAAAGATAACTGCAGTAATTCACCATGGTCATGGAAACCAACAAGTTTATTATTTGGCATGCAAATAACTAAATACTCTGACCAATTAACTATAGGAATACCATTCAAAAATCATCAGAATTCATTCAACAATAAGAATTTATGATATAACTAAGAAAATTGTCCAGCAAGGTCAGTGTTATTTGAACTTACGAGCTCTTCTGCTTGAACTCGCGGATTTTGTCCAGGAACAGCTGCTGAATAGGGTCGGTGGCCTTCTGCGCGGCCGCCAGGTTCCTGGTGACCATCACAGAGGTCTGTGCCACCTTCAAACCACCCATAAGCCTGGAACTGAGCATCTGAAACCAACATAACCTCTTTAACCAGTTACATAACTTCGGTGATAAAATTTAGCAGAAATCATTGTCATTGTGGTTTCTAGAGTCTTAAACGGTAGATTAATAGTTAATTACATCTAAAATCAGTAATAAAAATAGAAAAAATGTACCTTTCTGTGTTTCGCTTGTCTAGGACCTTTTGACAATTTTGACAGTTCAATTTTTTATTACCACCTCTAGTTTCAGGCACTTGTTAACTACTAGATTAGTCCTAAAATTGCAAGAAAATATTTTTTTAGTTAGGTACTTTTTTTAGCAAAATATAATTTCATTATGTTATTTAGTTTCAGTATTCCATTAAAATTAACATTGAACTAAATCATGTAGTTGAGGAAACTGAATCCATATTGAATCGATTCAACGTGGTTTCCAAACGTTCTGGTAGCTGTGATTCATGTGTCAAGTAAGTCATAATCAAACATGTCAAACGTCACTGTTTATTTGTGTTGTCAATTTGATGGCTGTTTTAACCGCAGTATTTTGCAAATAAAACTGCGATTATAACAGAAATCTGCATACACATGCAATGATCTTCAAATACAACGGAGACCAGAAATAAAACTTATGATACATTGAAGAATGGACCGAGGGAAAATGCCTTCAGCAGGTCGTGGAGCTAAGAGCAAGGCTCCGCAGCACCCTCAGGATATCTTCGCTTTGGGCAGCAAGGCCACTGTGGTGGTGTCCAGAGATCCTGAGAAGAGGAATATCCATAAACCTTCTACAAGCAGTGAGTATGACCTTCGCATTGCAGATTTTTACTAACCTCTGTTTGAGGATGGGAAAGCAGCAAGCATACCTCTTAAATTCTTTTAAAGGTTGTAAAGTGAGATTTAGTAGCTTAAAGCAAATAATAAGGACAAAACAAAGCAAATACAAGTAAAATTTAAATAAATAAGCTGTTTTGTCATTTTTTAAGTTTGATGAATAATTTTACTTGCATATTTTCCTTCTAATACTGTTAACTGATATTTCATATGTAGATAATTAATTTCTAGCGTGTATATATATAATACCTTTACTGTAAAATTGTGGTATCTGTTCCAAAAAAGCCATTACTGAAGGAGTTTAAACTAAATTTGAAGTTGTAAACTTGATCTGTTTGGTATGATATTGTTATAGGTGTAGAACGCAAAAGGGAAACCTCAGGGTTTGGAAGCCAGCCACCCAGCAAGAGGGCTAGGATTGGGTCTCCAGCAGAGGCAGTTGGAGGAACATCCCTGGAAGTAGAACCTGTTGATCTGGTGCCAAATGTCCTACAAGCATTGGACACACATAATTCAGATAAGCTAGTAAGTGTATTGAATTATTTATGATAAGTATCTACTTCTTGCGTACTGCAGCAATAAAGGTTACAACCTACTAATGGTCCATGCAAGTTACACTCCTCATATGTTTGACTATGGCAATATTTGTTATTTGCCTGGGTGGAAAATAAGCACTGATCGGATAATCAGGTTAACTTCTTCCCATGAAAGAATAATGCGGACTTTCCTTTCTGAATAAATAAGTAATCTCGGGTTCCCAGGGTTGAAACATTTTGTAAAAAAAACTATTACAAACTTAATGAAGTTACAGCAGTGGTTATTTCGATTTAGTATCTTTATTTAATTCAAAACAAATGAAAAATTATAAAAACTTTCATTGTAAATTAAAAGTTCCATTAGAATCGGCTTTTTATATAAAAAAAAATTACAATGAGAGCACAACGAGTTCTAACTATACAGGGTGTTTGGTGCATTGTGTGCCAAATTGAAATGGTCGACTGAAGGAGTCATCCTCTAGCCTTTCAGACCCTTTAACACCCCTCATGCTCTGTGGATTTTTTTTATCGACTTTTTATTGTTTTCCAAGAAAAAGACCCAAATTTTACATTCAAATACAGATTTAAAAAAAAATATAAGGCGTAGACTCTGAATTTTAATTTTATTTCGATGTGTATTGTTTAAGAATACTTTTAAATACAAAATTAGTGATATTAGTCATTAGGCGAGTGAATTAAAAAAGAACTATCTTTTTTAATTCACTCGCAAAGGTAAAACTTAAATTAAAGCTGTACATGTTACAGCTGTTTATAAGGCTACAAAAAAAAAAACCAAAAGCGACCGGGATCTTCCAACTCCCTCATTAATTCTCCAGTCTATCCTCTTTCTAATGATGTGCCACATGCCATAAAAGTATTTTAACAACTTTGTGAATTCGCTAGAATTGTGAATCGAGTCACCTAAGGCTAATATTCAAAATTATGATTTAAAAAAATCTCTTAAATGATACCTGTCAAACCTATAAATCTGCTATCTCATTCTTATGGTTAGGTAAATTCGTGTCTCATATCTCTATCTTTCGTGGGATTTACTTGAAATAAAAAAACAAAATTGCATTTTTAACATTTATTTAATCATTGTTAAAAATCTTGCTCAAATTGTTGGCCTCTGTTGCGAATGCAGGCCCGACACCTGTTTCGTATTTCAATAGTTGTTGTACGAAGTCGTATTTCCTCCTTAATAGTATTGAATGCCGCTTCTATGCGTTGGACTAATACCTCCCTAGTTGGAACCTCCGTGGCATATACCAACTCTTTGGCACGTCCCCAGACATAAAAGTCTAACGGAGTTAGATCTGGGGAACGTGGCGGCCATGGAATAGGGCCATCGCGTCCAATCCATGCATTGGGGAACACATTGTCGAGATTTTCCCTCACAGTCAATCGCCAATGCACGGGACAGCCGTCATTTTGAAATACAATGGGCACACGTTCATTAAATACGGGCACATCGGTCACTAATTCGGGCAGGTCATTTTGTAGGAATTCCAGGTAGTCTTCGCCATTGAGATTATCGGGCAGGTAATGCGGTCCAATTACCTGATTCCCAATCACTCCTGCCCAAACGTTTACACTAAACCTTCTTTGAGAAGATTTCTGTCTCTTAACACGTGGGTTTTGCGTTTTCGTTGTCCAGTGGTGCAAATTGTGTAAATTGAGGATCCCATCCTTGGTAAATTTGGATTCATCCGTCCACAGTATTCTTTTTTAAAAATCAGGATCATCCACATCCGTGTGTAAAAGAAACCGACAAAAAGCCACTCGTCTCTCAAAGTCGCCACCCTCAAGACCTGCAACAAACAAAAAACTCTTTTAAATTTCTCTTGGGCAATAAGTAATTGCACAAGAAAGGACCCGCTGTTCTGGAAGTGACGCCATACCATACCCATTACCTGCTAAACAAAGGCAAGGTCAAACAAAGCTTGCACGGGTTTAAAGTTAGTTTAAAATTACGTACCTTGCACCGGAGTGTAGTGGAATGGATGCTTTTTGTTTTGACGAAGTACTTTCCACACTTTCCATATTGAAATATCAAGATGTGATGCCACATTTCTAATGCTTCCTGTAGGGTCTTCCTCAAAAAGTGCCAGTATTCTCTCGTCTACTTCAACATTATGTCGCACAATATGGCCCCTTGGTTCATTAAAAGTAACACTGCCAGTCTCGCGTATGCGTCGGTATGTGTCTTGGAAGACTCTGCGGCCAGGTAATCGTCTACCAGGAAAGCGTTCCTGGTAAAGTCGTTGCGCTGCACGAGCGACGCCATTAACGGCTCCGTAAGCCATCATGATGTCCGCATATTCTTCGTTAGAGAATGTCGCCATTGCAATAACAAAAAACTCAAAGTTTAACAATAACAACAAAAATTAAACAAATGTAACAAGAACCAACAAAACTCAACGATAACAAAGTAATAAAAGAATCGCGGAGTATGGTGAACTAGCACACACGTTAGGTAGCAGAGGCCGTGATGTCTCGACTAAAAAAATGGCGGGTCGGGCGGCGCGATTTGTTCAAACCGATTTAAGGTATGCAAGAAAGAGATAAAAGATAGATTTTACTGTGAAAGAGTGAGAAAACAAATTTTACCTCTTCCTCAAGTAACAGTTCCGCAATAAATATTTTTTCATTAGAATTTGGAATGTAGTTTTATGTGATTGATTGATTCACAATTCTAGCGAATTCACAAAGTTGTTAAAATACTTTTATGGCATGTGGCACATCATTAGAAAGAGGATAGACTGGAGACTTAATGAGGGAGTTGGAAGATCCCGGTCGCTTTTGGTTTTTTTTTTTGTAGCCTTATAAATAGCTGTAACATATACAGCTTTAATTTTAGTTTTACCTTTGCGAGTGAATTAAAAAAAAACTAGGTGACTAATATCACTAATTTTGTATTTAAAAGTATTCTTAAACAATACACATCGAAATAAAATTAAAATTAAGAGTCTACGCCTTATATTTTTTTTTAAATCTGTATTTGAATGTAAAATTTGGGTCTTTTTTTTGGAAAACAATAAAAAGTCGATAAAAAGAAACCACAGAGCATGAGGGGTATTAAGGGGTCTGAAAGGCTAGCGGATGACCCCTTCAGTCGACCATTTCAATTTGGCACACGATGCACCAAACACCCTGTATGTTGTATGCGGGCATTTTGAGCAATCTCAAGAATTTCGAACGATTCCGGGATCCGGGATTCTGAAAAGCATGTCCGGATTATACTTTCGTTTGAATAGAAGTGAAGTTTAGGTATATTAGCGCCCGATTATCCGATCACTGTTAATAAGGTTTAGGCTTAGCTAAGCTTTTAGAGTTTAATAATATTAAATAGCATTAACCTTATGAACGCCATTGTCACATATGAATGACAAGAGAGCCCGTGCCCTGTATGTCAAATGTCACAAATATATGTCAAAAAGCGAGAAATTGTGAAGAAGGTTGTAACTGCTCGGAACACTACATGACCGCAACCTCTCTGCAGGCTGGCAGGAGTGTACCGACAGAGAAGAAGGGAATGTTTCTAAATTAACCATTTTTACTTTTTACAGCTAGGCCTCCTCACAGGCTCAATACGCCTCCTCAAGTCCCAGCGTTCAAAACCAGACCCAATACTATGCATGAGTCTACTCTACCTAACGAAGATACGTCCCAACATGTTCGCTCACGAGACTGTAACACAGAGCCTCTGTACCTTGCTGAAGAGGGAACAGGGTGCTGCATTTAAGAATAAAGGGAACCCACTGGTTTATATACTGGCTTGTAATATGTTGTATGCTGGACATAGGGAGAGTAGTAACTGGCCTGATATATTTATAAAGGTATGTCTAGATTTCTGTATAAATTTTAAGTCTGTATGTCTTCATTTATCTAAAATCAAAATATTTAGTCTCACTTAAACAAATATCAATTTTGTAGAAGTGTAAATAAGTTGATTTCGGGCTCCTTTGAAAAATTCATAAACTTGATTGAATTAGTAGTGCAAACTACACTTTCAGTATGGGTATTGAAGTTGTTTTTCCAAAAACATTTTTTTTGTTTACCTACACACTTGGAAACTGAATTGTAAAACCAGTTTAGTCTGAATGGCCAGTAGGTAAAACAGAATAGTAAATTCAACTGGATTTTTTAATTACATTTCTCAAAAACTAAAAAATATTGCTTCACTTTCTCAAAAAAGGGTGGTATTGTCATTGTTTTAAAATCTGTTATAAACAGAGACAGCACTAATTGCGTGTGACGTCACTCACAAGTCCCGCCATATTGTAATTGTAACGTCATTTTGTGTGACAAGGATAGAAGAATAACTTCACTGTTTTTCCATCAAATTTATTTATTTTTTCACCAATCATACTGTTTTAATACCATCTATCAAATAAGTATTATTCATTCTTATCCATAATAATGGTCAAAGTTGTGACTGCTAAAAAAATAATAAGAAAAAAAATGTTTTTTGTGGCTCATTCATGAAATATTCTGTATTTCATGAATGAGGCACGAAAAAACTTATTAAAACCAACAATTTGTCTACCACATTTTTTCTCCTTCATATTTTAATTAGACCCTCATTTCTCTGTGACCAGGTCTACATAGAAGATGCTCTGAACGAGCGTTGCTGGGTGGAGTGTTCTTGGTGCAAGTGCTTTGTGGAGAATGTGGTGACAGCCTTCAGCACCAAGCATCCACCATCGCATCTTATACCTACCGACAATACACTAGGTAAGGCGTAAGAAGATTTTAAATGATTTATATATTTTTTAAAAAACGTTGCCCCACACTAAAAACTTCTCCTGTATCGTGGGTGCGTTCACAAACATATAAACTTACATACACAAACAGCCAGACCCGGAATCACTTTATTAATGTAATTCTATTATTTTTACTGAACTGTAAACAATGACGTTCAAAAGTGCCGTTTAATGGCCTAATTGAAATAAACGTTTTGACTTTTGACTTCGCAGCAGCCAATCGCTCAACCACTGCGCCAAGCGTGTCGTCTAGTTATACAAACACACAAATCCCCTACTTATACTATTAGCTCTTAATAATTTAATCCTAATTGAATGAACCTTTCTGAGTGTGGCATAGTCCACAAAATCAAAAATCTACCAGATCAGACATCTTTTCTATTGTTAAAACACTTCTATTCCTAATGTTAATAATGTATAATAAAAATAAAACCTCAAACATAAATGTCAAAATTATTTATTATTATTAGCAAGCTAACGTGGAAGCGTGTTACGCTCGCCAATCGTATTTCTATCAACATACAACCTGACACCTACAAAATACAAAAAAAATATGAAAATTTGAATGTCGCGGGCTACCCTGGCGCTTTCACCTTAAGTGAAGGTGTGTTTAATTATCATTAAGGGACGCTGAAGGACCATTAACTGTCTCTGAGAGAGAACATTTTACTGTATTTGTCTTTAGTCTGTCTTATATCTATATTTGTGCTGATAACGTGGGTGTATAAACAGCAGATTTTTCTAACCACGTACAACTTCTTGTAGATTCAAATGGTCATATTTTTCCACAGGTACAATGTCACCATCAGGGTCTGGTTCCCCACTTATGGGTAGCACCGAAGAAGACCCTGACAACATGGAACTGGAGTACTCAGTTTACCCAAGGTAAGGAAATAAATTTATAATTGTTTAGACTTCATTTTTAGGGTTCCGTAGCTGAAGGAAACTAACGAAATCTTATTACTAAGTATCCGGTGTCCATCCGGCTCTCACCGGGGTGTATATCATAAAGCATTATAGGGAGACAGTTATAATTCTCAGAGTGTGTATTTTTATTGCCGCTATAACAACAAATAATAAAATCCGAACTAGTAAATTTTGTGTGCGAGTCGGACTCGCACTTAGCAGGTTTGTATCTTGTCAGCCATGGTCATACATAATAATAAATATTACTTAAAAAAAAAAAAATTAAAACAAACATTTATTAAGCGGCCATATTGAATTTAGTGTAATGTTAATAACTTTATTGTTAACTACTCTTCAAGCCCTTTCGTTTGATACCAATATCATATTAAGGGGGATGGGAAAAAATATGTAATCCGCCATCTTGGGGCGACGGCCATATTGAAATTATTACTACTAGCTTTTGCCCGCTACTTCGTACGCGCATATCCGTTCCCGTAGGAATTTCCCGTTCCCCTATAGCCTATACCCTTCCTCATGAATGTGGGTATCATATTCAAAAACAATTTTCCAAATCAGACTGGAAGCTCCAGAGATTGGCGCGTTCAAACAAACAAACTCGCTTTATTATATTAGTATAGATTGACTATTGCACATTGTATTGTCACCAGAACCAAAGGTTTATGCAAAATTTCAGCTCAATCGTATACCAACAAATGGTCGAAAAATGGTTTGAAGGACAACTTACAACCACACATACGAACAGTGCAAGTTAAATAAAAGCTTGTAATAACCACTTAGCCTATAATCAATTAGTGTTGCCAACAGTAAAGGTCTGTCATTCTCAGCCCTATCTATCATTGCCTGTATGTTCATTACCTTGTTCCCCAGGTATTCAAGCAGCTACGAAGCTGTAGAAGCATTAGTGCTAGAAGCCATCAAGGAACAGATCCAGAGAAGGTCTGCAGCCCCTGATGCCATCGGCAAGGGCTTCCTCAAGCTGTTATCTGCTACGTGCGGCTTCCCTGAGGTAATTGAGCTACATCTTCATTGGAAACTAGTATCATATTTGTCCGTGTCATTTTGGGAATGTTTGGAAAAGATCAAAATTCATTTATTTAATTTCAGACTGATAATGTCCATAACTGTTACTAACAAAGGTCTTAAAATATCAAAACAATTCAAAATAATAAAAATCCACAATGTCCAAAAAATAAAATCATGTCAAAATTAATAATAATCAAATTTCATTCAATTTAACTTAATGACATTTAAATAATTTAATCTAATTTAATTGCCCCACCCCCTACAGTAAAGAGATGTATCTCAAAAATTTTCAAAATGAGTATAAAACATGGCATACTTCCGATCGCCATCCTTACAGTCTATAACATGAATAGTTGCTATGAAAATCATTCGCTTTTGCTACCAATCTTTTCGTTAACATAAGGCCATTGTACCTTTGTGCATGAGGTTTTTATAAGTAAACTAGCGGACCCGACAGACGTTGTCCTGTCCGAACGTTTGCTTTGTGTATGACGAAAATTTATAGAAATCGATTGCAGCGCCACCTACCGGGTCCAATTGTGAATCTAAACCATTCTCGAATCCCCTTGAACACACAAAAAATTTCATCAGCATCGGTCCAGCCGTTTAGGAGGAGTTCAGTGACATACACACGTACACAAGAAATATATTTTAAGATAGAGGAATAGGACACTATTTCACACATTAAACTAAATGCTTTCATCAACGGCTTATAGAAGCATACAATCATGTACGATGTGGCTTTACAACTACTCTAAAATCACTCTTTATAATCTTAGAGCAGACTCATAAACTTGTGATATTCCCCCCCAGATCCGCATGATATCCGCCTCTCGCCTCGAAGCGTGGCTCCACTCCGGCAAGTTGTGGCGGTGCGCCCAGGAGTTGCTAGCTTACGTGTGCTGCAACTGCGACGCATGCGGGCCCACGGCCGCAAGGGACCATGAGGTGTTGGCGCAGCTGGCCCGCATGCGGCTCAAAACCAAGCCGCTGCAGGCCGCGTACCAGTCTTGTCTCAGGTAAGATGTAGCAACTGCGACACATGTTGGCCCACGGCCGCAAGGGACCACGAGGTCTTTGCGAAGCTGGCCCGCATGCGGCTTAAGACCAAGCCGCTGCAGTCAGCCTGTCTCGTAAGGCCAAGGTAAGTTTTAAGGTTCCGAATCGAAAAGATGCAAAGAACTCTATTACGAAATCTATTCGGATCACTTACAGACCATTTCCAAGCACATTTTACAGCAACTACTTGTAATACTTAAATTCGTGACAATCACAAAGTCGGATTTGACAGCAGGATACAACATACTATAGTAGGCGCCAGATAATCGTGGAATAGCGGTCATTGACCCACCTACAATTATTGACATTTTTAATTTGAAAAACGGAATTAATGACATAAAGCTGTCCCGAATCATCATCTCTCGTGATCCTTAACATTGTCTAATAATGAAAAACGATTCATATTTAATTGTTCAGGTACCTATGAACAGTTATTAGGGAAAGGTCAGTATACTTTATTCCACATTTATCTGGCGCCTACTATAGTAAGCGATCTTCTATCCCTCTCTACTCAGCTGTCAAATCCGACTTCTTAGGGTGTCACGAATTTAATACTAACTTTTACCTCATTTTCCAGAGAAATGGTATCAGACAGCCCGCCACTCCTGCGCAGCGTGGTAACGCACACGATCTACAACGAGCTGTCCAACGTGCGCTCGCCCAACAATATGGCTGTTCTAGCCGCACTAATACAGGCGCAGCCGCAGCAGGTGCCCGCCGCCATGGCCGACACCTACCAGGTACTGTATCATCATCATTATCCACAGCCCGACTTCTCCCACTGCTGAGCATAGGCCTCTCTACTCTTTTGCCAATCTCCATGTTCCTGTGCCAGCCTCATCCAGGTTCTACCCGCGATGGCAACAATGTCGTCCGCCCATCTCGCCGCCGGCCGACCAACACTTTTTCTTTCAGTCCTCGGACGCCACTCGGTTACTGCCTTACTCCACTTATCATCACCGCGCCTTGCCAAGTGTCCTACTCAGCTCCATTTTAGTTCCGTAATTCGACTCCGGATCTCGACGTTTGGAACTCGATCTATTACACGTATGCCAAGCATGGAACGCTCCATGGCTCTCTGTGCATGTGCATGGTGGGCAAAACACGCTGGTTATAGAGGCGGGACTTCAGACCTTGGGGAATTCTGGCAGATTTAAGAATGTCATTCAATTGGCCAAAACTAATGCTAGGTACTGTATAGTAGACAAGAAATATTTCCAACTGACGCTCTCTTCCGCTCCGCTCAGAGCGAAAAAAGACATTTGTTGATTTACCATTCAAAAACAAAGCCACAGTTCAAAATCGTGGACATACATACAGGTCGAATACAGAACCCCCTTTTATGAAAGCGGTTAAAAATAAAAATAAAAAATCAATACAATATGTTCCTTTATCCTTTCTGGCAGTCCCGCCCAAATACTTCTAACGCCATAATGATCTTCCACAGGAGCTGGTGCTCCGCCCCGAGGACTACCTGCGTCCGCTGCGCGCGCTCACCCGCGAGGTGGTGCGCGCGGCGCGGGCGGACGCGCAGGCGCTGCTGCCGCTGGCGAGGGCGCTAGCTCAGCCGCCGCCGCATGAGCCGCCCACGGAGGTAACATATTTCAGTTATCAAACAGGATGCTGCCCAATGGGGTTCCCCATAGTCAAAAGCGACATATTTTTCATCCCTTGTTGAACCCCTTTAGGTGGTAAATTTCCAAAAACCTTTACTTTTGTGTACACTGTCTTTAGACCCAATTGCACAAACCACAGTTACCGTTGACTCCGAGTTTAACGGGCCTTGAATATGGAACTCTAGTGGAAAAAAATTGTGCTTCAATAAATCCATCGGATTAGGCTCTGCCTTGTCGTCAGTAAAAGAAAAATGTGTGTTTTTTTACGGAATTGCTTCGACTGGCTTGTAAATAAAACTTTTATTTTTGTTACTTTCTCAATTGTAATGAAAACCTCCTTTACACTTAGGGCGAATATGCTTACGTACATGTAAAGAACCCGCATGCAGTACCCGCAACAAACTTTAACACTAGCTACATATATGTGTCAGCATTTTATAATGTTACGCGCCAGAATTAATGCCGGGTACATAACGACATCGAGTAGTAGAGTCAAGACCCTTTCAGACTCTTCTATTCTAGAACCTTCTAGGGTTCTCGATATTTGGACAGTCGGGACCGGTATTTACGCGAACTTTCGAGATGCTTCAACAGTAGAAGGTTCTGGAAATAACTGACGCCTATATAAGGACCGCATAGTCTGCGACCGAGTCAGCGCGGACGCGCGTGTCACCCGCTGACATGAACGGTGTTACACAACACACAATACCGTTCCAACATACAGAACGGCCCCTTAGTTCGGAGCGTGACCGGCTCGATCTGGAAGCGTGACGGACGGGGGTCAGTCCTTAAAGTCGGCGCCTACGTCGCTGGTCGTCTCTCGCCGGGCCTCCTCCGGGCAACCGGAGGTCTCACCTGGCGGGGACTGACCGCCGTAGGCACGTGAAGATGCGGCACTGTGGGACGGTGCCGCGGCGCTCCTGCTGAAACACATAAGACAGTTACACTCATAGGCACGCAGCGATATTGAACGCCAAATGATGTGCCCGTAGTTACGGGCACAAATAACGATCCCGCGGGATTAAAGGCATAGCCTATGCCCGCCTGCCACGCCCAAGCTCGTAACAATAATTTCACGGGAAAATTCCGTCGGGCACTAAAGACTTCGTACAGCATTGATAATTTTATTTATTGTGATCTCTTGCTATAGTCGCATGCGGGCTCATACCTTGGCAGTTAATAAACTGCCCTGTTGGTCTCACATTCGCAGGCGCTACTGCCGCGCATGTTGTCTTGGTTTCGCTTCCCAGATCGGGCAAAAAGTGTTATTAGATTTTACCAATATTCATTTCTCCGAAGTAGTCCGAAGTATGGAAGTTGACGTTGTGACAGCATCGTGCTTCGGAAAGTACGTAAAGCTGTTACTACTGCGCTTTATCTCTCCGCTGTCGTGTTTTGTTGTCAATAACCATCCCATTGGACTATGACGGTGAAGGAGAGTGTGCAGCTGTGTTTGCGAACACACTTTTTCACTATAATATCTCCTGCGTCCCTGGCTAATGCCCATTGAAATCACCATGATCGATATTAGCTCTATTATTAATTAACTCTACCACACCTTCGTCCAGGTTCGAGAACGCGCCTTCTCATCCCTAGCCGACCTGTTCTGCTGCTGCTGCCTCGTGACAGCCTCGCACAGCAAGCACCTGCCAGAGTACAAGCAACAGGTGTGCGTGATCCAGGCGGCGGCGCTGGGCTGGCTGCTGGACACCGCCATGCCCATCTACAGGCCGAGCAGGCACGACTACCTGCTGGCGCTCAACAAGGTAAAGTGACAGCCTCGCATAGCAAGCACCTTAGAGACAAGAGACACAGCATCGCCACTACGACCGATCATGCCAGTGTCTCCAGCTGTCAGCATTCATATTTTGAGAGGGTCATAAATAGCTAATTTTTTACAAGGAGTCAAACCCGCCTGTCAACCCAGCAATTGGATAACAGGATCAGGCTCACACAGAATTTTGAATTTATCCGTGTAAGGAACAACCGGTTGCGGTTGGTGCTTGAACGGTTTCGACAAAGCAAAAAAAAAAAGAAATTGTCGTTAAGTTCTTCATAAACGGCAGATTTCATTACATATCCCTCCTTCTCATACATGTTGCAACCTATATCACAAACAACAACTTGTGCTTATGGTAAAATTGTTTTCGAGATAGACACACCTGGCCATGTTTATAGCGGGATCAGTAGCCTTCATTAGGTCCTTAATGGACTGTTTCTCTTAGCCCCTCTTTTTTCCAAACCCCAAAAAATCCCTTTACAACAGTTCTATTTCAACAATGTCCCTTACAGGTGATGTTCGTGGAACCTGCAGACTCCTACAGCAAGGCGGACAACTGGCCGCCCGAGTCAGAACGCCCGACCACGTACCGGCTCTGCTGCGAAGCGCCGCTGCCGCAGAACACGCTGCTCAGGGTCATCTTCATCGGCCTGTCCAAGGTAAGCCAAGTGAGTGAAGAACAAAGATATATGCCTGTCTCTGTCACTCCGCTTCATGAGGCACAACTTTTTCTTCACCTGGTCTTTCTGGTTTGATGGTTTTTTTTTCAAACTGTTAACTTTTCTTTTACTAATGGTCATTGGGAATTTGTAATAAATTGCTGCACATATTATAGAAATGTAGCAACGTTTTTGAAAGATATGACTTTTGTTTGATTGATAAATAAAGATCAAAGTACTATTTTTGACGATTGGGAGAGGAGACGTTGTTATTTTCCGTATCAGCATCCTTGTTTCAAATATATCAAGGAACAAGGAACCTCCATCTATTATGCAGAAAAAAAGATTTAATTATTGGTCTGAGTAATTGAAATTGTTTACATGTTTGAATTTAAATCGCGTACGCATATGAAGATTTCATGACAACAAATCCTGTATACCTTTCTTATTTCATCCGATTCCCTCCAGGACATCCCAGTCTCTCCGGCGGAAGTCTTCGAGCTGGTAGAACAGCTGGTGCGCCGCGCATGCGCGCTGCCCGCTGAGGAGAACCCCCTGCAAGTGGATAAGCTGGAAATCGCTGAGTATATCTTCCAGCTGTGCCAGTTCAACCCGCCTGAGAATATAACTCTGCCGGCTGGGTAAGTGACCATATTTTGACTTATTAAAGCCATTATTGTATCGCTGTGCGAAAGAGTATATTTTTAAAAACTCGTCTTAATATGTATTTTTTTAATCTTTGTTTTTTTTGTGATTAAGTGTCAAATACCACTTGTTTTATCGTGGAAAAATCCACGTAAACAAATGACGAATTTATCACCTAAACATATGGTCCTTCGAGCCGGATTTTAATATTCGTCCTGTATCTATGGCTCTCATTCTGGAATATGGAATTCTCATTCATGCTGGAATAATTATTAACCTTTTTAAATTGTAATAAAATGTATATCTATAGGTACAGCCCACCAGCGCTAGCCATCACGTCGCTGTACTGGCGCGGCTGGATCCTGCTGACGATGCTGGCGGCGCACAACCCGCAGCAGTTCGCGGAGCGAGCGGCCGCCATGTACCCCACGCTCAGGGCGCTCATAGAGATGTGCATCACCAAGTAAGTGTAGTAAGTGTCTTAGGTACAGCCCACCAGCGCCAGCCATCACGTCGCTGTACTGGCGCGGCTGGATCCTGCTGACGATGCTGGCGGCGCACAACCCGCAGCAGTTCGCGGAGCGAGCGGCCGCCATGTACCCCACGCTCAGGGCGCTCATAGAGATGTGCATCACCAAGTAAGTGTAGTAAGTGTCTTAGGTACAGCCCACCAGCGCCAGCCATCACGTCGCTGTACTGGCGCGGCTGGATCCTGCTGACGATGCTGGCGGCGCACAACCCGCAGCAGTTCGCGGAGCGAGCGGCCGCCATGTACCCCACGCTCAGGGCGCTCATAGAGATGTGCATCACCAAGTAAGTGTAGTAAGTGTCTTAGGTACAGCCCACCAGCGCCAGCCATCACGTCGCTGTACTGGCGCGGCTGGATCCTGCTGACGATGCTGGCGGCGCACAACCCGCAGCAGTTCGCGGAGCGAGCGGCCGCCATGTACCCCACGCTCAGGGCGCTCATAGAGATGTGCATCACCAAGTAAGTGTAGTAAGTGTCTTAGGTACAGCCCACCAGCGCCAGCCATCACGTCGCTGTACTGGCGCGGCTGGATCCTGCTGACGATGCTGGCGGCGCACAACCCGCAGCAGTTCGCGGAGCGAGCGGCCGCCATGTACCCCACGCTCAGGGCGCTCATAGAGATGTGCATCACCAAGTAAGTGTAGTAAGTGTCTTAGGTACAGCCCACCAGCGCCAGCCATCACGTCGCTGTACTGGCGCGGCTGGATCCTGCTGACGATGCTGGCGGCGCACAACCCGCAGCAGTTCGCGGAGCGAGCGGCCGCCATGTACCCCACGCTCAGGGCGCTCATAGAGATGTGCATCACCAAGTAAGTGTAGTAAGTGTCTTAGGTACAGCCCACCAGCGCCAGCCATCACGTCGCTGTACTGGCGCGGCTGGATCCTGCTGACGATGCTGGCGGCGCACAACCCGCAGCAGTTCGCGGAGCGAGCGGCCGCCATGTACCCCACGCTCAGGGCGCTCATAGAGATGTGCATCACCAAGTAAGTGTAGTAAGTGTCTTAGGTACAGCCCACCAGCGCCAGCCATCACGTCGCTGTACTGGCGCGGCTGGATCCTGCTGACGATGCTGGCGGCGCACAACCCGCAGCAGTTCGCGGAGCGAGCGGCCGCCATGTACCCCACGCTCAGGGCGCTCATAGAGATGTGCATCACCAAGTAAGTGTAGTAAGTGTCTTAGGTACAGCCCACCAGCGCCAGCCATCACGTCGCTGTACTGGCGCGGCTGGATCCTGCTGACGATGCTGGCGGCGCACAACCCGCAGCAGTTCGCGGAGCGAGCGGCCGCCATGTACCCCACGCTCAGGGCGCTCATAGAGATGTGCATCACCAAGTAAGTAAGTTTAAAATTTATAGCCAAATAAAATTAATAAAACTTGTGCAATCGCTCATATAGAAGTCAAAAGGTCCTCTTTTGGAAAACACAAATTTTACACGTTATAAAAAACATATTGACTCAATTTTATTACACGACTATCTTTCTCCTCCCAGCAAGCCGAGCATAGAATGGACCAACAGCTTATCATCAGCGGAGGTTGAACGGGCAGAGGCTGAGAGAGCCATCATCTTACAGCTAGAGACCCACCTTGCAGCCGCCAGCAACGCCAAGTTGCCCATCAGCGAACACTCCTCGAGGCTACTCAGTCAGGTAGACCATCAGTTTAAAAATTACCCCTATGTATGTCGTTGGCTTAACTGGTTCTAGTTACAATACTCGATCATATCTAATCTCACATGAATAAGTCTCCGTGCCAATATAAAAAATCATAAATATGTGTTCTATATTTTTGCCACTATTCAAAAAGAAGATGGCGGGACGGCTCCTTTGTTACTTAGAGCATTTTTATTCTCGTCGTAACTTTTAAAGGAAAGGTCCGATTTGAATAATTTAAAGTGTAATTTACGTGTACATAATCAACCTTAATTATCAAACCATTTAAAGGATTAATATCCTAATACCAAAAATCACCACTTTTCCATTCCACTCGGGTTATGATTGAATAATTTGAACAAAAAGCGGTCATTGTGACTTAACCATAATAGTTAGACTATATGTCTAACTATTATGGTTAAGTCACAATGACCGCCTCGCGGGCTTTTTATATGTTATAATAAATACTTTAATTTTGTAGTGTAGGTATTATTTTTATGTACATATAATCAATAGTTTTCTCAGCGCACATCATATAATGAATTTATTAGGCAAATTTTTGGTACTTTGGGTTACATTATTGCAATTTCCGCAGAGATCTATATTTTTTTCGAAAATAAAATATAGCCTATGTTTTAATTTAATAATGTAGCTTTACTATGACGAAAGAATTTTTTAAATCGGTGAGTAGTTTTGAGCCAAAGCGTAACAAACAAATCTTTCCTTTTCGTAATATTAGATTTGGTCTACATTGTGTTTGATTTTACAATGCGCAAACTGCAACTACATAATAAAAAAAAAACTAAATTTTTTGCTCACATTATTTTTCTCCCACAGCTCACAACCCTGGAACCGCAAGGTCCCGCGCGGAAGCCTCCCCAAGCGATCATCGAGACTCTGCAAGCCATGTCGACTCAGATGCGCCTGGGCAAGCTGCTGTGCCGGCAGCCTGCCTTGCTGCTGGACCTGGTGGAGAGGCACGGCACCAGGAAAGCCATGCCCTGGCTGCATCAGCTACTGAGACATGATCAGCTGGAGCTCAGGTAGGAGTGTAGTCTACTATAGTCCTTGATGCCTCCCCAAGCGACCGTCGAAACCCTGCAAGCCATAAGACCAGCTGGAGTTCAGGTATGAATAAATTTTCATTTAGTCTGAGATAGTTTATCAACTTGGAACAACCGACTTAAATAAATATGTTCAAGTTTCAAGGTCACCTGAAATCTTCTTAGGGTCTCTTTACTACAAACTGTCATTTTGTCACAAAAATTAGCTTTTGATACATTATACTAAAGTAGATAGTTGATTAAGTGGGCGATAGAATGTTCATTATCGTAGTTGAATAATTAAATAATAGAACAAAATAACCTTATATTAAACACTTTTTTTTTATTAATTACAAGAATTTGATAACCCGTAGAGCTTTAATGCCCAATTTCTCTCTGAACAGTAATTGTACGTCATCCATTGTTTGTGACACTAACTACAAAAATCTATAGCTCAATATCGCTTATTGGTGTAATCAAGCATATATTATACCTTATTTGATGCGAACAAAGCCTGGAGCGACGATACGTATGTAATTTGTCCGAATTTTCACTTGGTTCTTTAATTTTGAACGCAAGGGTTGCGCGCGTGACGCTATTCGAACACACAATCGCCATCTTTTTTTTCTTCTATTGGTTGCGTTGATGCGCGGAGTGGGGCCATTTGGCGTAGCCGTCTTGCTCACACGCGAACGACAGGTAATGTGCAGGAATGGGATAGGAGATAGTTAGTTGCAAAACCAACTTATGACCGGTTTCTGAGGTTTTTCCGCTACGCCATTGGTTGGTTAGTGGTTAACGGACAGATAAACGACCGACCGGAAGTACCTTAGATATCAAGCATCAATCTATCAATTCCATTGCCAACAAACAAAAAGAAAGGAAATGACAATATTATAATTCTAATCGAATCAGCGCAAAGAAGGCTGGTTTATTATCTTGGAATATGCAAAACAAGTATTACACATGATATTTTTCTCCCAGCGTTCTCCCCGTCCAATGTCTCTGCGAGTTCCTCTCTGCCGGCGGCACGGGTGGGGTGAGCGGCGAGGTGGGCAAAGCGGGTGAACTATGTGCCCACCTGCGACGCACTGTGGCCGAGTCTGAAGAGGGCGCGCGAGCGGTGCTGCACTACTACATGCAGCGGCTGGCACACACTCATGCACCCACCAGGGCTAGTGCTAGCAGGGTAAGTAATAGGGAATTTGACCCTTATTTTGTATTATTGGATCTCTTTCTTTCTCCAAAACCGAAAATACAAATGGTTTTCTTAATCCGTTCAATATTAAAAAAGTTAGAAACCCATCAAATCTGGTGAAAGAGTCCGTCACGGTGACGTCACTTGTGTTGTGTTGGTCGTCTTCTAGTCACTAGTCATCATTTTCATTTGCATCCACTTTTAAAATCATCGTCGACTAGCAGATTGCACTTTTCTTTTAAAAATGATATCCAACGAGATTGACTGTCCTGATCTCTTGCATAAACTGCGCTTTAATGTCCCCCAGAGATCGGTTAGATTTAATCCGCCTATCTCCATTCCTTTTTCCTCTTCTAACTGTAGTTAGAAGAGCTGTACTGAACGGTAGCGAGAGAGATAGTTCTCATTTGATCCATTTATCACTAAAATCTACTCTGCACGCGCTCGGCTGAACGCTGACTTTCTGAAAAGTGCATAGTGTTATTGTACCTAAGTGATATACCTATATTTTTTTTTCTTTAGTGATCCTTAGTTTTCTACAACTTTTTCTGTTTTTTTCCCGTGAGAACCTGTAATTGGCTCTATGTCTCATATACAATTGTTATTCATCTGTTACAGCTGTTGGTTCTCCTACGATTAAATAAATAAATAAAAATGTTTCGGTTAACAGGGTCTGAAACTGGTACTGCAATCAGAAGATACATCAGAAAATGATTACAACGCTGACGTGAGCCCTGAGTAAGTGTCTACTGTTGTGATCTGAGAAATAAAGTGCCTCAGGCATCGTCTTAATACAAACCGAATAGCGCCCTCTGTCGGCGCGACGACACAAACTAGTATGCCTTGCAAATGTTCATTCTATATAAGGACGACACCTTAAGGTTCTTAAATTTCGTCATACTTTTCTTTTCTAACACCCCTAAGACCCCTATCAATCTTGTAGCGAGTGGCTGGAACTGCTGTGGGACCTGTCTCACTGGGACTTACTCCGTGAGGAAGTGGTGTGCCGCATCCGCGCGGCCTGCATGGTGGAGTGCGTGCCCAAGCACATGGCCGCCTACATACTGTTCCTGCACAAGTACGCCGAGCTCTCGCCGCTCAGCGACCACATGGAACTGGCCCTGGTGAGTCATCCGCACCATGCGCACCATGCGGCCTGCATGGTGGAGAATATTAAATGTTTAAAAGCCCTGACTTTTAGTGATTGCTATGGAAGAAGTAAACCAAATGCTGCTTTTGAAGAATTCCATAAACTATTTAAACTTTTTTATGACCTCTGCTTTCCAAACAAAAATTAAGATTCCAATCATACGAAATACTAAATGGCTCAAAAGGATTAAAAATACGTTCGGTCCATAAAATAAAACTACTTAAAATATATCGACTACCTGGTACGACAGGAGTGATTTTAAGAAATATGCAAAAAGTTAAAAAGAATCTTAAAACTCAAAGGTCGCAAAACAACTATCATATCCAAACATCCACAAATAAATCTAAAGCAGTGTGGCAAATAATCAATTAATACAACAACAATATCCCCCTGAAAAAAATAATAGAATAAAAATATAAAAACCAACTTATAACTGCTCCTGATACTATAGCAGAAACATTCAACAACTTTTTTATTGATGACATTTCAAAACTAACAAATGATACAATAAACTACGCTAATATAAACCTAACCTATCCTTACCTATAACGAACCAAACTCCTGATTCTAAACACCAGTTACCCCTTACGATGTTGTCAAAATAATAATGACATTTAAAAACACTAACAGTACAGGTTGTGATGGAATTTCCACAAAAATAATAATGCGTGTAGTACGAAATTGCTCCAATCATCACTTACATAATGAACCAGTGTCTTCAAGATGGAATTTTCCATCAACCAACCAATATTCAAAAATAAAACACGGAAGATGTACGATGTTATAGATCTGTCGCGCTGATTCCAATAATGGCTAAAATATTTGAAAGAGTACTGTATAACAATCTTAGTGAATATTTAGAAAAAAAAAAAAATTACAATCAAGTTGGATTCATATAAGGGAAATCGGTTAATATAGCAATGCATCAGTTTTTACAAAAATGTGTGGGAATTAGATAAAAAAAATCAGGTCACAGCCCTATACATGGACATGATAAAAGCTTTTGATTATGTTGACCAGGGACTACTACTACATAAACTAGAAATGTACAGAGTTCGGGGTAAAGAGCTACAAATAATCAAATCCTATGTCATAGAATACAGTACACTGAAATAACAGAATTATGTCCATTCAGAAAAACAAAAATTAAATATACATCGAGCCCAAGATCTGGATAAAATATGATGTACCACAAGGGTCGATACTAGGACCACTACTATTTCTCATTTATATAAATGTTTTACCTAACACTATTTGGCACCCTATGGTTTTATTTGCAGACGACAGTACGGCTATTTTTACAAATAACAAAAATAAAAAATCATGAACAAGAAATAAATGATTCCTTATTTAAATTAATAAATTGGCTTACAATAAAAAATCTAAAAATAAATCTTTCAAAAACCCATTTCATGAATTTAAAAAATAAAAACGCGAAATCGTTTCCATTATCTAATGAGTACAATAAAGTAACTGTATCTGAGGTTACAAGTACAACATTTCTAGGAATCTATATAGATAGACATAGTAGACTATGTCATGGAAAACACATGTAAATAGTGTATGTAGCAAATTAAATAAATTCTCTTATGTCCTCTACATGCTCAAAAAAGTATAGAACTAAACCACACTACTTAGTGCTTATCATGTCTATGTGGGATCCTCTCTATCTTATGGAATACTATATTGGGGATACTCAACTGATAAATTAGTAGTTAGTCGACTCTTCACGTGACCAGAGGGCTGGCCTTTTCTTTGGCCAACGAATCAGCATTGCCATTCAACGTGGCAATGCGGCCAGTATTCTAGGCACTTTTCCCGTTGACGGCGATGTGGACGAATTTTTCGATGCCCTGTGAGTTCTTCCAAAGACAATTAAATATATTTTTAAAATGATAAAGAAATTGCGTTCAAGGCACAAAAAAAGTGTATTAGATCAAAATGTGGGATATACCAAACATATTCATGTAAACCTAATTTCACCCTCCCTGCTCTATGTACACGGTCTCAATTTTATCTATGACATTTTTTATTATTCATTCAGGTCAGTATTAGTGCCAAGTTTCAAGTTTATAAACCCAAAAAATAAGATTCTTCCATAAAATCAAAATCAAAAGTCATTTATTCAAATTAGGCTGAGTGCCAGCACTTTTTGAACGTCAAAGTTCTACATAAAGACAGTCCCCCAAAACGCCCGCCCGTCACCACTTCCTAGTGTTGTAGCTGGGAAGAAGAAATGGCGCAACAAACTCCCCAGCAACACATCTGTCTGTTAAGTTATAAAAACTTGAATTTATACAGCAGTATGCAAAGTTTACAAAACATGACACAGAAAATTATATGTGTAATATGTAAATCAAATTTTATGAAATTAATTGACACTTGTTAGCTAGCACACTCCATTATGCCTTCAACATACAAACTTGAACACCCCCTAAATTGTCATTTGGGGGTAGTTCCGAAAAACGAATGATGACAAACTTTATAATTCACTTAGGTCAGTATTCTTACTAAGTTCCAAGTAAATTGGCCTAAGGAATAAGATTACGATACAAACTTCAAACTCCTATTTCACCCCTTTACGGGGAGAGTTTCCAAAACTTCTTTCTTAGCTGACGTCTCCTGCTCATATTCTACTATTTTGCCAAATCTCATCTTCATAGGTTAAGTAGTTTTCGAGATTTCGTGTTACTCACTACGTGATTGAATGAGTGACCTTTCGCTTTTATATCTTCTTATATATATATAAAATGTATGAATAATGATAACATAGTATAATGTTAACTGTAAATTGTAATATTGACCATGCTTTTTTAAATTTGTATGGTAAACCATTTCAATTGTAATGCCTTAACAGGCAACTAAGTTCTAAGACCTACCTATTTTTATTACTATAGCAGAACCTACATTACATTACAAAGTAACAATATGTAAAAAATGGCCATTTACAAGTTTTCACTTATACATATAATATGTGTGTGAATAATTAAAACACGAGTTATTTCTTTAGCTCGTTTTAACTTGAGGCACATGAAGGAGACGCGGTCTACGCAGAAACGCACACGGTACACGAAATCCGATTTTCCTCACCAGCTCAGGGACGTCAGTAGATCCATGCATGACGCTAAATAAGAAAGTAAGATCTGCAGTTTTCCTTCGCCCGTGTAGAGGCAAAATATGAAATTTTTTACACCGACTAATTATAATTAAGGATAATGGTGTTTTGTTAACATCTTCAAAATTTTGTATACTTAGTTCGCAATAAAGAATTTGAATAGAATTGAATAATATTCTTAATAGATATTGTGAGTGTTCTGTTAAAAACCGACCCGAGCACTTCAATTCATCACCCAGAAGATCTGCTGGTCCATCCATCCATCATTCAATCAATTTGCTGTCATTGTTTTGTGAATTATTATATTCAACTGATGTCTGTGATTTCTCATTATTTCGCCTATGAGTAATTTTTGTATCATCACCCATTCAATATTTTATTTATTTATTTTCTTGTGCAGGACTTGGCGCAAGTGATCATGGAGCGGTCGCAAGTGATGGGGCAGGTTCTGGGCACGGGCGACCGGCACGACGAGCTGCACGACAAGCAGCGCGCGCAGCACCGCGCCTTGTACGCCGTCACCAAGATAATGTACGATCATCTGCAGAAGGTGAGGCTTATCTCTTGTGTCGTATGTCGTCTAGGAACTGTCGCAAGTGATCATTGATCAGCTTCCAAGCAGTGCTTACGTCAACTACGGCGTAGCAAGCACAGTCATACCATACCCATAGTCCTCCGCTATCCCAGGTCCGCGCGCGCTCCCCGGCGGAGGCCGAGGCGGCGGCGAACAGCACGTGGGGCTTCGGCGAGCGCGTGCAGCTGCAGTGGCCCAGTGGAAGGTCTGCTCGCGTGCATCTCGTGCTCGCGCATGCTTATATCAAGCTACTGTGTATTGGACCGTGTATTTGTGAGTATTGCAATTACAACTATTAATTTTTTGCTAATGTAGCCATTCTTCCTATTTCTTTTTAGCTATCTCAGTTTATTATTAACAGTTCCTGAACTACTTTTCAATACCACTTGATTTACTAACATTATAACAATCTTTTGGAAGGCCACATGCTATTGTCAAATACGGAATCTGACTTCAATAAAAAACCATTCTATTTTGCAGACGACACAAACCAAGAGATGTATTCTTGGCTAACATCAGTGTGGGTAGGCAACGATGCTCCTCAAGCCTTCAACGTGGACTCGGAGGAGGAGATGTCCCTGCTGCCCGACTGGCTGCGCCTGCACATGGTGCGCTCTGCCCGCACGCCACTGCTGGAGGCGGGCATGAGGGGCTTGGCGGCGCCCAAGCTGGCCATCTTCATACAGACGTTTGGCATGCCTGTGACAGCTATGAGGTAAGTTAAGCTCCTGGAGCCTTCAACGTGGACGTTCTGGGACTTGGATCATAGGTTATTTCGTTTCCTAAGACTTCAAATCTACCAAGGCCTTCAAACACTAACGTGGCATAAACATTTTGACCGTTTATTATAGTTTGGACAGCTTTTTAAAACTTGGCCGACCATTTTGGGTTGGTTTTTCATTTTATGCTGTAGCTCCCGTTTTTCTTTCGCAGTGCATTACTAACAGCGCTGGACGCGTGTCCCGCGGGCGCTGTGAACCGCCTGGGCGTGGAGCGCAGCTACATGTGCTCGCTGCTGAGCGTGGCACGCACGCGTGGGGCCACGGGCGGCCACGCCTTCGCCTCCACGCTGCGCCTGACACCGGTCCAATACCCGCCTGGTATGTGTAAATCATCATCTGCCTAGATTTTTCACCACTATATTGTGGCCGGCTTCTTATTAGTCTAATTCCTTTACTCTTTCACCCGTAATTTAGTTTCTTTATATTATTGAAAGGCTTGAGTTTGACCACTATCTCACCCGACGGAAAACTATGATGTGGTTGATGATAGAGCAAGCTTGTATAGAAGTAACCTATTCACTCTTGACCTTACTACCTCCCATATTGCTATCAGCTATCAGGAAACACAGACTCCGGCAGGGAATTTCACTCATAACATCACCGGTAGACTTCAACGGTGTAAAGTCCCACAAACTTCCATTGAAAAGGGAGGATCCTCCGACCTGAAGGGTGTTGTGTTTTCTGGGAACTGCCCGATAGTTGGTATAGTTGTTTGTTTTATATACTCGAATCGCTTGGAAAACTTTGATAGTGCAATGAACAATTTGTGTGACGTCAGGTGTTTATTAGTTCTATATGTCGGTACGTTGGCGTAACAGGATGGCATGTTATTACACAATTATTTTTCTTTTATCATAGAGGACACGCTATTCAACAAGCCGGAGCTCCCCACTGAACCAGAAGATGACTGGGGCAGCACCCCTGTCCCCGCGCCGCTGCAGCCCGAGCTGGTCTCCTCGCTGCTCAACAGCGTGTTCCTCTCCGCCAACAGCTTCCTGGGAGACGTGGACACCGCCTTCACGGAGCTAATATCGGTGAGTTCTTAGGTTATTCGCTTAGGAGAAACAGGTCCCATGGAGTCGTGAAGAATATTTAGTTGACCTTAAATTATCTGCATTTTTAAAGTTAACAACGGAAAATATTTATAATCTGATTGATGCTTCTTAGTTCAAATTCATACAGTGTCGTTCATCTTCATAGACAGTCTTCGGCAATGAGTGTTGGTCATCAGTGGTATTATAGAGGTATGCAGTACAGAAAGTAAAGTACGCATACCTCCACTGAAAATGGGAGGATCCTCCGAACCAGACGGTTGTTGTGTCTGGTGGGTAACTGCCCGATAGTTGATATTCGGACTGTTGTATATGTTCAAATCGCACGAAGAACTTTGCTTGCGCGATGCAGGATTTCGTAGATGGCGTTGCGGTTCTTTTTGCTGCCGTACAAATTTCGCTTCTGTTTTTCTTGTGGTGGCATTGATGCCGCTACAGTATTTCCATGGCTTTTAAGGGCGCTGTACAGAAATCAGGGTTTAAAACTTTAAATCAAAATCCAAGATTCTTCACTGACTTTTCTTAATTTCCCTAGCTGATAACAAGCGAGATATCCAGCAAGCGGCCCGGCCCGTACGTCCCGGTGTCGGTATCCTGGCTGCGCTCTCTGGCGGGCAGCGCGGGCGGCGCGGCCGGCCTGGTGCGCACCCCCGCGCACGCCGCGCCGCTCCTGCGCGCGCTCAACATGACGCAGAACCACAATGTGGAGCAGGTAATGATAGAAGTAGAAAAAAATTTCAAGCAGATGAAGTTTATGTCATCCTTGAGACACCGCTCAAGACAGTTAACAGATGTAGAAACCGCGTTCTTGGTCTTTTTTAGTTACTTTCACAGCAATATGTCGTACGGTATTTTGCTGTGGGGTCGGGCTGCTGACATTGAATCTGTATTTATTTTGCAAAAGCGTGCTGTCAGAGCCATTTATAATCTTCGTCGCCGCGATTCTCTTAGAGAACTTTTAAAAAAGATTAATATTATGACAGTCCCTTGCATAGAAATATAAAAAAACAGGAGAAGTGGCAAGGAGGCGTGTCGGTGTCCGCGCGACATGGGCCAGTTGACCATGTCATAGGCAAATGGCCGTCTCCGCGAACTAGTGCGCTTTCGACCGCGATCGAGACAAATTATAAGAATGCCGTGTTGTTTAGTGGTTTCTTGTAAAAACCGAAGCCTAAACCAAAACTTTGTACATCATGGAATTACTTACCATATATAAATATAAGTATTTTACTATATTTGTCTTTAAAATCATGAAAAACAACAAATCGTAAAATATTACTATGTTATTTTTGTTTTCAAAAATCCCTTCGACTGTACTATTTTGCAATAAATACATTGCTCCTTAACCACTACCTAAGTTTGCCGCTAAGTGACTGGACAAGCAATGTAAAAATCACAAAACGATACTTTATTAAGCAGATGCATCGCGTAGAACGGCCGCTGCTTCTTGCAACGAGTTAGTGATGTGCTTGTGCAGATACACTAACGTAGGCTATCGACAACAATGTCGATTGACGTATGAAAAATTTGCTATTATAGTTTATTTTTCAATTTGTCAACCGTTTTAACCCGGTTGGAAGATCGATGTGAAATAGTGTTTTTACTTCTTACGTTTAGTAATCGGTGGACTGTTTTTGGCTTTGAATTATCGTACATTATGCCTTATCCTCGTGCGACTTCCATACTTTTTTATAGTTTTGTAATTTACTTCCGTTAAAGCTTCGAATGCGTTATAGTAATCGGCATGGTTCAGATAATATATTAGTGACTTATGCTTAAAATAAGTCAACATATTCATGCTATTTATTTGTTATGCATGGGTATGTGTTTAACAATATATATATATATATATGTATATATATTTAACAATTTCTTTACTAACTAGGGTTTTTTTAGAACAAAAACCTATTATCTGCGGGGTAATTGCGTAATATACTTACGGCAGGAATCGCTTTCATTATGACCGTTCAACAGCATCATTGCGTTATTTACTTTGTTGAGCAGACCAATTTTTCGAAAAAATGAAACAATGGATTAGCCATATGTTTCAAAATCATTCAGATCTTGATATGAGGTTAGTGAGTAAACACCATGGCAGCTTTCAACAATGTTTACTGTTTCAATACGCCATAACAGCCTAACCGATGTAACCGGATTTTATTTTTTTAATTTACTTAATAATATAATTATATATTTTTAGCTACATATTGTTTATTTTTATATTTTCTGGACATGGCATTTTGTTTCCAGGACCCCAAAAATTTTTTTGTACAATAATTAATAGAAGATTCGATAACTTTCCGATTTAGTCAATCACTAGCGTATATGTAAAATAAATTGCTTTTGCACAGCACAACGAAAGCGTCCGTTGCTTTTGTGTGAGTAAGTTGTACGGTGCATGGTAAATACACGCTACGTCTGAAGGGATAAGGTTTATAATTGATTGTGTAGTACGTTCTGTTTTAAGAAATGCGGGCGTGTGCGCGACTGCGTATCTATTGCTTTTACTGAATTGCATGTGTGCCGTATGGCGGGGATAATTTGGAGACATACGGTTCCGATACATTTTCGTCTACCGGGCATATCTCCTTGTCAATTCATTTATGAGAATATTACGTATGTAAGAAAAATCGACATCTCTTTAGCAAAGCTAGTGATAGACATCATTTTAATACTAAAAATAGAAATAAATTAGATCAAAAATTTAAAGATTAGCCAAAATACGAATATCTTTCATGGGTTCAACAAAATACCTTGTGACATATTAGCATTAAATGAAAGAAAATATAAAACTTACATTTAAACCACACTTTGTAAACAAGCATATTACAAACAAGACGATTATATTAAAGATATGAATGCTTGGCAACTTGCAGGTCCTGCTCCATAGGATGATCTAGGGTGTAGTAGACAAAGTCAAACTTTTTTTATATGTGTTCATTTATTTTCTATATATGTATATACTGGTGTAGGTACTTTCAGATTTTTCTATATATGTAATTTAACACACAAACTGATCCATTGTTGTTAATTATATAAATCGATGGTTGCAAAATTTGTAAATATGTGAGTACCATGTCCCTTACTAGCAAACTTAATTTTATCTCTGCTGGTATTGCTTTGTTGTACCTATTAGTATATAAGTGTATGTTGTATATTAGTGTTATGTTGGCTGCATTGTGCTCACAAAATATAATCAATTGATCAATGTATGTATACAAAATATTGTAAAACTTAATTTTGAAAAGAGTAACTATGGAGTTTCTGGTCCGTCCGTCTTCTCCATAAGAATCTCCTTTTTGCGAATGGACAATATATTTTAATTTCAAACTAAATTTGACGTTCAAAAGTGCCTTTTAATGGTCTTGTTGAAATTAATGAATTAACTTTGATTTTGGAATTTGGCATCGTCATTTTGCGTTCGGTTGCGTTTTGGTATTGAATAATATATAGTTTATTTCTCTCAGAAAGGTACATTGTTACAGTTATTAATTTATCTGACTCTGCCTTATGCTAGAACCTCTAGAGTTGTTATAGGCTAGTCTGGCAGGCTTGTCCCCAGGAAGGATTCTTTATATATTTCCAATGATTTTTCTTTCATTCCTTTAGATTGCCGACACGCTCCTCATGCAATGCAAGCTACTGACCGGTCCAGTGGTAGACATACTGCGAGCTATGATGCAAAGGAACACTAGCGCTACAATCAAGCGAGAGCTGGACATTCACGTGCCTCCTGCCGCCACCAAGCAACAGCTCATTGCAGGTCAGTATCAAACAGTTTTTAGAAGACTGTATGTGTGAGATTTGCAAGATCATGGGCTAGGCAGGTCTAGCCTAGACCTGCCGTCTAGGTGACATTCAACTAACTGACACACAGACAGTGACAACGCAGTTTGAAATAACTTATACCTTACTAGCTCTCTGATATTATTCACATAAAATCTTTCTTTCTTTTGAATTTAAATTCAGACAGAAGAATGAACCCTGTTGATTCAAGATGTGGATTTTGTATCATCTTCAACTCAGTTGTAAGGTCTAGCCTCTAGACAATGTTAACTTTTTGAACGCCATTGTCACATATACGTGACAAGCAAGCGCGTGCCCTGTACGCCAAACGTCATAAATATGTGACAAAAAGTACGGTGAATTTGTGGCTTGGCGTTGGAGGTACGCCGATAGGTTTGTGCTCTGGCATTTAAAAGGTTAATTTACCGTCTTCTTTATGTAAAACCGTACTTTAACCGAGTTGTTTTGAAAACATATTGTTACGCGCCAGAATTAATGCCGGGCACATAACGAAATTAGTTACTACTAGTGCCATCTAGTATCGAGTAGCAGAAGAAGTAAAGTCAAGTACCTTCTGGTATTTTCTACGCTAGAATCTTCCAGGGTTCTCGACATCTGGACATCCGGTATTTAGACGAACTTTCCAGATGTTTCGACAATAGAAGATTCTGGAATTAACTGACCTATACAGGGTGTCCCAAAACTCAACGTCAAGCCGAAACGGGGTGACAGGATTGATCATAACCATCACGAGAAAAATCTGAAAAAAAATCTATCCCATGCAGTTTAAAAATTATGGGCATTTTAAGAAAAACCTAGAAATTTGATCAAACTGTACCATTTTTCGGTTATTGTGGTTATTCTTTTTTATTTTTGTTCATTTGAACTTTGGAAACGTAATCCTAAATAACATTTCTAGAATCCCAATAAAAAATAATGACACAATTGCCTCAAGTTTCCGAGAATTGAGACTATTTGTTAAACTACGAATTTAAAATTTTCAAGATTCGTCGACTTTGACAGGCCCTCCTATAAAAAAAATGTACTAGAGTGCCTTGGCAAGTGGCATTAAAAGTTGGTGCATTTAATCAGAATTCTAAAATGGTACAATACTTGTTAGTTCCATACAATAGAAAAGAGTAAAAAAATTAAAACCTCAAGTAACCCGATTTTTGCTATCTCATTTTACTCAGTTAAAATGTTTTTAATTCACACAAGCTCTAGGTAGGTTCTTAATTTTAAGACAAAATGATGAGAGAGATGGATAATGGGTATGTTCGCCATGAGTGAGCGAGACAGATAGTGACGCCACTTTTACCAAAGTGAAAAAAAGTTAGTAAAATTAGTAAAATAATTAATACGAATACGAACGTGCGCAGTAGACGAATGAGCGAAACGTACTAACTGGTTGGTGTCGGACTGGTAGCGTAGCCATTTGCTTGGCTGAAACTAGTGCGAATGAAACAGATAGATGCCATAGCATCTATCTGTTTCATTCGCACTCGTTTAAACGACGCATCTCCGTCTCAATGCGTGGCGTCACTATCTGTCTCGCTCACTCATGGCAAACATACCCATTATCCATCTCTCTCATCATTTTGCCTTAAAATTAAGAACCTACCTAGAGCTTGTGCGAATTAAAAACATTTTAACTGAGTAAAATCTGATAGCAAAAATCGGGTTACTTGAGGTTTTAATTTTTTTACTCTTTTCTATTGTATGGAACTAACAAGTATTGTACCATTTTAGAATTCTGATTAAATGCGCCAACTTTTAATGCTACTTGCCAAGGCACTCTAGTACATTTTTTTTATAGGAGGGCCTGTCAAAGTCGACGAATCTTGAAAATTTTAAATTCGTAGTTTAACAAATAGTCTCAATTCTCGGGAACTTGAGGCAATTGTGTCATTATTTTTTATTGGGATTCTAGAAATGTTATTTAGGATTACGTTTCTAAAGTTCAAATGAACAAAAATAAAAAATAATAACCACAATAACCGAAAAATGGTACAGTTTGATCAAATTTCTAGGTTTTTCTTAAAATGCCCATAATTTTCAAACTGCATGGGATAGATTTTTTTTCAGATTTTTCTCGTGATGGTTATGATCAATCCTGTCACCCCGTTTCGGCTTGACGTTGAGTTTTGGGACACCCTGTATAAGGCCCACATAGCCCGCGACCGAGTTAGTATTGGATTTGCGATACAAGCGAATACTTCGGAAGCGATCTTCAAGTGCGATCAAAGTGATCAGTAGTGACGTTGTGTTTTATAATTAGTGAGTTTAAAGTTGTAATTCATATTTTTAAATTAAAGTGTCATTTTGGTTATTTAATCGGCTGTTTTTATTGTCACGAACCCCAAGCTCGTAACAATATTATTAATAGCTGTCTTTTTGTTCATAGCCCTAGAGTCAGCAACGCCCAGCACATTGGAAGCATTAGGCAACCGCATCATCACGAACCAGGACCCGCGCGTCATCGTCGACGTCATCACCAACATCCTGGAGAAGAACCAAGATGGACACTACGAGTCCAAGGTAGAGTACATCATCACCATTTCAGCCGAAACACCTCCACAGCCGGACGTAATTCCCCCCAAGTGTCGCCACATCGACAGGACCCGTGCTTCATGCATCTAATGAACTCCCAAAGATAAAGAGGTGAAAAACTAAACACATGAAAAACTAAGAAACGAAATTTGTACGGCAACAAAAAGAACCGCAGCGCCATCTACGACGAACTAACAACGAAATCCTGCATCGCGCAAGCAAAGTTCTCCGTGCGATTTGAACGAAAACAACAGTTCAAATATAAACTATCGGGCAGCCCACCAGACACAACAACCGTCTGGTAGGAGGATCCTCCCCTTTCTAGTGGAGGCATGCAGGACTTTACTCTCTGTACCGCAGTCCTCTATAAAGTAAGCAAGTAAGCAAGTCCGCTAAACCTCAGAAACTATACGAAATATCTTAGTCTAGTTAAAAACATATGGTATGACTCATTCAAAGAGTATTTCGATGAGAGAAGCAAATAGAAAGGTATTTGGTTTAGAACGATACAGTGTCAAATCAAAGTTTGTAAGTATGGAGTATGTTTGTTACTCTTTCACGCCAAAACTACTGAATGGATTTTGATGAAACTTGGCACAGAGGTAGATTATAGTCTGGAATAACACATATGATACTTTTCATTCCGGGAATATGTTCCTTTGGGATAATTTTCGACATTAACGCGGACGGAGCCGTGGGCGACAGCTAGTAAATTATAAAGTAAATAGAAATATTATAATTAAAACTGTTCGTTCTCCAGATCAAGCACGAGGACGGCTCGTCAGGTCCTATACACGTGTTCTCTCGCGGAGGACTGGGCTGCGGCCTGCTGCTGGACTGGATGTCAGAGCTGCAGCGAGAGGCCCTGGGGCCCAGCGACCAGAGGCAACGACAGGTATACTAACACTGTTTAATTGACATTTTATAGGACTCTAAAACTAGTTTCCGTCCTAACCTACGAGTATGGTGCACAAAGTTTGTCACTTACTGAACAACAAAAGTTCAGACTCAAGATTTGTCAAGGGGTGGTGTTTCTAGTTGCGGAATTTGTTCGAAAGAGTCACCGCGGCCCCGAAACGCAAAGGGCTTTAGAAGGAACACGGATGGGTTTTAGTCAGTAAGAGTCTGACACGCCCTTCCGCTCCACCCAGAGCGAAAGAAGTCATTTGATGATTTCCCATCCTTAAAAAAAAAAGGGTGGTGTTTCTAACGCTCCATAACTAAACTTAAACATGTTTGGGCAAAAACAGCCAGGCTGAAGTGGGAGTGGGCTGACTATGTCCCACGAATGCACCCGGAGAGGTTGGCGAAGATCATTACTCACTGGGCTAAAGACTGGAAAACAAAAAATAAATTGTTTAATCCGACTGCCCAACAAAGAGCGTAATGTTTTTGCCATCTGTCTTTTGTCGGTTTGTAGAAAGCTCTTGGTCAAGGTTTCATTTAAAAAAAATATGATGGAGCTTTTTCCCAGTCTTCTCCATACAACCTTCTACACTTCGCTCTTTGGAATGGGCAACTAGCTTCATGTTTACATAAGTGTTTGTAAATGCTATGATTGAAATAAATGCTTTAATTTTTTTTTTCAGTAAAACTTCCCTTGTTTTTGATATATCTTCGCAAAAGTCCTAGATGTTAAAGGAACACTTTGTATGTACAGATGCAGCTGATGTTCCGCTCGGGCTGCGCCCCCTGGCGGCCGCTGCTGGTGACGCTGCTGGCTCACCGCGCCTCCTGGAGGAGCCTGCACTACTGCCTCACTACGCTGCTGCAGCCTGAAGGGTACACAGCTGAACAGATCTTGATCTACCTAGTTGTGTAACGAAATGTCCACTCGTCGTTATTGATAGACATAGGATCTTCCCATAGTTTGCCACATCCAACGGTCCCATGTTTCTCGCATCAAGCAGATCTAGGCAAACTTCATCAGGAATGCGGTCCCACTTGTGTGGAGTGCTGTGGTGTGGCCTTAAGGTCCCAGTGACCATTGGAGAGCAATGTGCCCCACTCACACTCACATCCCGAACCCTACAGTGCAGTAAATTAAAAAATTAACAGCAAAAATATAAAAATTTAGTCCTTACATGTTTTTTCTTTGAGTTTAAATGATTTGTGTTGCTGTTACTGTACTTTAGGTTTGGAAGGGCAGCACAGCTCAAAGATAAAGATAGATAAAGATAAAGATATATTTATTTGTAAACATGTGTAACATTGTACATATACATGCAAATGTGGATGTAAAAGTGAAAAATCTGTGAGTTTCAACATGTTTTGCCACCATTGGCGTACAAAATTAATTATAACCACTCAAAATATAACACAATAAAGTAAGAGAAGAAAAAGCATAACAAAATTAAAATATGACACAAATAGATTAGAAACTATCATTTAAAAAATCTTTAACACAATAGTAACATTTTTCAGTAAGTAACTTCTTAAGTTCTCTCTTGAATAAAATTGGCTGGTTTATATTTTTAATAACCTCTGGAATTTTATGATATATTAATGGTGCCATACAAAACACGCTTTTATGAAGGAGTGCTGTTTTCGCAGAGTGTGGCTGTAAGAAGTTCTTATATTTATTACGTCTATTTCTAGTGACATTGTCTGACAAAAGAGGAAACCAGTGAGGATTGTTTCTAACAAATAAAGCTATTTCCAAGATGTATAGTGAAAGTAAGTCAGTAAAGCAGGCAGTAAAGCAAAGTCGCTTAAGTTTAAAAATTCTTGAAGCCATTTCTTTATCCTTGGTTTTCATATTAATCTATAGAGGTATGCGGTACAGAGAGTAAAGTCCCGCATACCTCCACTGAAATGGGAGGATCCTCCTACCAGACGGTTGTTGTTGTCTGGTGGGCAACTGCTCGATAGTTGATATTCGGACTGTTGTCTATGTTCAAATCGCACGGAGAACTTTGCTTGCGCAATGCAGGATTTCGTTGTTAGTTCGTCTTAGATGGCTTTGCGGTTTTTTTTTTGTTGCCGTACAAAATTCTTAGTTTTTCTCATTCCGAATTCGATAACATAATTACTACCCCTTTTTCAATTCTTTTAAACACAGCACTTATATTAAATTCAACTAAATGTTTTATTGCTCTCAAACGTACATGTTAGGCACACATAAAACATCAAAAACCGCACACCTAGCTCGGTTTCAATTGGTCGTTTCGGATGCAGAAGAACCATTTGCGGCAACCTTAAGATAAGCCCATGGAAAGTTGTATATTTAAGCTACACTGTGTTGTCCTCAGTGGCTGGTCTCCAAGCGCAGTGCTGGACTTTGCAGAGACCCTCATAGAGAGTCCTCGCGTGTGGCAGGGGCGGGACAAGACCACGCCCAAGCATTATGTTCCCGATGACACGCTGCGCCTGGACCATAAGCAGGTTACAAACTTACTTTATTTTATTACTATTTAATCATACGACCGATATAAATATGTTTCTTATTTAGCCACTTTCAGGCAGTCCGTTATGTTAGGCAGGCGGAAGTTGCCCTGCAATTCATAAGTACTGCAGTTAAGAGTATAATATATTCATTTTTAATTAGGGTTTCCAGGAAAATTTACGCCACCAGTTGGCGCCACATAGGCGAGAGGTCCTCTTCCTCGAATAAGTGACTTACGTAACCATGACGTTGAAAAGCATTGATTGCATTTGATTTTTACCTTACGAGTACTTTTATCAATAAAAATGTATCAAAATTTACCATTTTATTTGCTCAAAATATATTAATTCACAATTTTCAGTGTTTATCCCAAAAAGATGGGAAAGAACGAGTATTTATCCGTTGAGTATTTTTCTTTCGCCCATCACTAGTTTTGAAAGATACTTGGACCGGACGACTCAGTGCTGCCACCCGGTGTACGTCATTTCAGGTCGATCTCATTGGAAAACGACAGACTTTACAAAGTTAGGGATGGAGGCTATGCGATGTTTATAAGATTATTTTTTTTTATGTGTACTGATACCGACAGTTGAACTAATAACAAAATTCAAGTCAGCAAAATGTTCTTGGTTTTCCGAGTTGCAGTTGTCGAAAATATAAAATTGACCATTTTCAAATAAGTAAATTGATCGTCCACAGTTGGGAGTGCTAGTCCGCTACGTAGCCGAGGAAGCTCGCATCATAGAAGCTCAGGACGGCGCCGAGGCAGGGCGGCGGCGCTGTGACGTGCGCCTGGCGCTGCTGCTGCGGTGCGCGCCGCAGCTGCACAGCTTGCTGGCCGTGGCCGCCGCCGCGGAGGAACATGACCCGCTCTTGTTGCTGCTGCTGTACATGAAGGTAATGTCCTTCTTCTTAGCGTGTCGATGGCAAATAGACTGATTCCAGCTTATGTTTGGCCCAGTACTCAGCAACGGTAACACCATTTTGTGACGAGGTCCTCACATGTAAAAGTGATGACAGGGCGGGCATGCGGCGCAAGACGAATGGTAGGCCATGGTCTGCGGAGAGACGCCGCACAAACACTGAAGATTGGAGCCATCCGAAACTCCACTAAAGACAACCACCCCAGGTGGGGGTCACCTGAGGAGGTTGTCTTTAGTGCGAAATCTGAATGCGGAGTCTATTTAGAGATTTCGTTTTTTTTTTGTGTGGCCTCAACCTAGGAGGTTGTCAACTGCTTAACCGGACTTGCCTGTGGCGGCCTTAATAAAAATATTAAAGCCGAAGCCAGGGCTTATAAAAACTTAAGCTTAGGACGTCTCTGGGGGAAGGACATGTTAGGAATGGGCTGGATCGAACTAGGTTCTCCGAGGGCTCGATGAAATAATCAGGTGGTATAAGCTTCTCTCGTCAAAGTTTGCGTCTTATCCGGCACGTCCCATTTAGAGCTGTCTAATTTGGTTGGCAGAGCGGCTCCATACTGGACTTCCATATTCACCAGCGGAGAAACAAAGCGCTTTTCCAGTTGTTCGCAGGACTTGAGGATACGCCCCCCATCTGGTGGAAGTTAAACCGCGAAGCAGGTTATTTCTTGTGTGCACAGTTTATTTAACATTCTCGCAGTTTTGAGAGGCCTGTCCAAAGTGATGCCAAGGTATTTTGGGTAAGAACTATGGACGCCATGACATGTTGAGAGTTCAGCCCGCTTGTCTACTGCGAAGGGGGAATCAGCATTATCAGTATTATAATGGCTAAGATCTGAAAGGGCGGTAGAAAGATTGCCCTCAATCTCCTCAAATTCAGTGGCTTGGCTAGTCAAAGCCAAGTCATCGGCATACAGAAAGCGGGTTGAGTTTGGGCTCACAGAATGGTAATTTATATAATATTGAATAGCAGAGGAGCCAAGACGCTACCCTGAGGCAGACCATTCTTTTGCGCTCGCCACCTGCTCTTGTCATCGAGAAGGTTCACTTGGAATCGTCGGTTACTGAGGAGTTTGCTGAGAATTCTGGTGGACTTTAGATCCCCAATTAACCTTCCACAAAGAGCGCTGATATACATATAATGCTCCTTTCCTTATAATTGGATTAAACGTTGAGGTGTAATGAAATAAAGACCCAAGTTGTGTTCTCTGTGAAAACAAAAGTTTTATTTTATAATCCTATCTTATATTTTGAACACTACAATAACAAATTACAACAAAACATTCACTCACCTGTGAAAACAAAAGAAACAACATTTAATGCCCTTATTTCAGGTATTGATATCCCTTTTAAGAAACGTATTAACTTATAAAATATTAATGATGCAACCAACTTGTAAATTCAAAATGTCGTCCTCTCGGTGATGACATTCAAAAATTCATCTATTAAATATAGAAGCGCGCGAGACGCGCGAAATTCAAAATTAAGAAAAGCGGCAATTTCAAATTAGGCATATGAATGTGATGGTTTTCTTTACATCTCCCCCCCTTACAGAGACAATTACAAGTGGGCACGCGCGTAATTGTTCATTAACTAACTTGTACTGGAGACAGCTTCGTTGTATGATAAAGATTTGATTCTGCTTTCTTGTGGCCAGTATCAACCTCATAAATGGAATTGGAAATCTTTGTCAGAATTTTATATGGTCCAATCCGTAGTTCATCCATCTTCTTCCTGTTCAGCCTATTTCCATTTTCAACATAGACCCAGTCTCCCACTTCCAATTTACACTCTTCTCTATGTCTGTCAAATATTTTTTTATTATAATTATGGGATTTTAGTGTGTTTTCAAAGGCCAATTTTCTGTCCTTCCTCAGATCTTCTTTTGAATTTCTTAATTTCAATTCAAGTGGTAAAATATTTGTATTTTCTCCTTCCAAAAGGTACTTTGGAGAAAATTTCGTGACAGTGTGTTCAGTTTCGTTATATTTTCTCACACATTCCTGTGCAACCGTTGTCCATGCTGTTTTCTTCACACTCTCATTTTTTTTACATCGTATCTTGTTGACTATTGTTTGATTTAGTCTCTCATTGAGTCCATTTGAAAATGGTGCATCAACAGCAGTGAAAACTATTCTTATGTTTTCTTTATATAGAAATTGTTTAAATTCTTTAGAATTTATACCCGGGTATTGGTCGGTTAATACCATATCAATATTGTAACTTTGTGTTACATTTTTTATTAGTTTAATGAAATCACTGGAGCTTTGGTTTTTAGACGTAAGAATATATGCATACCTTGTGAAGTGGTCAACCAGAAGATGTAAGTATTTTTTAGTTGATCTTGATCCTCCAAAGCCTCCAATGGTGTCGATGGATACAATTTCAAATGGTCGTGTTGCTGGACCTAAATGTGACATTAAACCATACTTTGACTTCCTCCTTGATTTGTTTTTTATACAAATTTCACAGTCATCACAGGTTCGTTTAATGTTTGCAATAATATTCCTTGCTGTGTAGAATGGTGTTATTTTATTTATCATCTGAGTTCTTCCAATATGACAGTAAGTATTGTGGACATCTTTTATTAAATTTTTGCTAAGTTCTTCTGATAGTATAATTTTTTTCTTTCTAGTATTCTTTTTGTAATAAATCTCATTCTCTAATGTTAGTTTTATTTTGCTATTTTCCAGGTCAAGATTTGTGCGCTGGTCTTTTTTTATGTCTTCCAAGCTTATTAAATTTACTACTTTTAGAAAATCATCCGTATTGTCATAAGATTCCAGGACTGGATTTCTGCTTAAGCAGTCAGCTTCTTGATTTGTTTTTCCGGGGTTATATTTAAGTTTAAAATTATATTGCGATAAGTAATACATCAAATCACCTAGTTCCTCGTCAGTTCTAGCCTTGATGTTCATATTTTCTAGTGGTTTATGATCAGAATAAACCGTAAATTCTCTTCCCATAAGCCAATGTTGCCAGTATTTCAGAGCTTCCTTTACTGCTAGACATTCTAGGTATATTGCCTTTTTCTTTTTTTGAGATTCAGTTAACTTTTTTGAAAAATATGCAACTGGCTTACTTTTTCCATTTGTGTCTTTCTGTTTCAATACTGCTCCCACTCCTTTGATACTGGCGTCTGTGTAAATGTCTATTGGTAGTTCTGGATCAAAAATTTTTAGAATTGGTTTTGAACATAGTAATTTTTTTATTTTGTCAAATGTTTCTTGACATTCTGCAGACCACACGAATTTGACATCTTTCCTCAATAAATTGTGTAATGGATTCAAGATGATTGCACTGTGTGGGACAAACTTATGATGAAAATTTATTTTTCCTAGAAATTGACGAATATTTTTTCTTGTTTCTGGAACAGGAAAATTTTTGACAGCTGTTAGATAATCTTTCAGAGGGCTGACTGAATTGTTTTCAATTGTATGACCTAAATATGTGGCATAATGTTTTGCAAAAGTACATTTCGAAAATTTCAGTCTGAAACCTTCTGTTTGTATTGCTTCCAGAAGTCTTGATATGTGTGCTATATGGTCATCAAATGTTTTTGAGAATATGAGGACATCATCTATGAAATTTATCGCAAATCCAGAAAGTTTATATTTTCTTATGATGTTGCTCAATATTCTTTGGAAGATGGCTGGCGCAGTCTTCAATCCAAATGGGAGGCAAGTCCATTGGAAGTGGCCTTCTTGTGTTACGAATGCAGTTTTATGTCTATCTTGAATTTTCAAAGGAATTGACCAAAATGCTGAATTTATATCAAATGTAGAAAAGTACTTACAGTTTACAGTCTTTATCATAAGGTCTTCAATTAATGGAAAAGGTTGTGATTGAGGGACCACTATTTTATTCAATTCTCTGAAGTCAATACACAATCTTGTTTTTTTCTTATCTTCTTTTTTATATGCAAGAGTAACTGGCGCAGCAAATGGGCTATATGATTCTTCAATCAATTTATTTTTTAAAAGTTTTGATATCTGATTTTCAATTTCTTTTCTGTCTTCCGCTGTGCATCTATAGGGACGTTTATAGCAGTATTTATCCACCATCAAGTCAATGTGTGCTTCATAATTTCGTACACTGCCAACATCATATTTATCTTTTGCGAAAATTTGACTGTATTTTGTAGTCAGCTTATCAATTTCTGATTGTTGATATAAATCTAAATGGTTTACATACATTTCAAATTTTTCCCAGTTAATATGTTCATTGAAGTTTATTTCAAAGTTTTTTATAACCTCTTTATTTATGGTCTTCTTATTATCAAGTGAATCAGCACATTTTATCTGTAATTGTTCATCTTGAGTTAATCTAAATTTTTTTATGCAATCTAAGCCAATCAGGAAGTCATAATTAAAATTTTCATTTTCAACAACAAAAACCTCCATTTCATGTTCAGTGTTGTATATTTTTACCTTAACTGTGACCATACCTTTTGTTTTTTTCTCACCATTAATAGTTTTCAAGTTTACTATTTGTAAATCACTTGGAACTTCTTTTTGTTGGATTTTTAGCAATTTAGCATTTATTAATGACACATTTGAACCAGAGTCATAAATTCCAAAAACTGTTAAAGTGTCATTTAATAGCAACTCTATTTTTATTAATGGTGGCACCTCTAGTTTTTTGGATTCTTCTCATTTAATTCAATTTCCAATTCAGAGTTATTTACACTTTTCACTACTGCTTTTTGATTTTTTCCATTAAACCAGCAATTTTCTTCAGGATGGTAACGTTTCCCTTTTTTCTCATTGATACAGATTTGGCATGGTTTTTTCTCTTCAACTTTTTTTGGCTTAGTGTCAGAATGTGCATAATTTTTCTTTTCATATTTATTCTTCGCAACTAGATGTTCCAGTTTCCCTATTTCATTGTAGAAATCTTCAGTTTCTTGTACAGCTTCTCTATCAATTTTATCAACCACATAGTTTGGTAAACCTGATGCTATGAGGTCTATAAGTGTCCCAGTATCAATAGTTTTTCTCACTTCGAGTAGTAATTTTTCTTTTTTTAAAGCATACTCGAGTAATGTGCCTGTTTGGTATTTAAAGGCAAGGGCATATCTAATGGGTGACCATCCCTTATTTGCGAATGTCTCACAGAATTTTTTTTCCCATTCTTCCCATTCTGATTCTACTGAAAGTTTAATAAGCATACAGCTGTACCAATCTACACTGGAGTGTTCCAAAAAATTTTTTAAAATCTGAATTTTCTTTTTGTCTTCATTAATTTTGAAACGTTCACATTCTTTATTGAAATCTTTAATCCACTGGTAGGCATTTGAGTTTCTACCAGTGAATTTATGAATCATAAAATCATTTGCAATTTTAGTTAAATTTTGAGTTTCAGATTTTTTTGTTTTTTCTTCAAGTAATTTTTCTAAAAGTTTTTCCAATGTTTGGTTTGAACTACTAGGTATAGATTCACATTTATTCGTTATTTCTGAAATTTCTTCTAAATAAATATCATTAAACTGTACGTTTTGTTCTTCATCTAGATATATTTTTGCGATATCATTTGTCAAAGTGATCCATATTTTCCTTGTTTGATGTCGTTTATTTAAGGATTTTTTTACCTTGACATAGTTTGGTGTGTTTGTGATTACTTGATGTAGATTTGCAGGTTGGTATTCGGTTGGTATCTCATAAATCTGTCCATTAGGTGTGGCTATTGAGGTTATGCACACGATGTTTGATTTTCCATCAGCAGACGACTTTACAGCGAAATCAAACCTCAATTTCTCCATGTTTCTTGAAATATCTTAAGAAAATGTTGTTTTATAATGCTCCTTTCCTTATAATTGGATTAAACGTTGAGGTGTAATGAAATAAAGACCCAAGTTGTGTTCTCTGTGAAAACAAAAGTTTTATTTTATAATCCTATCTTATATTTTGAACACTACAATAACAAATTACAACAAAACATTCACTCACCTGTGAAAACAAAAGAAACAACATTTAATGCCCTTATTTCAGGTATTGATATCCCTTTTAAGAAACGTATTAACTTATAAAATATTAATGATGCAACCAACTTGTAAATTCAAAATGTCGTCCTCTCGGTGATGACATTCAAAAATTCATCTATTAAATATAGAAGCGCGCGAGACGCGCGAAATTCAAAATTAAGAAAAGCGGCAATTTCAAATTAGGCATATGAATGTGATGGTTTTCTTTACATACATATTAACAGTGTCGTAGGCTGCTGATAAATCTAAAAATTCTGCGCCCGTCACTTTCCTCGTTTCGCGGACCCATCTTCAATTTGTCGTTTCGAACCCATCCCCAATATTTTATGTGAGGTTAAGAACCTGGCCGCAATAAGATGTATGTCTAATCCAGCTTGCACTTTTTTTTTTTTTTTTTTGATCTCGGTGGGAAATCCTCATGGAAATCCGTCAGACTCTTACTGACTAAAACCACCCCGGTGTTCCATCTCCCACCTACGCCGGGATCACGGGAACGTATGCGACATCCGCAATCCCCGGCTGGTGCCGGCCCGCCTCTGCGGGCCACCTCGCGTCGGCGAGGGGAGTGAGGTGTTTGACTCCCCTCGCTACGTCAAAGAGGGGCGCACGGGAACACCACGCGCCGCCACCTCGGGTCCGGATGAATGGGGGGCGACGGACAGCCCCAAGTCCGCCGCCCCTGGACCCAGTTAGGGGGGCCGGAAGAGGGCAGCGTATGCCCTCCTCCGACGCCCGATGCGTCTGCTGCGGGCAGGGAGAGCGGTTGTGATCTCCCTCTCCCTTTCCGCAGCCTCCTTCTGCGCGATAACTGTCTCGCAGAAGGAGACCACCGCGTCCCAGGACTCCTCACAGCCGACCATAGCATGAACTACGGCCGGCAGCGAGAGGTCACCGCCTACAACAGAGATGAGGGCACGGCGCGGCTCCTCCCAAGCGGCACACTCTGCCAGCGTATGCCGCGCCGTGTCCTCCCGACAGTCGACGCAGTGGTGGCATCGAGCGTCCGGCTCCCTGCCTATGCGACACAAGAACCTCCCGAAGCAGCCATGCCCCGAGAGGACCTGCGTCGCACGAAACGACAGGGAGCCGTGCCTTCTCCCGAGCCAAAGGTCGAGCACTGGCCGGATGGCCTCGATGGTGATGAGGCCGGCGGAAGGGCTCGAAAGCCTGTCCCGCCATTCCGCCACCAGGACCTCGCGCAGCTGCGACCGACGCAGCTCCAAGTGTTGCTGCGTCAGTCTTTCGCCGCGCGCCCGCGCGCCCTCGCGCCACCTATGCAGTGACGCGAGCACTTTCGCCTCCAGGTCCCATGGCGGAGATCCGGCCAGTGCGCAAGCCGCCTCGTAGGAGATCGTGCGATATCCCCTGATGACTCTGACGGCCATCACCCTCTGCGGCCTCCGCAGAACAGTGATGGTGCTGGCCGTCAGGTCAGCCGCCCAGATCGGGGCCCCATAAAGGGCCATCGATCGCAATCCAGCTTGCACTGGTTTAAGTTCGGGTCGATGAGGTTAGACATGGTATGCTTGTAGCTAGTGGCGCCACCTTACTCGTCTCACTTCCGCGCGTTTAGTCAATGTCGCGATGGGTTTACTTCATTGTATTTACTACTAATACAATATTGTATGTGGTTAGATACTCTAACTTTAGTTTTATACTGCCGCAGGTGCCAAAAATCCTGCCGCTCCTGAACCAGTCGGGTCCTCGCAGCAAGCCGCACGGCGCCATGGCGGCCGGGCCGGAGCTCCGCCTGGCTGCGGCGCGTGCCACCAGCGCCACGGACCGCGTGTCGCACGCGCTGCTCACCGCCATAGCCGCGCCGCATCATCCGCACAGCAAGGAGCTGGAGCACAAGTAATATATACAGATATACACTACTCTAGATCTAAAACATAAAATAAGGAGGGGCCTGCGGGCGGTGTACTTAAGGGCTGATTCGCCGCAAATTTGGGGCTGAGTCGCCACGAACTTGGGGCTGAGTCGCCACGAACTTGGGGCTGAGTTGCCACGAACTCGGGGCTGAGTCACCACGAACTTGGGATTGAGTAGCCACGAACTTGACCTGAGTCGCCACGAAGTTGGGGCTGAGTCGTCACGAAGTTGGGGCTGAGTTGCCGTGAACTTGGGGCTGAGTCGCCACAAACTTGGGGCTGAGTCGTCACGAACTTGGGGCTGAGTTGCCGCTCTTTCAGTCAGGCCCAAAGAGGAGGCGTGCAGTTGATCCACGTGCGCCTTAGGGACCGTCCACATAATACGGAGTTCAATAAACTTCTTTAGAATTTTTTCTAATTTATGAAAGAAATATAATGTTTGTCCCCCCCCCCCAGACTGTGGCGCATGGAGGCGGACGTGCGGGGCGTGTGGGCGCGCGTGGGCGGCGCCGGGGCGCGCGCGCTGGGGCTGGGCGCCGCCCTGCTGCGCGGCGCCACGCCGCCCGCCACGCGCCACCACACGCACGTGCTGGCCGCGCTCGAGGTGCTGCCCGACCACGAGCTCTTCGCGCCTGCCAACACGTATGTATTCACTTCATGACTTGCACGCTCAAATATCAACAGGTGCAACAAGACCACAGACTACAACAAGATGCATATTCGAACGTGGGCGACCGGCAGGACTATCTTTAAAACCACGGGAACTTCTCGGATTTCGGATTGTCGAATAGGATAGGTTTTTTAAATTAACCTTTTGACCACCAGGGTCGGCTAGAGCCGACAAAAAAACGGCGAATTTGTGATTTGGCGTCGGGGCACACCAATGCGTTTATGCTCTGGCTTTCAAAAGGTTAAGAACTTTGAACTTTGTAAACTTACGCAGAGATGCTTGAGAACTAAAGAAGACAAGTGCAAAGCCAAGCGCGAGAGAACTCGAAGTAAGACGCCTCGGATTAACTAGTTCTCTTTCACTAAATTCCACTTGTGTTTATTTATTTTTTTTAATATTTCGTTGTTTTATTGAAAATTAGGGAGATGCAAGTTCACCGGCCCCTTGCACCCTCTCCCGGCGCCCATGTATTCGAATGAAACACCTATTTTATGTAGCCAAGTCCGGAATATTACTTAAACACACCCTCATTTACATCGGAAAATACTGTCTTTCACATCTTTATAATTATACTCATCTTATATTTTGTAACATTCCCACAGCGCGGAAGTCCACAGCATCCTGGAATGTTTCCTGACGATGGCGCGCACGCAGCAAGGCAGTGGCGTGCAGTCCCTGCTGCACCGCGTGGGCGCGCTACTGCGCCGCTACTTGGCGTGCAGGCCGCAGCCGGCCAACGCGTTGCTGCACGCGCACAAGGAGACCATTGCGTAACTAACTTTTCCCAACTACCTTGGTATTGGCTACCGGATGTAGCTTAGTACCAGTACTTTGAGCGACTGTCTACCGCCAGATATGCAGTCGCTCGGAAGCCAGTCCTTTAGGCAATCCCTTTGTTAGTTTTTCTCAGATTTTCGTATATAACAAAACAAAAAAAAATTGGGCAAACTTTTTCACCAACGACACATTAAGGAGAAGAAACACGCACTTTGGCCAAGCGTTTTTCCAGCCAGAGTCGCAACAATAGAATATAATTAAACGGGAACGTGTTAACTAACGTTTATTATATTATAATCAATGATCGAATTAGGCAGAGCTGTTATTGGTACTTGTAACAAGGTTCCATAGTATGGACATGCCTGAGAGACCGGGATTCACTGAGACAGGGATTTAAAAATATACTTGTTAAGATTGGTGATGTATTTCAGAGGTACTCGTGTGTATATATGCCACAGAAACTAGAATTAACCGCACAAAATTATATAACTACGAAACCTTTGTGGAACAAATCGTGGTGGTACGTAAGTTAGGTCGTTTTTTACGTAGCTAAGATTAGGTTAAGTAAAATCAAAATCAATTTTACTTATTAAATCTTTAGTTTCAGTCAGCGTATAAATTTAAAATTCCGGGATCCCAGTGTTATATCCATATTAAGGTGGAAGCGCCAGGGTAGACGGCAAAATTCAAATTTTCTTATGTGTTTTGCAAGTCAGTGCCAGGCTGTATGTTGAACAAAATATGATTCGCGACCGTAACACGTGTTTATTTACAGAATTATAATCATTGAAATCATCAATACAACCCTCTAAGTTCATTTAACTCGATTGAATGGTTATTTCATAAAAAAAAGTCATTCAATCGAGTTACATGAATGATACAACCTGTATTGATGATTTTAATTATTATAACTCAGTAAAGCCATATTTGTTACCGCCGCCAATCGTATTTTTATCAACATACAACCTGACATGACATTGACCTGCAAAATGCAAAAAAAAATATGAAAATTTGAATTCCGCGGACTACCCTGGCGCTTTCACCTTAATAGATACATTTAGGCTATTGACCCAAAATAGGTCTACCTACTCCGATCACTGATTGTAATAAGTAATCGGCCTCAAAGGTAAATAAATCAGTATTCTTCTCGTCAGTCGGTACGCTCTTGCCAGAGTGGTCGTGGTCGTCATGTAGAGTTCCGGGCAGTTGCGATCTTCTTCAAAATTTCTTGCCATTTTTGCATGTTAGCGATCATCTTGGCTCACTTATGCAATGGGCCGCCCAGAGCAGACTTGATTTGGTCGGTTCATCGCATGGCTGATCTACCGCGCGGCCTGGTGCCTTCCACTCTGCCTTACACAACGAGGCGTTCGATGTCATCCCGCCTAGAGACGTGTCTGAAGAAATTGAGGATGCTAGTTTATGCTTGGGCTGATAGGCGCTGTTTTATGGCATCGAGTATGGATGAAATGCATCCATTATGTATGACTAGCTTTTGCCCGCGACTTCGTACGCGCATATCCCGTTTTTTTTCCGTTCCCGTAGGAATTTCGGGAAATCCTCTCTTAGTGCTCCCCTACACTCCCCAAGGGACCTACATTCCAAATTTCAGCTTTCTAAAACCAGTAGAAATGGCCGTGAACTGGCTTTGCGTTGTCTATCAGTCACTCAGTAATGGAAGTGTTTTATGTATATTGATTGATTATTGCTGATTATTGATAGAAACACGCCAGCGCTTTCATCGCTGCAGGCAGTGGAAGTACAAGCGCCCGCATCTGCCGCACCGCCGCCTCTAGCGCTGCAAGCGCTGCAGAGGCGCTACGACTCACCCGAGAACTTGCACTGGGTCCTACAGGTTAGTGTTATAGATTATAAAGAGCTCACGGCACTCTTTTGTAAAATAAATATGGATTCAATTTCAGCAGCCCGACCCCACAGCAAGATACCGTACGACATAAAAATAAATAAATAAACACCATAAGCAGCTAAGCTTAGCCGCTTTGCAAGAGATATTATATGAGGTCCCCATAGTAATTTCTCGTCTAAAGTGATTCCTAAGAAAACCGTCTGATTAATAAACTCCAGTTTTTCTCCATTCAAAATGATGCCACATTCACTACTTCTAACATATGATAAAGTAAATGTTACATTGGTTTTTTTTTCATTTAGTATCAAGTTGTTTGTCGTAAACCAATCGGACCTGAAAAATTGAGTTATTAAAGTTGTCCAGATTTTGTAACAGACGGTCTGTTTTAAATATCAATCCATGATTTTAAAGTAATTTGCCCAATTTTGAGCCTTGAGGAACGCCCATTGTCATTTCAGACCCTAGTGAGTTTACACCGTTCACCTGAACTTTAACTTGTCTGTCTATAAAGTATAATCTAAGTAAATCAAGGGCTCTATTCCTAACCCCATAGTGCTCGTGCTGCAACAAAAACGTCTCATGGTTAACGCAGTCGAACGCGTTCGAGAGGTTGCGGAATATTCCAACGGCGTCTTGCGACTCTTCCCAGGCGTATATTTTTTATTTATTAGGGTAACACCGGCGTCAGTTGTACTACGCCCTTCGGTTAAATTCGGTGGAATTTTTATTGCAGCTGCTCTATACATTTTATGACTCGACCAAATGAATAGACATTTCAAGTAGACCTTGATTAACATAACATGTGTGTGTTCCAGGAGATCGAATCCTGGGGCTCGCGGCGGGGAGGCGCGTGGGGCGGCGCGCAGTGGGCCAGCGCCGTGCTGCGCGGCGCCGCCCCGCACGCCGCCGCCGCGCACGCGCCGCTCCGGCAGACTGCGCTGTCGCTGCTGTCCAAGCTGCTGCCTGCCGTCACTGATACTACGCCAGGTATGTCCAACTACACTACTTCAATTATGAAAATGTACTGCTTTGAAATAAAGGTTGACTATGCCGTCGTATACTTCATAGTGCCGTAGGCTCAACCCTCCTCATATCCTTGTTGACGAACCAATTTTTATTACCAGCGTCCGGCCTTGTCATCGTGCTGTTGGATTTTCCTAGAAAAAATCTTGCATGCAAAATTTGTTCTACAAATTACGAACACATAAAAAATCAGCAAATCAGACAAGCCTTTTCCAAGTGTATAGTAGTATCATAGTATCATACACGCGGCAGTTGAATTTTGTTTGTATAGATAATGGATATAGGTTTTTCAAATAGTTCATGCTCTAAGAAAACAAAACTTCCAGCTATGCAAACATTTTGTCTTCAAAGTTAGTATAGCCCGTAATAACAACTTAACTACCCGGTCAAATTATTTTTCCAACTTTGCCGAAGTGCCTACCATGAGTTGTACAATTCCCGTATTGAAAAGAAAATGTACACTTTATTTTTCTTAATCTTTAGTTTATAAATCTTTAATTTAAGATTATTTTTGAAATCACTGATATAATTCTTTTTTTTTTTAAATACAAGAATTGTTCTCCTGAATAGTGCCATTAACACTCAAATTGCTCAATTTCTACTTCAACAATCTTTCAGGTCTCCAAGCGGTCCTGGAATGCCTAGACTCCCACCAACCGGAAGTGACCCAGTCCTTGCTGGACAAGCTGCCGGAACTGGTGGTCGGCATGCAAGAGCACGCAGCCAAGGTGCTGATGAGGGTGTTCGACCTCGGGCTCAAGTCCCGGCACCCTGTGGAGCCCTGTATAGCCAAGTGCGTTACAACGATCAACTTGCATCGGGGATGTTAAAAAGAAGGAAATATGACCCAGTAATGGACCACAGACTGCAATTGACGTCATCCACAAATGCCCACTACTATATTGTGTAATTCAAGATAACTTTAATCCATCGCTACTGACCGAATCTTTGACTTTAGCAATGTGTATTGTAAAGCTGATTTATAAGTGACCATTTGTATTAAAAATAAGGGTTGCCATGGAATTTGAACGTTGTCTTATAAGACATAGAGTTTATTGTTAAAATTTCAAAATTATCTGCAATTCGGTAAGACGAATATTGTATGGTGTAAAGAACCAAAATACAGAAAAACGCGGTTCCTGCGATGCTAGGAGCGGGTCCTGTGACGCTAGGAGCGGGCCCTGTGACGCTAGGAGCAGGTCCTGTGACGTTAGGAGCGGGTCCTGTGACGCTAGGAGCGGGTCCTGTGACGCTAGGTGCGGGTCCAGTGACGCTAGGAGCGGGCCCAGTTGTATCAATCGGCTAGTAATAGACTAGCGATTTTGTTTATCTTTGTATGAATTTCAGAAGAATTTTACATTATTATGTAGAAGAATTTTGCATTATGTTCTTCTAGCAACAAATAACTGGCTAAATGCGAGTATGCTGTATAGTGTACACCTCTGACTATTTCTAAAGGTAACAAGCTAGAGTTCCCAGAACTTCGTTAAACTGTTTCATTTCATGAAGTTCTTTTGTATAAAATATATTTCTTAGTATTAGTTAATAGATTTACTTTTAAGTATTTCCTGTAATAAATGGTAATAAAAACAAATGATTTTGAAAACGTATTGATATCATTTTATTAGTTGCACAACATACAAAAAATGCTGTCCTAAATATTTAGAACCTGTGACATTCGCACAATTTACAATCAATTATTTTAACTTGCTAGAAAATGCATAATATAACATGTTTTTGTCATGAAACTGAAAATGCTCAAAAGATTTTTTATGCTAATTATTTTGGTTCAATAAAATAAGTAAGTATTCTTCTAAATTATTACATAAAATAATTTCATAACATAATAATACTCAACAAAATAAATAATTTGCAAGTAAAGCATATAAACCCGCACCAAAGCCGACAGTTCTCAGTGGTGATGAGTCATCATCACCCTGATCATCACATCACCATCCATCACCAGTCGTTGGAGCCAAGGTCAGTGAACAACTTGTCCTTGATCTTTGGTCGGGGGTCTTCTGTTATTTTTGTATCCACTGCTCCGGCTTGGCCGAGAATGTATTCAAATTCTGGAAAGGAAGAGAAGATTCTTATTTACAGACTTCAAAAAAGGAGGAGGTTCTCAATTCAACAGTTTTTTTTTTTTAATAAAGCTTAATGATAATGGGGTAGATTGCTAAAAATAATGAATTGAGCCTGTCAGTTATAAAAAAAATATTGGACACTGTTTTTATCATGTAAACAAGAAATTAAGACGATACAGTACATGTAAACATCATGCATTGACATGTATTGTCTTCATTTTTTGTCGTCACATCTAAGTAAGAGTGTACAAGCTATAATGTAGCATCAAAAAATTCATCCTCAATGCAATGTGCTCAAGGGACTGGCGGCTTAGCCTCTGGCCAAAGAAAAGCCAGCTCTTGGGTTACGGGAAGTGTCAACCAGACATATCAATATTTCTTTGATGACAAATTTTTTGATGCTATATTTTAGTTTGTTGTAAGTTTATTGTATATGTTAATTTTACGTAAAGTGACGTAACAAACCCCAACTTCTGAACTTTGATGTGTTTTATCCTTGTCAATTTTGATTGATTTGATAAAGCAATAAAAAGATGTCCAATATTTTTTTTTTAATATGTAATTACTTTTTTTTACTATCCAGGAAACTGCTATCGCCTGGCAGTTAATTTAACCAGGACACCAATAAAACTGGTGAAATAAATATAGCAGGAAAATAAGTAAAAAAGAAGAAATGGTATGAGCATTATGTTTGTTTATGTAAAATAGGTTTTTTGTTGCATAAGGATTACCATCCTTATGCAACAAAAAACCTATTTTACAAGGAAAGGAAGAGGTGACAAGATGGCCTAGTCCAATATCAAACTGGCTTGTTCAAGGCAGCTCTGGAAAAGGATTACTGGAGGAATAGGGGTCTTTGCCCATCAGTAGCTGCAATTTTAGTTAATAAATAAAAGTTTTGCATGTTGCTGTTGCTTTGATATGAGCATTAAAAACATAGAATTTGTTTTAAGGAAACATACCTTCAACAGTCAAAGACGTTCCTCTCAATTCAGTGGATCCAATAAACTGCTTCTTCATATCCCCTTCAAAGTACACAAACACGCTGGGCAGGTTCCTCTCTGGGAAGTTAGGAATGCACGTCTGAGCCAAGGCCTTGATGAACTTGGTGTATGGGAACTTGGCTGCCAGCTGACGCATGTGCTGGTTTATTAGGGCACACTGTTGGATGCTGGAAGAGATGAACAATAATATGTCAAAGTATAGATAAATCTTGGGAACAGGTTAAATGGTAAGATGAAGCTCTTCTTCAAAAACAGTACTGTCAGGATTTAGGATTTACCCTAACAATAATTAATTCTAACTATTGGAAAATAAATATAGTTCATAACAACACTAAGTATCATCAGTAAATTGGAATAAGTGTATATCAAGCAAGCAAGCCTTTTTAAACATCCAATATCTAGATAGCTACAACTTGGCAGTATTTAAGTCAAGAGTGAATAGGTCACTTCTAGGCAAGCGTGCTCCATCTTCGATCACATCATCGCTTACCAACAGTTGAGATAGTGGTCAGACAAGTCAAAGTCAATTCATTTATTTCAACTAGACCATGAAAAGGCACTTTAACCTCAAATTTACAGTTTAAAATTAAAATATAAGTGACTCTAGTTGTCCATTCGCAAAAAGTAGATTTTTATGGAGAAGAACGAACAAGAAGAAACTCCATAGTTACTCTTTTCAAATATTAGTTTTACTACATTACAAGTGCCTACAAAAAGTAAAAAAAAAGTTAAACTCACCCTTGTTTGTACAAATGTATCACCACCCATATCCCCTCGCCAGCCTTGTTGACTTCCTGCACATAGTCCTGTCCCGACACCTCCCGGATGTCTCCAAATCGGGGCTTCTCCGATAGCCTCTTCAGCTCAGCAATGCGCATCCGTCTGTACTGCTCTATTATAGCCTCGTCTTCTGAGTCCTCAAGCTCATCAAGACCATCTAAATCTAGTTCTGATAGCTGTTTGTCCTCTGGAAAACATTTATAAATTTATGAAATAGAAGAACTGTCACTCAAAGCTCCACTCCTCACATGGGCGTTTCTCTGACTTCTATCCCCTATGTTTGCTGGGAGAACACACAAATTTGTGTTAAGCTTGCCTTCATTAATTAATTATTTAAAAGCTGCATACTAGGTCTTGTTTGGTGTACAATAAAGGTTAAGCTGTTTTCTAGTACATGTGCTGGCTTTGAACACTAATTTGAATAACTTTTGATAATTTTACAGTTATTAAGTTTAGTTTGGGTGTGTATTGTCAGTCAAGTGGAACACCTACAAACTTTTGGAAACCGTTACTTTTATACAGTTAACAGTTATGCTATCTTGTTAATAAGTAGTTATACACTCGATTTTGAGAGAATTTGAGTTATCAAAACTCATTTTAATGAGTTTTTTTAAGTGTTTCTACAACAGGTGTCATCATAACCTACAACCTTTGTTTATACTTACTTTCTGCCTGCTTCTGCTGGATGGTCTGCTCTATCATATTAACTATTTGGTCCTCTGAGATCTCCGCCTCCTTGGGAGGGATGATACCTTTGGCGCGGAGAACATCGTTCCATTCTGTATCCTCATTAGGATTCTAAAAATAAACACCATGTTAACACCAATATCAATCACACACACGTATCAAAAACATCTTTTATTACGCCACTTGTAGTAATATACCTGCATTTTGTGTTAGAATTGTTTGTTTCTGTAATTTTTATGAAAATAAAAGCTTTATTTTCCGGAAATCTGACACCACCAAATGACAGATGAGATGATTCACTTTTTTTAAACCAGTGTGGCCCTTGCTCTGAATTTTAAAAGAATCATCGTGTGATTGATTGTAACAAACAATGCAGATAAATCTTCTTTTTTAGAGGAAATCAGTATAAAAAAAACTAAAATAAAGAGAAGGCAAAAAATAATTACTATTCTGAACGTGCACATTTGTTTTCAAAAAACAGAAACAGAGTTTAAGTATTCTGTGAACAGAGTTATTTGTGTTAGCAACATTTTCTCGAGAAGTAAATCAAAAACGTCAAAGTCCGTGACATGTTTACGTTTTCATGCTTTACTTACTGTATTTCTTACTTTCATGGTTTCATCAATAGCGTAACGTACTATCTAAATAAGTATCATTTCAATTAATAATTAACGCTAACAACCACCATGAACCGGGAAAAAAGGGAACCGGATTACCCAACCGAGCTGGAGTCGCAGTTCGTGATGCGTCTGCCTGAGGAGCCTGCTAAAGTGTTGAGGGATGTGCTGAAATCTGGTGAAAACCTGAAGAACAGACTGACTATACAAATTGAGAATGACATGCGCCAAGGCGAGGTTCGGTTCGACCACTGGCTCATGCACGCCAAAATCGTCGACTTGCCAACAATCATAGAATCAATGAAAACGATAGACAATAAGAGCTTCTACAAAACAGCAGACATATGCCAGATGATGATATGTAAGGAGGAACCTGACCAACCATCCGTAGAAGAAGAGTCCCCTGCAAAAAACAAGAAGAAAGATCCTTACAAAGTTGACAAAAAGTTTCTTTGGCCACACGGTATCACACCACCTACTAAGAACGTGCGCAAGCGACGATTCAGAAAAACTCTGAAGAAAAAGTATGTGGAAGCACCAGAGATTGAAAAGGAGGTGAAAAGGTTGTTGAGGGCCGACAATGAAGCTGTCAGTGTCACCTGGGAGGTTATCAAAGAGGAGGATGACCATCCCAAACAGGATCAGACCCCTCATGTTAAACCAGAGAAGAAGACGAAGGCTGAGCGCAATCCTAAGCGAGAGTCCGTCTCTGTAGACGTATCCAACCATGAGTCCTCCAACGTTGTGGACATATTTGGAGGAGCTGTCAGTGATTCTGACTTGGAGGATGATAACATCAATGTGGAGATGGAAGACAGTCGGCTCTCGGCATATGACAGCCGTCTATCAGACACCAACTCCATGCATGGTGAAGGCCCATCAAAACGAGATGCTCTACCAACTCAATTCAGGTCACACATGTTCCAATCTCCACAAGAACTTGCTCCAAAATCATTTGCAGGCCACAGTCGGGCAACTACCCCAGCAGCTTCAGGAATGTCTAAAAGTGGTGGACTATCATCAGAGGATGATGGTGATTACCAACCGCGAGACATGTCAAAGGACAATATGACATTTAGGATTGAGCAGCTCAGAGCGGAACTTGAAGAGTTGAAGCAGAGAAGACAGAGGACCCAGCATGAGATTTCTGGCATGGAGAACTTGGCTTTAAGACAGAGGTTCCAGGACATTCTACACACTCTGAACCAGGATATCATGTATAAGGAGATGGAATACCAGGGCCTCCTGACACTGCAAAACTCGGATGATATCTAGCATTAACTTTGTTAGATATCTGTATATCTAACAATAAATTTAGCCTAAATATAGGTTTGAGTTTGCTATATTTGTAATTATTAAATATTTCTAGCCCTTACTGTTTCATTATAGGGCAGATAAATAATATTTAGAAAAGGTAACTTTATTCTGATGAATAAATAGAATTCTGTCTATGACTTCTGCATTGTATCAAAAATGAGATTTAAGAAAATAGAGGAATACTACTTAATGGAGAAGCGTGAATAGGTACTGTTAGTGAGTAAATAAATGTACTACAATTTGTATCTGTATGAGCTGTTTTATTTCTTGAATTCAATTTCTGTGTGTAATCTAAAGAAAATACTAGTAAGAAGAATATTTGAAATTGATTTGCTAATTCAGCTTTACTTATTAGTCAGGTTGATCTGAATCAATCAAACAATTCAAATAGAAAAATCTAGTCAAGTCGCAGTCGAATCGATTAAATTTATGTCCGTGACTACCGCAGGACCACCAACGCCAATCGCTTCCATATTTGGTAAATAAGCCCGGCCACACACCTACCGTTTCTTCTCTTTTCTACCGATTAGAATAGAATGAAACTGAAAGGCAAGAATGCAATATGAAACGTACCACTCCTCACACACTACCGACGCGCACCGGTAAGAAAGCAACCGGCCGTCGTCGCCGATCCAGAACGTTCTGACCGGTAAGAAAGAGGCGTGGCTTACGTACTAGATCCGTATACCGTCACACACTGCTCGTTTTCAACCCGGTGCTGGTAGTACGCCTGTAGCTGTGCCTGAGTACATTTTGTAATTTTATTGTTTTGGAGTTGTTGCGGAGTTACGAAAAATGGCAAAATCGACAGAGACTCTTATTTTAATGGTTCAAAAATTCATATATCGATTTATTACGTAATAACGCAAAGCACTAGATCACGACTGAGTGCAAATCACGAAAGCCCAGTGACCGGTGGGTGTGTAACGATACACCGCTTTCAATTCTGTTCTGATCTGTTCTAGGTGGAAAAGAAACGGTAGGTGTGTGGCCGGACATCTTAGTACTCAATTGGTACTAACTAGTACTCGAACAATAGAGTTGATATCTTAGTACTTTTCCATAAAATCGACTTTGAATGTGGCGGTAGTCACGCTCCGGTCAGCAGGACGACCATGAGTAAGGCGGCCAACCGTCCCGCATTTTGCGGGACCGTCCCGTAATGCTAGACGAAATCCCGCTTTGAAATTATTAGTAAAATAGTCCCGTAAAACGTTGTTTGCGTCCCGCATGTCCCGCATCCCTATTTTTCTACCACACTTCTACACAACACCCACACGCGCGCACGGTCAACAGCGTAGGAACACAGATTACCTATAATAGCGACAAGCGTATCGCGCACGCGCTAATCTCGTTCTCTTTCTCTCTACTGAACTCATGAGGCGTAAGAGCGGGAAAGGGGCGCACGAGTAATGGAATTGTTTTGATTTTGCAAATTAGACATTAGTGCAAGTGCACGCCGTGACACGATATTGATAGGTTAAATTATTGCTTTTTGCTTAAGGTTTTTATTTTATCAGTTCCGTCCGATAATTTTTCAATGCCGCCGACAGTGAAAAAGCGAACTTGTAAATTCACTGAAGATTTACAAAAAGAATTTCCGTTCTTGCAAAAGTGTTTAACTCCTTCGGAAGTGCGGTGTAACAAATGCAATGGAACCTTTTCTGTTGCTCATGGCGGCAAAAATGATATACAAAGGCATTTGACTTCGGAAATGCATAAAAAATCCCTTACTGCTGCAAGTTCGTCGTCATCACTTACAACTTACTTCCGTCATGAAAAATATGGTGACAAAGAAGCAGAGCTGGCAAAAGCTGAAGGTTTGTGGGCTTTCCATACTGTATGTCACAATCACAGTTTTCGTTCGATGGATTGCACTTCCAAATTAATTCAGAAAGTTTTTGATAAAAAGTTTAGCTGTGGGAAAACCAAGTGCGAAGCTATTGCAACGAATGTGATCGCGCCGTATTCTGCGGATATTCTTAAGATAGAACTGAATGATGTCCCATTTATCTGCATATATACTGATGCTTCAAACCATAGAGATATCAAAATATTTCCAACGTTAGTGAGATATTTTCATCCCACAACCGGCATTAACGTCAAAATATTAGATCTCGTGAATTTACCTGGTGAAACCGCAGAAATGATTTACGTTTCTTTAATGGGCACCCTTGAAAAGCACAACCTTAAAGATAAAGTGATTGGATTTTGTGCTGATAATGCTAACACTAATTTTGGCGGGGTTGAACGTTCAGGTCAATGTAACGTGTTTAGAAAACTTCAAGAAGGTTTAGGCAGACAAATAGTTGGAGTGGGCTGCGCAGCGCATATCGCTCACAACGCTATTCAAACAGCAGCAGATTTATTGCCAGTGGACGTAGAACATATAGTTACGAAGATTTATTCGTACTTTTATATATATACTGTGCGTGTAGAAAACCTTAAGGAATTTTGCGAAGAAGCAGAGATACAATATAAAAAAATGTTGGGATACAGTAAAACTAGATGGCTAGCACTATCTTCCTCAGTTGAGAGAATTTTACAGATGTATTCGCCACTAAAATCTTACTTTTTATCTCAAGAAAAATGCCCTGCTGCACTGCATATTTTTTTCTCAAACGAATGCTCAGAACTGTGGTTGAAATTTGTCCATGTGCAAGCATTAATATTTACCGATTCTGTGAAAATGATGGAAGGAGACAAGACTAGCATTACGGAAGTTTCCCACTTCTTAGTTGATTTAAAAAACAAATATTCAAACCGATTAGAAAATGAGTATATTCCACTGACAATAAGAAATGAGTTGACAAATCTTGTAGAGAGCGGCGATATCAACAGAGATTATTTTATGGGACATATTCGGAACTTTTATAACAATTGTATCCAGTATTTGGAAAAGTATATGCATCAATATGACGAGTTCAAAACGTCTACCTGGATTCAACTAAAACATAGTCTGAAATGGAATGACGTACAGCTGACGTATCAGCAGTTATTAGTGCAGATACCTAGTTTGGCTACGACTTTAAACGAAGATAACTTGTTTGACGAAGTAAATTATGTGTCTAATTACGTAAATAGTGATATCCTTAAGGGCTGGGAGGAGAACAAGTACAGCACTGAAAAACGATGGTTGGAGGTATTTGAAAATTTTCAAAAAACTGGAATACCGATAAAGAACTGCTTGCTCATTGTCCAGTATCTGCTTTGCTTACCAGGGACGAACGCGCCTACCGAAAGAGTATTTTCTTTAATGAATGCTCTGTGGACGTCCGAAAAGTCGTCACTAAAAGTGGAAACACTACGAGCTCTGCTTGTACTTAAATTTAATATGGGCAGTTGCGAAGATTTTTATGACATTCTCAATAAAAATCCTGAGCTTGTTAAAAAGTGTCACTCCAGTGACAAATATGATTTTAAAAATAAATGACTTCTACCTAAGTTTTGTGTTTTTATTATGTAAGTGTTTTTGCCAAAAACTTTTTCGTAATCACATCTACTAATCCCTCCCCCCCCCCCCCCCCATTCACGAAAGGTTAAGTCCCGCATTCAGTTTTCGGAAAGTTGGCCGCCTTAACCATGAGTGCCGAAAAAGGGGGCATACTACAGCTATTCTAAATATACAAATAATTATTTCCCTTATATGTGACTCATTTCGTAAAAAAATCAGAATTGAAACATTTGTATTTACCGAGAAATCAACGATGATTACTTTCGCGCGCTCGTTCAGCAGGACCACGACTTTCAATGTTGATTCCAAATTTGAGGAGCTTGTCGCTTTCTTCAAACCTACATAGAAAATTAGTACCCTGCAAGATAAAATTTGTACCTAAAATTCAAAATGAGTAGGTACTCCAGTATTTTACGAGATATACCATGCCATTGGTGAGGTGGCGGTAGTCACGGTGTTATATTTTCAAATTTCCCTATTAAAAATTCCGTGATTTTTCCCAAATTTATACAAAAATTAGTACCCATAAAGAAGGTATAGTGACTGAAAGTTCAGATTCCTAAGTGTTGTATTTTAAGAGAAATTAGCTTTCATTACTTTCCATACTAAATCTCAGTGTATAACCCGACCAAATTAAGATTTCAATGGATTTGAACTGTTTAGTAGATGATTGTACACTCGTGCCCGACCACCTTCAAAGTCGATTTTCTCGAAAACTACTAAGGTACCAATTCAGTTGTTCGTGTACTAATTAGTACCAATTGAGTACTAATTTTTAACCAAATATGGAAGCGATTGGCGTTGGTGATCCTGCGGTAGTCACGGACATTTAAATTTGACAAAGAGCAAGCTTGTCAGTGTTTCTATTTTGCTTACCAATAAAACCATTACTGAGAGAAGTAAGGTGTGGATTTTATTGGTTTTGCTGAAAAGCTAGTTGATTTCATAAAATATTGTTATTAGAAATAACAATAATGGTAGTATTTTATTCAAATTATCTTAATTATTGATGGTAGAACTAAAACCTGCCAGTGTGAGTGGTTTCCGATGGTTTCTTTAACATTTTGAACATAAACACTAACAACACTATTTCATGCAAACGACAATAAAAATTATAATGCTTATAACATGTTCACTGTATAACAAAAATATTTCACGCGCATGAAGTTTTTAAATTTGCTGATTTTTTAATGCGTAAAAATGAGTTAAATATTTAAAAAATCGGCCCGCTCTGACTTTGACAGTATGACACGTCTTTTTTTCTCCGCAAGGTTGTCAACTTGCGTCGTGTTGGAAAAATTTTACGTCGCTATGTTCAGTCCAGTCAGATCTCGAAATAAATAAATTGAATATGGCTGAAGTCGAAGGACATAAACATCGAGAAACTAATTACCATGAGGGAGAAGGTAAATTATGTTATGATATTTATGGTTAGAGCGCGTGGTTAGTGAGTATCGCGGACGTCAGTGCGGATCGGCTGCGTCGCCGAGCCCCGTTACCCTCGTGTTACCTTTGTGACATTGAAATTGGGTTCTTTTTATAATTGCTGCGTGGATTTGTGGTGCTGGGCCGCCAGGACCGGAGTGCGCCGCCCGCCTGACGCGTTGAGTGGTTCCGTCGCACGGACTTAGTGAACATGACCGGGGGCGCGGACCGGAGCCTCCACTCAGGTATTACATTGTTTTGTTGTAATATTGGATATTAGCTGAGGTTAAGTGCGCTAGAACGTAATTAATGTTGTTTATTTGCGCGGGTTTAACCTCAGGCGACGTGTTGAACTTTGCTCATCGCCGAGTGTTATTATTGCATTGTTAGCACAACATGAACGTTAAATATTCGAACTGTTTCCTTTCTTGTCCAATTAGAATGTTTCACAGTGTGTGAACAATCTAAATCTGGTATTTTGCCAGTCATTAAGAGTTGACAAGTCATAGCGATTTGATTTTTAATTATTTATATTGAGTTATAACTTGTTAATACAAAGACTTTGATTTCAAGGTTGATAGTAATGAAGTTTAAAATGTTTTGTTAATTATTTTTGCATTATCATAACAGTTGTTTGATGAATTCTTAATGAGTGGCTCCACAAGTTGTTTTCAAGCGTGTGATTATTACAGTAGTTTCACCACAAGATTAAGATTTCCTTTAGACTTAACTTCCTTGATAACAATAATCTTGCCATTATGTGGCAAACTTGTTGATACCATAGATAAGTTTCACTTTCTTTATTAATCCCTGTTTGGTTTACACAAACTTAAAATCATCATAATTTTTACAGCTGTTATCTTTATTTATTATTGATATAGCTGTATGTATCCTGAGATACATAAACCATACATTTAATCAATAATATTAGCTTAGTCTTTTATAGTCTACAGCTGGCTGGAAATGGCTACAAATATCCATCAGTGTTTTAAAATAAAATTCGGTTGGAAAATTACGAAGAAACATTGGGTTACTAAATTTAATTAAAGATTGCTTTTGTCACACATAGTATTCACATTCCAGTAAACTGAATAATCAGGTTATGGTTAGGAATCTATCTTTAAATCTAAAACTAATGAGTGAAAATCATAATATTTATAAACAAATAAATACTTTTCAGTTACAAAAATATGACTCAACTTTATTGACTACATTTGATTTCTATTGTGTTATATTTTATTCTGTATGTATATTTAAAGTCTATTGTGACGTGGTATTAGCATTTAATGTGCTCAGTGTTCCTTGAACCTCCAAAAGGTCATACTCTTACATTCTGAAATAGATTTTTTACTACAATACATTTTGAAATACTAATTTTGAACATAATTGTTACATAGCAATTGTATCCAATTCCATGCATCACATTTTCATACAGCTGAGCACCAGTATCTTATATGGAGCTACTGACTGGTCTCCACAACCCAGTAACTGGGCAGCATGATACCCCTTAGTTCTATTAGTACTGGTTTCAGAGCTTACTATGAAACAATTTGTTATCCCCAGCTGGTTTAGTAAGCAATCTATGCTAATATTATAAAGAGGAAAGATTTTTATTTTTGTACGTAACAAATAAACTTAAAAACTACTGGACCGATTTGAAAAATTCTTTCAGCAATGGATAGCTACATTACATTATCAGCGAGTAACATAGGCTATATTTTATCCCCGTACTCCCACAGGAACGGGAACTGTTCTGGTGAAACCGTGTGACATCCCCTAGTCATCAATAAATTCAGTGTCAACTCTTTCAGTTATCTCTCTCCTCATGTATGTTATCTAGTACAGAGTAAGTAACTAAATCAACTGATAAAACAAAATCCAAAAAATATGCCTGTGTTATGATAATACGATTTTTTTATTTATATTGTGCACCTACCATACTTTATCTTCTGGCATGTTTCATGTAGCCATTTGTAATGTAATATTTGTTTTGATTGCATCAATATGATTGGTGAAAATATCCAAAAGTGTTGTGCAACTCATGCCTGAGTAAGCACCTTTGATTTAAGCTGACTCACAAACAACAGTCTTTGATCTCTGATGCAAAAACAGTCATAATAATTTTAAAATATAATAGAACCTAAACAATGACAGTTATAAACTTTTAAAACAAGATCTCTCAGTTCTCGGTTCTTTGATCTGTCAGTTGGTTTCCAATTTTATTAGAATTGTGGGCACTGTCCTACAGCCATTCATTCACATAGAATTGCATTTATATCCTTTTGCAGTCACAGTCAGCATTCCAGTATTTCAATTAAGATACACTGGAAAACTTTATAATAAAATTAAAAAAAAAAAACCACCAGAGTCCAATTTAAAGTTATCTAATACTCCATAGTTTATATACAACTTGTTGATCCAAGTATAATTTTAACAAACCAGTATCTAATACAAAAAAGCATACCAAGCAATACCTGTTTTCAAGTCTTTTTTGCAACACTCATACCTTATTATTATTTTTTATTCACATGTTGTTGCCAACATTAAATAATTAAATTCTGTTTAGGTATAAACTTGTTTGATTATCTTGTGGTAGGTGAAGTAAAAAATATAGGTACCTATTTATTAGTGCTTATCTTTGTTGTTTGTTTGGGTTGTATTTGGATGTAATGTAGCTTGCGTAATATTATCATCATTTTTATATATTCAATTATGATCTTTAGATTCTGGGTATAATTCAATTAATCAATTTTTTGAATTTAGAAGAATTCTTGAAATCAGATTTGTGGTTTCGGAGATGACCCCCTGTATTCAGTCTCTTTATATTATAGTTTTAGAAGAGAACAAACGTAATAGAAGACAAGTCAAATAATTAATTTCATTAGACTTTTAAAAGGCACTTTTGAATGTCGTTTACAACTGACCATTATTGATTCTAGCTGTCCATTGAAAAATATAGTTTCACACGGATAATGGACAAGAAACTACCTACCCTTTACTAAGAATATGCACAAGCATATCTTTCTTCCAATCTAATACCAACATAACAGTGTGCAATGTGCATTCAATTCAAATGACAAATTGCCACATAGCACATATTATCATAGACATCATTCATGTGCAGAATAACTCTGCGACTTCAGACCGCACCTTATTCCAATCCTACAATTTATCATGGGAGGCTGGTCTGTCCCATTATCTTACAATTATTGTGTAAATCTGTCGGGAATATAACTCAAGGATTGTCACGCCCACCTAATGCCCACATCAGTACTAACAATACGACTTCAGTTTTAAATGAGTATAAGTTTGTACAGTTGTAGGTTCATTGCCCTTTTAATGATTGCTAGACATCTGTTTCGGTATTGCTAGTTTTTCAAAATAACTTCGCAAAGCTAGATTTTAATTAGGACGTCTTCGATAGAGCTAGAATTAAATGACTAGGCTTGAAAAAAATCGTTTGCTTCGTATAATATTTCTTGTCTGTCGGAAACATTTCATGATTATCGCTTCCTTCAACTGTTGTGAATGAGTGACAGACGTGCATAAACAATGAGTCCATTGTTTTAAAGATCAAAGAGAAATTCATTTTCTTAGATGCCATCACCCCGTAAATAATAATTAAAGTCAGCCGTATAGATTTTTTTGTGGCGATTTCTGCCAATTCATAAACGCTGTGTTCATTGGGTCGAAAGACAAGTTCGGCAGATTGCCGAAGACGTTCAACGACCCAGTGTAAACGTCTAGTTGTCTGTCAACGGCAGCCGAAGTAGACTAAGTTCGGCACCGAACGACGCAGACGCTTGCAAGCCAAAGACGGCAGTCACCCCTTTGACCAGCACGCCGATGTCGTCTGACAAAATCGGCAGACGATGCAATGAAAACGAGCCATAAGCTAACTTCAAATCTCCCTTATATTGCAATATCAGTCCCTATCATGCAATGTGCCGTCTCCCTAGCGTTACGTATGCGGCAGTGATCCGCAAACCCAGTGGTCCCGGCCGCCTGCCAAGGTCCACTTGCGTAAAGGTCGGGTCATGCGCTCGTTAGAATGCAGACAATCGGCTCCTACCTAGTTGTTAATGACGGGCTGGGCTGCTAAGCGGAGTGTTACGTCGAAACGGTTGGCTAAAACTTGCGCAGATTGTTTACAAGCTAAATGTTACAATAATATCTTTATTTCTGGTTCCAACAAGACAGTGTTAGTAACGTACAATTATTGCTTCAGTACGTCGCATAGGTTGGAATTCTGAAACAAAAAATTCGTCACAGTACAGTTTCCAATTTGCCAATCAGAAATCATGCCCAGGATGCTGTCAGGGCTGGCTCGGTCTATGCTCAACAAGGTTACACACATCTTTTACGCATGAATGCACGAAGGTAATCAATACGCATTTCCGCAAACATCTTCGATGCGCTACAGAAGCGAAGTAGTCCCGTCAGCACTCTGAAAGTCAAAATTGACGGAAATTTCTGAGAATCCATTAGGGATGTTGCCGGGGTAAAAAAATATGATTCTATTTAGTCCGTCAGTTAGATTATCGAAAAATATTGGAAACTTATTTTTTATTTTGTTGAAAATCAATAAAAAATACGAAGATAAAACGCATCAAAGATAAGGAGTGTGGGCTTGAAACGACACTTTCCAGTAAAAGTGTACTGGTAAGTGACGTCACACGAGTTTTCAGCGCACTGTATCGTCTTCATTTTTTGTTTCCGTGACAAAAGAAAAAATACGTGTCAAATATTTTTTGGAAATCTATCCGACGGACTAATTGGATTTTTTTAGTCAAATACCCTACTTAGCTCGTACGTTATATTTATATTTCTGTTAGCCCCGCTAATGAGTACGTTTTCATTGTTCGTGAAGTAGGTTTTCGAACTCACGACTTTTCGGAAGCACCGCGAGGCCAGTCGTGTCTTACGATTGTGCTGTAATCATAGAACTGTTTTTTATATTTCTATGGCTGTAATATTGACGTAGTTATATTCAAAACGCACAACTGCATAAGTGACTAAACCAGTTTGTTTTTAGAGCAGGATAAGGAGCTCATGGCTAAATAAGAAAAGCCACTCGGTTCGATCCTCGAGGTTAAGCAACGTTTACCGAGGTCGGTCCGTGGATGGGTGACTATTCATTACATACCGAGACTCCTCCGTGCCTCTGAAAGCACTTAAAGCTGTCGGCGGCTGTCATTTGTAGATCTTTGACAGCCGTTATGAATAGACATAAGCCAATCTTGCCAATGTGGGTAACGTATTACCCAGTTATTGGGTTGAAGAGGTCTGATTGATAGACAGTCGTGACATGTATAATACTGGTGATCAGCTGCCTCCGGTCAGATGGAAGCCGACCCCAATCATCTGCCTAGCCTTTTTTCCCAACTAAATTGGGGTCAGCTTCCAGTCAAACCGGATTCAGCTGAATACCAATACTTTACGTGGAGCGGAGAACTAAGTAACACGGTACTCCTTGGCAACACTGGTGTCAGATTTTCTGGCTTCTGACAATCCGTAACGACTGCCAAAGATCTACAAATGACAGCCGGAACCAACGGCTTAACGTGCTTTCCGAGGCACAGAGGAAACTATCTCGATTTATTATCAATCTTACGGAGTCTGCAATTTTCCGGTGACATACACAATAAATCCAATCCAATAGTTTCCAAAGTATCTGTGTCATAGTAAGAAAAAATAGTTTACAATTTCACGCGATATTTTACAATCTTACGGCGTTCGCAATTTTCCGGTGACATTTACCTATTTCAGTATTTTTGTGCAGCCCAAACGCACCTTAGCATACCTCTCCACCCACTCGAAGAGGTATCCTATTCTTACCGCGAGACCACACAGGCATGTTCAGTCAAATATCTCTAAATATAACTGTATCTGGGTCTGGCACGGTTATCGTTTGTTTTGCCAAAATTCTAGCTATAATCGTCAAGCATGTTTTGCATGATTATCTGGATGCTGTTTCTTGTATCCGCTTCTCTTTAACCTCTTGACGCCAGAGCAAAAGCGCATTGGAGTGCCCCCAACGCCATGCCTCAAATTCCGTACTTATTGTCACATATCTGTGACGATTGCCGTACAGGGCACGCACTTGCTTGTCATGTATACGTGACAATGGCCTTCAAAAGGTTAACTGCAATGTGGTGCCTGACTGGTAGAAATTGATTGAATGAATTCAATTCCTGATTCACGAAATACATCTTCATTTCCGGCTGCCTCGATTGCACCAGACATGTTCAAAAGTGATCTTGTTTGGTTATTTTTAGTTGTCTTTGCGAATGTGTTACGATTTCTTTTTTTAAAGAAAGAAAAAGATTGACACTAGTCTTGCCAATAGGTATCATGTTACCCTGTGGACTGTGGAGGTCAGAAAGCCAGTCGCTCTAAGTAAAATAGTGGTGCTCAATTGCATCCAAACCCATCACAGTTCCATTCCATTCCATTTGAGATCACTCTCCTTATTATTCACGCCTCATTAAATCTCGAAAACGTCTCATACAATAAGTCGGTCACACAAGTTATCCAGTATTGAATAATATCGGCCCCACATTGTTTTCATACCATTACGCTTATTACGTAAAACAAACAGCTTTTGTCTTGTTAAAATGTTACAACATAAGAGATAACACTCCATTGTGTATTACTATGCACTTAGCATTATATTTAACACCAGTTTCCCCACGATAATCACCCATCATCACCTGACTGAAATGTACCTAATATTCTAATCCAGGATATAATCCATTTGTAAACCAAGTTTCACCGAAATCTATTCAGCACTTTCGACATATTTGTGCAGCAAACACACCTAAAATGTTAGCACCAAGTTAGTATTCCGATTGCGAAAGTGCGTTTGTTTGTTCTGTACGTTTTTACGGCAAAACTGCTGTACCGATTATAATATCACACTAATATTATAAAGACGAAAGTTTGTGAGTGTGTGTATGTTTGTTACTTCTTCACGCGAAAACGGCTTGACCAATTTTGATAAAATTTGGTATGCAGGAAGCTGACACCCTGGATTAGCACATAGGCTACATTTTTATACTAGCTGCGCGGGTAACACCGCGGGGCGCAGCTAGTAATTTATAGCTCGATATCTGTAGGAAGATTTTGTGTATCGAAAAACAAAAATTACACACGTGGGAGGAGTCGCGGGTCATACTGAGTTAACAAATTAAGTGGTGTACTTACGGTTCGTTGACGCGATATAGTGACCTTTGTAGCAGCGTGACCCCTTTTGCGCATTGCGTGATGTTACGTACCGTGTTGTGGTGTTATGCTTCGAGCAGTGAAAGTCTTGTGTTGAGTTGTCTGCAGTCTAAATTTGGGTATGGAGACGTAAACATGCCAATCAATTTCATAGCTTCCAGCCATGGGCAGCTAATATTTTGTTTACCTTTGTAGTATTTTCCAAACTAATCCAAGGCATCATTTACAGCTATACTTTATTCACTGCAGGGCATAGGAATCTCTTTGCGCGTGCTTGTTCTCCCGCTCTTGTTCCCGTTTCCACAGGATCTATCCGGGTGCCTAAGAACAATTTTTAAGTCCCCACACAGTGAAGAATGACTCCCAAATGGTGGAGTTTCAACGAAACGTACTCTGGTAGATATCGCTATCAGCGATAAGACGGCCATTGCATGTTTTTTTTTTTAATCATCATATGACTTCTTTCGCTCTGGGTGGAGCGGAAGGGCGTGTCAGACTCTTACTGACTAACCCATCCGTGTTCCTTCTAAAGCCCTTTGCGTTCTAGGGCCGCGGTGACTTTCGATCAAATTCCGCAACCCTGGCAGGGGCTATTGCCTGTGCAGCTACAATGTTGATTTTCATTCGATAACATATTTTATATTCTTTTTTATTATATTTTTTTATTTAATATGGGTTTGCTCTTGAATCTAGTCTAGGTCATAGATGACAGAGACAAAGTCGACGATGGAGCGAGCTTACCCAGAAGAAGCCTGTTCACTCTAATTTTGAAGAGATTAGGGTTGTATGCGTTCGGAAACCACAGACGCAGGCAGTGAGTTCCACTCCTTTGCTGTGCGCATTATAAATTCTGTCCTAAATCCTCTGTATATCTTAAAAATCTCAAGTAACAAATCGACAACGACCAAATCCATAAGCCGTGACCCCCAATCAGCCCAGTTTTTTTTTTTTTTAAGGGTGGGAAATCATCAAATGACTTCTTCCGCTTTGGGTGGAGCGGAAGGGCGTGTCAGACTCTTACTGACTAAAACCCATCCGTGTTCCTTCTAAAGCCCTTTGCGTTCCAGGGCCGCGGTGACTCTTTCGAACAAATTCCGCAACCCTGGCAGGAATCAGCCCAGTACCAATCAAATCAAATCAATCAAATCAATCAAATCATCTTTATTGTGGATCATAGGTACATAATACAGATGGTGTTATTTAAATGTTAAGGACCAGCTATGTCCTACCCTTAGGGCGTACAATAGAATGTAGGTAAGTCTCCAATGAGTTTACTCGTACATGCATGTCAACAATAATGTAATACATTGCAATATATTAAATTCTTGAATTTTTGTTAATCATTATTATTATATTATATGAATCTACACAGAACGCATCATGACTCAGGCAGATTGTATTTTAATAGTGATTTGTCATCAAAAAAGTCTTTTATAGAGTAATAACATTTGCTCACTAACAGTTCATGGAGTTTCTTCTTAAATGCTTTTATTTCAGTAATTTCTCTTATAGGCCTTGGAATATTATTAAATATACGTGGAGCAGAGCTAAAAATACTTTTGCGCAAGAAATGAGTTTTACTAGGCACTATGTCTAGTTTGTCCTGATGCCGTATACGCGTTCGATATTTAAATAGATCATTATTTTTTACAAAAACTGCGACCTCAAAAATATATAGACACGGTAATGTTAGTACATTCATTTTTTTAAAATATGGTTCACACGAATCAGTTTTCTGTAGATTGAAAATTGCTCTGACACACCGTTTCTGTGCAATGAACGCGCGTTCTTTATCAACACTATTACCCCAAAATATCAAGCCGTACCTAAGGTTACAGCTGACGTGTCCATGGTATGCTGTTATTAGTGTTGGTAGATTTGCAATTTTCCTTAGTCTGTAAAGGGCATATGAGAACTTGCTTAACTTTTTACAGACATATTCGACTTGTTTTTTCCAATTTATTTTGTCATCTACGTATAACCCTAGAAATTTTGTTGTTTCGGTTTCTTCAATGTCTTGGTCTTGATATTTGATATTTAAAGCGCCCGTACGTCGAGTTCTTATTTTAAAATTCATTATTTTGGTCTTGTCAATATTAATCATTAATTTATTTGAATTAAGCCAGTCATTTACTAATATTAAAGATTTGTTAATGTCAGATTCTAAATTAATTGTAATGTCATTAGTGAATAGTATAGTGCTATCGTCAGCGAATAATGTCATGTCATGATTTACTACCGAAGGCATGTTGTTAATATACACAAGGAAGAGAGGGGCGGATAAGATACCCCCTTGTGGAACCCCAAGTTCTACTGTTCTGGAATTAGACGCATAAATTTCTTCTGTTTTTGTGGCTATGTTCACTTTCTTTATCTCTGTAATCTGTTGCCTATTAGATAGATATGACTTTATGAGATTGTATGCATTGCCTCTCACACCGTATGCATATAGTTTTCTTAGAAGAATATTATGATCAACACGGTCAAAAGCTTTTGACATGTCCATATATATTGCTACAGCCGGCAGTCCTTTGTCCAAATTTGTCATTACTTTTCCCAAGAAACTATATATTGCTACATTAATCGATTTATTTTTCCGAAAACCATATTGACTTGGAGAAAAGATGTTATGGCTTTCAAGGAAGGTGTAGAGACATTTATAAATAACCTTTTCTAAGATTTTGGCAAAGATAGGTAATAATGCTATGGGCCTATAATTGCTCATATTTGTTTTGTCCCCTTTTTTAAATACTGGTTTAACAATCGAGATTTTTAATTTGTCCGGAAATATGCCTTGTTCTACACACAAATTTATTACATAGCTTAGGGGTTCTGATATTATATCAGCAACATCTTTAACAATTGTAGTCGTAATTCCATCATAACCGGTACTATTTTTATTTTTTAATGATATTATTATTTTATTGATGTCTTCTGGAATTGTCGGGGTCAAGAAAATAGAATTAGAATTATATGTCAATTTATTTAGGGGATTATTAAGGGTGTCGAATTGTTTATTGTTAGTATTATTTATGTCAAGAAAGTAGTCATTGAACGTTTTGGCGATGTCTTTGGGATTGGTTATTATTTCGTCGTTGGTAATTATTTGATCTATGCTGTCAACCGGAAATTTATATTTGATCTCATTAATAACATCCCATGTTGCTTTGCTTTTATTTGTAGCAGTCTTAATGTAGTAATCGTTTTGGGATTTTTTTGTCAGTCTTATTATTTTTTTGAATCTTGTCGCATATGTCTTGAATGCGTTTTTGTTTGATGCATTTGGATTTTTTCTGTATTGCCACAAGAGATGGCATTTACGTTTGCTGCATATTTTAAGGCCGCGTGAGATCCATTTTGGTCTTGACTTATTAAATGTTTTAATTCTAGTTAATGGGAAACACAGGTCATAAAGCATAACAAAGTTTTCGTGGAACTGGTTGTATGCGCGATTTGCGTCTAAACAGCGGTAAACATAACGGTTGGATAATTGTTTTAAATATTTAATAAATAGTGCTCTGTTATTTTCAGAATAATTTCTTTTTATTGAATACCAATATTTTAAAGTACAAGTTTTTTTAACCGGAATTTTAATAATTTGTGCATTGTGGTCTGACAATGCTAGCTCCTTAGTAGTGACTTTACATGATTTTAAGTTGTGGGCTATATTGTCTATACAAGTTTTACTAGCAAAACGCGTTATTTCCTTGACCTGTAGTTTCAGGTTATAACTAATTAATAGTTCTGTAAATTCGCTGGAAATCCTAGTTTGCTTTAGAATGTTGATGTTGAAATCTCCGCATAGGATTATTTTTTTCCTATTTAAGCTTATGTTTTTCAAAATCTTATTTAATGCTGTAAAAAAACTTGTGATGGAATTGGCAGTGGAATTTGGAGGCCTGTATATACACATAATTATTATTTGATTTTCCACTAATTCGATGGCAGAGCATTCAATTATATTACTGATCGATAACTTTGTAATGTTATTTAATACCTTGAATTTGATGTTATTTTTTAATAATATACCTGAACCTCCATGCCTGCTGTCCCTCATAAAATAAGACACAAGCCTATAATTTGGGATTGTAAGATAAGCATCGTCACCTTCCGTCATGTTGTGTTCAGTGATACATATTACGTCTACAGAAACATTTTGTGTGGCTAACTCATGGATACAAATAGACAACATGTCAGATTTATTGAGTAAACCATTAATATTTTGATGTAGAACAGTAATAAAATTATAAGCGAAATAAATTATTATTTGAATTTGGGTTTTTATTTTGGACAGATTCATGGTCTTGTATGAAATTTAAATGGTCTTGGTCAGCTTGAATTTCAGTTTGAGTACCTTTGTCAGTCGAAGTTAGATTTTGATTAATGTTACTGAGTCTGTTTGTTATATATCTGTAATAATTTTGTTGATAACCAGTTCTCAAAATTTCTTTAAGCAACAATTGTGATATATGTAGTGATAAAAAGCGATATTTTGGTACATTTGAGGTAAATTTCATGTCAACATAGGTTGTGTGAATGTATTGAGAACAAATGAACTTTAGAGTATAATTCAATTTACTTTCATTTAGATACCTATTAAAGAGAACTTCAGAGACCAAAACATTTGTATTTGTCGTGGTTTTTAAAAAGTTTATAAGACCAAATTTAATTTCTTCTGGGTTTTTGTCATTTATACCCCCTAATACAATAACGAAGTCGTTTTTATCCAATCTATTTATTTCTGTATTTTCCGTCCTTAAGACTTCTTGAAAAGGTGCTCCTGGCTTCCAGAAACAACGGACTAAAAAGCCTTCTCCTAAAAGTTTTTGCAGGGTTCTCTGTATAAAGCGTCCCTGTTGATCCGCAATGATAATTATCTTCTTTTTGTTTATTTTATGATTTTCCTTACTTGATGATAAGTTTCTTTCCTTATTCATTTTTACCATTTGAGTATGAATATTGCTGTGGAGTGTACTTATATGTGCTTCAGTTTCATGTTTATTTTCCCTGTCTGTTAAACTTGTACTTAGCGAAAGGTGCGTGTCGATGCTTTGCTGTAGAGCTTCAGTAATAATGTTGGTTTCAATGGTGTGGTTGTCAATGGACGAGTTTATTTGCATGACTGCTTTCTTGCTGATTCCAGGTGTATTTGTATTTTCGATAACCTCTGCAGATATATCTTGTGTGCTTTCTGTTTGTTCGCCGTGTAATATTTTTGGTGTAATTGTAATAGATTCGTTATTTTTTGTCATAGGCGTTAGTTTATTTTGTTTAGTTATTCTTTTTCGTGTTGAGAGAGGAGTAAAAGTTTTTATTTCAGTAGTTTTTACATCTTTGTATGCATTTACTATCTTAATATATTTTTGTACATCAGTCTTAAGTCGAAAGTTTTCAGAGTTTAGATTCTCTATTTCCTGATGGGCACTTTGTAATTCTTTAGACAGTTGTTTAATTTTCTCCTGTAGATCAATAATTGTCTGACTGGTATTCAAAGAGGTGTTTGGCAAGCTCATCATGGTTGTGTCAAAAAGGGCTGAGTTGTCCGCAGTTATATCACACAGTGAACTCGATCTGCATAATTTAATATTACGGTAAGTTATGTTGTCATCCATAGTTATTTCCTTTGGCAACACTATTTTAGTTCCCACATGCTCAACGATTAACAATTGATCCGATCACTGCTAAAACGTTATGTATCTCGATACCACTCTCATAGTATCGCTCCAAGGTTGTATCGATTAGAAGCAGGCAGAGTCGCAAGCGCAGGCTAACGAGCTATGTAACAATCTATTTCGACCTATATTGCAAACACGTCAGTCTTGTGAGACATTACTTTGTTAGTTTTGGCCACTGAGGCAGAACGTATATCTGTTATTGGTTTTAGGGAGAAGTTTCCTATAATCCTGGTCTATCTACCATGGCTTATATCTCGTCCATGAGATATTTGCTTGTTGATGGCAATTTAAATCGGCACAGAAATTATCAACGAGTTTGTCGCCTTGGCGTATGCGGGGACAGGGAGTAAAGTACCGCAAATCGCTATTGAAAAAGGAGGATTCTTCGACCGGTGTTGTGTCTGGTGGGCAACTTATCGTATGTTCAAATCGCGCGGAGAACTTTGATAGTGCAATGTAGTATTTGTGTGACGTCAGGTCTAATTTGTTCCTATGTGTGCTATAGCTGCAACGCCCCATCTCCTGGCTTCCCCTGGGAGCGTTAGGAGGTGAAACGGGGATTACAGTCTATCTCTAAGAAGCCCAGTAATACCGCTTCTAAAAGCTAACTTTGATTGAGTAGTCTAACTGGTTTCTAAAGCATTGAGACCGTTGCCTGGGGCATGGCATGCCTTAACTTAATTCGTTTCTGAGTTATTTTCCTCTATTACTCTTTCACTGAGAAAGATTTATCCTTTGATGCATTAATGTCTCTAGGCTTCTAGCCCTTATGTTTTAGTTATGATGCTTCGGAAGCTCTCCCCTTTTTTTCCTAAGAATTTGATGCCGAGCAATCACCGACGATCGCAAGCATGTAGCCATACACTTAACAATTTTAACCGCTGAGCCAATAAAATTCCTTCCCTACCTCCAAGAATGTTCAATCTACATAGAATGCTAATCATCCCTTTGAAAGTAAACAAATAAGTCGTAATGAATGCGTATTGTAGGCTCACCGCAATGCTTAGCATTCTTGTCGGATGAATGTAACTTGTGATACGTTATAGTAGGATTGTGTCTGAGTGCTAGAAGGAAGGTATTCACTTACATGCGGTGAGGAAGTGCACTTGAGCCTGATAATTGTCTAGTGTGGTGTTATCGTTCATACATTTTATTGGAATATAGGATACTTCATTAATTCATTTGCCTAGCCTTTTCCCAAGTATATTGGGTTTGGTTTCCAGTCAAACCGGATTCGGCTGATTACTAGTATTTTACGTGGAGCGACTGCCTACCAGACCCCCACAACCCATTAACTGGGTAACACGGTACTCCTTGGTAAGACTGGTGTCAAATTTTCTGGCGCCTGACTATCCGTATCGACTACCAAAGATCTACAAATGACAGCCGGTACCAACGGCTTAACGTGCTTTCCTAGGCATGGAGGAGTCTCGGTATGTTAAGTCACCCATCCACAGACCAACAGCGTTGCTTAACCTTAAAGATCGACCCGTGCGGCTGTTATTATTTGGCCACGAGCTCCTACTCGGATACTTCATTGATTGTTACACTGAATAATAAACGGATAATTGTCTTGCTCGTTTCGTTATAGTCTATTGACTTCCTTAAAGCACATATAAATTAGTGAGTTTTATTTTATTTAAATGCAGATTTCGGCATAGTGAACGTAAATCAAGACGTGAAGAGTCTGTGCTGGTCCCAATATACTCAAATATTGACCGGAAACAGCTGTTACATTGCTCTTTACAAAACGTAAGTTATCCAAACATATTGGCTAACTTGAGGTTTGACTGTAGATCTATTGAAACTTGGCCCGGTTTTTAGTAAAAGTCGTTCTAATCTAAAACAAGATTAGGGTCCCTTTTCACGGATAGCCAGAACACAGATGAAACATTAATGTATCTAGCTAAGCAACTTGCAATGATAACTGTAGATTCGTTTATGTTCAAGCAAAAACCCTTGAGCGGCCGGAAATGCTCCGAGTTCGTAGTAAATCATAGTACTTACCTGCTTAGGTATGTCGTTAAAGGAATGTCTGCTAATGACGGTCAGCCATCGGGCCCGTTGATTTAGAAAGCTGCGCTTGCGCAACATCTAAATTGCTAACACATGTCCATTTCCGAGTGTCATGCATGTTATGCGTGTGTTGTTTCGCGGATGTTGGGGAACTTGACTTACTTTAGATCTTGGAGTTGTGAGATTAAGAATATAGAACTTCGTAGCTTCATGTTTCATCATATCAGCCAATTGCCGTCCACTGCTAAACGTAAGCCTCCCCCAAAGATCGCCAACCACCCCGGTCTTGAGCAGTTCACATCCATCCGCTGCCATCATCGATCCATCGTGCCGCAGGGCATCCCACACTACGTTTGCCCATACGCGGTCTCCATGGCCGGCCCACTTCCACTTCAGCATGCTTCAGCTTTGGCTACCTACAATAATAATATCTCTTTATTTTAGACACAATTCCATTTCAACAATTTAAAAAAAAAAATACAAAATACAATCACAAAAGTTAATGTTAGTAGATAGTTAGTAACAACACATATACTGACTGAAAAAAAAAATTCGAATGAGCCATAGTATTTTTAAACTAGGACTCATAAAAAAAAATAACTTTAATTCAGACTTTGATCCATATTATGTTAGTATTATACAAACTTATGAGCTATGTAAGTACAAAAATATTAAGTTATTTTTTTTTTAATTCTTATATCTGTTGAACTCACTTGACGCACCGGGTACATGCACCCAAAACCTATTAACACAACCCATATTCCGATGCATATATACACCTGCCCAGTATTTAATTAATCTATCTATGTTCTCATCCAAAATTCTGAGGATAGTGTTGGTCTTAGATTGAGTATTGCTAAGTCAAAATGGACGCTTTGTCAGATCTTAGCTCTTAGTTGCTAAACATGTAGTTTTCCCTCGTAAAACGTATGTCTGCAGTATATTCACAAGCTTTGAAGGCTTGGAAAGTGTCTTTTGTTCCCATGCTTTGTCGTGAGAAAACTTTCCGCGTTGAGAATAGTCTAGACGACGTACATATGCTACGTTGTTTTGATGAATAGCGGAAACTTCGCCAAGTTCAAATAACTGGCGGACTTTTCGTATTTTTTATTTTGAGTCTATTCTGTCCCACTGCTAGGCAAAGGCCTTCCTTTCTTCCTTCCATTCTTCCCGGCTTTGGGCTAGTGTTGATCAATCTTGTCGATAGGCGACAAGCTCGTCTCGCCATCTTCGCCTGGGTCTGCCGTGATGCCGCCGGACATTTTCTGGCCACATTGTGGTTGCTTTGGCCCAAGAATCGTTCGACATGCTGCAAACACTTCCGAGACTGCTGGACACAGCATAGTACCATTTAAACTTGGCTGCCTTTTGGGTGCCATCAGCGATTTGTGTTTTGGTAGTACATTTCAATTAGAAATTAGAGAAAACTAAGTTATGGAAGCAGGGTAGGAAAAGGCATATCCAATCGAAGAGGATGCCAATCCGGTGGGTTTCCTGCAAACGATCATCATACCAGTTAGTAGTTCGTTCCATATCGCCACTGCCGCGCTGGTCAAGCATGAACAAACACACTACATAATCCGAATGCATCTAGGCGTTACGGTATTTTTTTACCTTTATAGACGCTGTTATAAGCATGTGACATAAATGTTGATGTTTTTTTTATCGGTGTATTGACCTTACACGTTCTGCGTGTTAAATGTTCTTGTAGATTCAGAAATAGTCGTTTTTATTGCAGTATTCTAGTAGCCAACTTAAATTGTATGTCGTGCATAACTTTATTCTTTTTCTCCCATGAAATAGCCTACGGGATTAAAGTTCCTACATGCATTTTTTTTCTAATGTTTTTTTTAGTGATCTGTGAATAAAATACATGTAAGTTTCACACAGAAAGAGGACTTCAAGGCTTATTTCAATCTGCCAGGGTTGCGGAATTTGTTCGGACGTCGGACGTCGAGCGGACAAAGGTTCATTTAAATGTATAGGCCGCTTCTTCGGTCCGGTTTTTTCTCTGATGACGGATCTGGCGAGACGGACGCCGTGGACAAACGGCGTTATGATCCACGCGCGCCTCAAAGAGATGTTAGATTATGAATCGGGGCCTGTTAGCGGAAGAGCCTGCCAGGGTTGCGGAATTTGTTCGAAAGAGTCACAGCAGCCCTGGAACGCAAAGGGCATTTTAAGGAACACGGATGGGTTTTAGTCAGTAAGAGTCTGACACGCCTTTCCGCTCCACCCAGAGCGGAAGATGTCATTTGATGATTTCCAATCCTTAAAAAAAAGGCTTATTTCAATACTGATACAATCCGTCATGTTATCTTAAACAGATCTATTCATTGTCCGTTGTCACCCATGCAGGCATTAATAGAATAGGTCAAGTAACAATTCTCCGTAGAGCAATGAAACTCGTGAGGCGTAATCTTCTGAGGATCACGGACCATTGTTAGCCAATTTAATATGATTGGCCTTGTCTGGAACTCCTGACCACTTCTACAGTAGCTAAAAACTGTTATTCTGTCACTCAAACACACAATGTACAGAAATAACGATATTACAAAGCCTTATTTTTTCCTAAAGTTGACTTGTAAATTCATTTTATATCTTGACTTAACTGCCAAATATACATATACAAATGACAGCCGGGACCAACGGCTTAACGTGCTTTCAAAGGCACGGAGGAATTTCGATATTTTAAGATGGTCACCCATCCACAAACCGACCTCTGCAAGCGTTGCTTAACCTTGAAGATCGACCCGTGCGGCTGTTATACTTTAGCCACAAGCTCCTAAATAAAAATCACCTTGTAGGTGCGTATTTGCTCTCCCACTACAAAAAATGAATTTAGGAACACTTCAAAAATTTATTGGTCCTATTTACGGCTACATATTGTAAAACAATCATGTTCGCAGTGACCAACAGTCTCCTATTGTTCGTGCATAATTTTGTTCTGATTAAATATTGAGTAGTGGCTGCATGCCCGAGGTTATGGATCGATACACTGATTACAGCCCGTCATAAGGCTTAGAATTGCGTACTCCTTATGGACAATCGATAAGAAATTATGTATGTACATGTCTGAGGTGCAAGGTGGATTTGAAAATGTCTTTACGATTAATATCTTTGGATTTATACGTGCAATAAATTGTTTTGTATTCATTTAAATATATTGCGCTTTAAATTAGGCAATTTAGGCGTCGTTCTTCAAATGGCTACATTTAATATGTTATTTTAATACTAGCTGTTGCCCGCGACTGCGTACGCGCATATACCGTTTTATTCCGTTCCCGTAGTTCCCATTTTCATATATCATTCCTCATGAATGTGGCTATCATATACAAAAATAATTTTCAAAATCGGTTCAGGAAGTCAAGAGATTACCCCCTACAACCTCACAAACTCACAAACTTTACCTCTTTATAATATTAGTTCAGTTAAATCTCTTTAACATTTTCCTGAAAGGTACACAACTTACTGTCAAATGTGAATAGGCTACTTCTAAGCAAGCGTGCTCCATCGTTGACCATATCAGCGCTTAACATAAAAGGTGAGGTTATACGCGACCCGAACAATACTGTATTATTCACAATTCACGATAACACTTCGAACACATTGCATTCATTCATTTCTCATATTGCGATAACAGACGGACTCACTAGACTCGTTTTGATTCCAAACGTCCACTATAGTTAATTCAAAACCAGTATTATTGAGAGAACAGTTATATTTCGAAGAAACGGCTCAGATATTTGTCTGTAGTAATAGGCCGTTAAGATAATATAATATAATATCTTGGGACAACTCACACACGGTCATCCGATCCCAAACTAGGCAGAGCCTGTACTATGGCAACCAGACAACTGATAAACATACTTATATATTTATAAATACATAGATATTTGTGGTATGTCAGAACTGGTAATAAGTAGGTACTAGGATAGGTCTTTCTGGCACAGTTGCAGATATGCAATGGAACAGTAATGCCCTGATTTGCATGAATTTTCTCACGATGACTAGGCGGCGGATATTGGGTGACGTAATCTGGTTTGTGTCTGTGGTAATTTTCTTCTTTGATTTTAGATTATACTTGCGACTCGGTTTGGCTTCGCTGGGGTACAAATTATGAACACAACCCTTCCTCGTTTATCGATCTTTCTTGTAGTGTGTGTTTCCGAACGCATACAACCCTAATCTCTTCAAAGTTCGAGTGAACAGGCTTCTTCTGGGTAAGCTCGCTCCATCGTCGACTTTGTCTGTCGTTTCTGACCTAGACTAGAGTCAAGAGCAAACCCATCTCAAAAAAAAAAATACTCTATTCATTCAATTCAATGCTATACCTATTAAGGTTCATGAGATACAGGTCACTGACGGACAGACGGACCGACGGTGACCGACAGTGCTTAGTAACAGCGCACCCTTGGGTTACTTAACCCTAAAATTTAACATTATAAAAAATAAATTGAATTGAACAAATCCGTTTCATTTGACGACTTACGCGTATCAAATGAAGAATAAAATTGATTTCATGCTCGAAAGATTTTTTTACTTGGTAAGCCACAACAGGCGTACAATATTAAACCTTTATGATAAACTAGCGGACATCACGCGGTTTCACCCGCGTAGTTACTCGCTGATAACGTAGCTTTCCAATGGTGAAAGAATTTTTGAAATCGGCACAGTAGTTTTTGAGTTTATTCATTACAAACATACACACACACAAAAATATAAATTTTTCCTCTTTATAATATTATTACTACTATTTTAATTGTTATAAACAACAGATATTTTAGTTGACAAGGATAATACTGACACAAATGTACCTATCATTTATTTTTACATCAGCTCACATTTTTTAGCATACCTGCGCCGGCGCAACGTACAATTCAAATATAATAATGACCACACACAAACTTTAGATAAACTGGCTTCTGCTAGCAGTTATACCCGCGTGAATGTCGAAGTTTATCCCAAGGGAACACAGTCTGGGGATAAAAAGTAAAGTCTATGTGCTATTCCAGACTTTCGCATTCTTAATAGTGGTAAGATAAGATGAACACGTAATGGTTTATTTATATACGTTAGGAAATTGCATTTAGCTTCATTATGATAACGATTAATTGATAAGACATCGTAAAAGCATTATCATAAGCCTGGGTATCAAATGGTAGCTCTAATTTGTTGTAGATTGAGATTAATATTCATATCAGGCATATTAACTTATCTCCAAGAATATAATTTCATCATTTTCCGACGATTTGAGTCTTATTTCCGTTTAGTCTAACGATCTTCGATATTCTTGTCCTATAAAGCTGAAGAGCTTGTTTGTTTCGTTGAACGCGCTAATCTCTGGAAATACTGGTTCGAATTGAAAAAATATTTTAGTGTTGGATAGCCCATTTATCGAGGAAGGTTATAGGCTAAATACCATCACGCTACGACCAATAGGAGCGGAGCATTCATGGAAAATGTGACGCAGACGAAGTTGCGCGGTGTGAGTGTTATAATAATTAATAACTACGATATAAGTTACTAACAGCCGGAAGTCAGGATTTGCCCTGAGTTGATGGCAATACAGTCGTCCCCTTCTGGGGAGAACCCCTTTACAGTCTCCCCAGGGATGTGCCATAACAGGCGTTGCACAGTTCTATTGGTGCTGATGGTGATCACCAGGGTTGTAGTGGTGTAAACATGCACGTTTTGGAGGATACCCAGCGCAAAAATACGCGCCCTATTACATTAAACAAACATGTGGTTACTATAAGTATATCTCTACCTTACCCTTCGGATGTTACAGGCGTGATGACATTTTGTATGTTATTGATAGCATATACGTCCATTTTTTTTTTGTTTTTATTTAATATGGGTGTGCTCTTGACTCTAGTCTAGGTCATAGATGACAGAGACAAAGTCGACGATGGAGCGAGCTTACCCAGAAGAAGCCCGTTCACTCTAGTTTTGAAGAGATTAGGGTAGCATGCGTTCGGAAACACAGTTTTCTAAAAGTTTTGTAACGGCAACGTGATAATTTCAGTGTATTTTCACACAGCGTGTTTTCATAATATTTTCCGGTTGAATCTTATGATGACATCGGGCTTGGCCCAAATCTTCTCTTAATGTTCTTTATCGCGCGTTTTATTGGCTTTTAAATGCCGATTACTTCTTAAGAAATTCATTTTAACACGTTTCGGGCTGGTTTATTTTGTTTTGGGATGAAAATTGTAAATACAAACCCAAACATTATGTTGTATTTAATTTTTATCACAGATCTTTAAATGGTCATGAGCACTCGGACCCCACGGTCCAAGAGTTTCAACCCCAAACGGCTCGAAAATGCAGATCTATGCCGACGCTTAGTTGACGCTTCGCGTGACCCAAAGGCTGGCTTTTACCTTGGTCAGAGGATAAGCATTGCCGTACAGCATGGCAATGCCGTCAGTCTTTTGGGCACACTTCCAGTCGACAGCGATGCGGATTAAATTTTTGACGCCATATTTTAGAGTTCACCTAGTTAGAAGTTCAGTATTTATTAAAACAGCTGGACGGCTGGCTGTCTATACAAATAAACAACTTTTACAATTAAAAAAAAAAATCTCTAATATTCTGGAGATTTTTTATCGCAAGCCTTATAATAATATTGCTGTGCTTGACTACTATCGCTATCTCAACCGATGGTAAGCGATGATGTGGTCACGATGCAGCACCCTTGCCTTGAAGTAAACTATTCGCTCTTCAAAACCCCCAGGTAAAATATATTAATTAGCACTTCTGAAAGTCGAATAATTAAATACAATCTGCCCTCGACCACATTGTTTTTTATTGCAAATCTTTAAAGGCCAACATATTTCCATATTTCAGGTATTTTTATTTCTTAAAAATACCTGTATTGCATGTAACGGAAAATTTAATATCACAAATCATGTCGATCCGCGTAATTTGGTAATTGTCGATCCGAGTAATTTGCTAATGAATAAATTACACGAGGAAAAACATCTTTCCAACAATTTTCCCTCTCAATCTGTGATTAAAGCAATATCCATTCATACCGTGTTTTAATCGAGTTAATGAAGTTCAACAACTCGCAACTTGGAATAGTAGTTATATGCCTGTTTAGTATGTCTATCTGGGCTATAAACTTTATCGTTTTTCAATACATTACTATAAATTGTTATCATTGTACCTCCATGTCCTCCATTATTGTATAGTACAGGGTATTATGGCCTTAGATAACTTTGACAGTCAGATAACCTAAGGATCCAAGCTAAACTTTTTTAATTTAACGACTGTATAGCCCCACCGCCTTCTTTTTGCATATGAAAAAAAAAACAGACAGGTTCCAGGTAATGGAGCGAATCCTCAAATACATGTTCGGGTTTTTTTTAACTAAGAGGCAATGTACAATGACGCAGGTTCGGCAAAAAGAAGCATTCAGCATTTTGACTGGCCTGTTGGTCGAGTGGTTAGTGACCCTGACTGCTAAACCGGAGGTCGTGGGTTCGATTCCCACCCAGGACAAATCTTTGTGTGATGAGCATGATCATTTGTTCTGTGTCTGGGTGTAATTTGTCTATAATATGTATGTATTTAGAAATATATAAGTATGTTTATCAGATGACCGTGTGTGAGTTGTCCCAAGATATTATTATTATTCGGTCGTGGAATGGGATCGTTTTGATTAATCTTTATAGAAACGTGTGCATTGCGTTATGGTGGTTATGTTGAATAGAGGCCGGTAACTATGTACATTTTTAGAATGTAACTTTGACTCTATGTCAATATGGCTTGCTTCTGCCATGAGTTTGAGGAGAAATAGTTCCTTGAGTGGTCTCAAGGCCATCTGTATTGATATCCTACACGATGGCATAATAAGCTATTTAAAAATACTGAATCTTGCTCACTGCGAGCTGACGACTTCCCCGACGAAGTTATTTCTCACCCATAAAACAAGTTTATAGCTAGCTAAAATAACATTTAAAATATTCAAAGTAACGGTACGTATGTGGGGCATAAAGTGACATCATTAGTTTTGGTTCAACGCCCTCATTTGAATAATCTGTTTACATACTTAACATGATAAAGCGATAATTTATTCCAATGACCAAGTGTCACCATCGATAACTCATGCTCCGCGTGGCTTTACCTGTGTTTTTTGATAAAATAGAAGCTCTCCATCATTGTCACTATCCACACTCCACGGCCCAACTTGACTCACTGCTGTGCTGAAGCTCATTCCTTGTACCAATTTCCATGCTCGTGTACCATCCCCTTCCAGGTTCAACCCGCAGTAGCTAACTTTCACATCGGCTTATCTCTGTTTTTCAGAGGTATGTGACTACTATCAAAAATCTTTATGAATAAATATTTGACAGATCTTACTCAAATACTAAGATTTGTGAAAAGATAAATGAAATCGATGGAAAAATGGAGAAGTTACATGCTTTTAAGTTTTTCTATCCTTGTCACGCAAAAAGTTTGTACCGGATGTCGCAAATTTTACTTCTTATTTTTGACTGCGTTTTCTCTATAGGTTAAATGTAGCAAAAAAAACGATGGTGACACACGGACAGACAGACGGGCAAGAGTGATCTTATAAGGATTCCTTTTTTACCTTTACGGAACCCTAAAAATGAAGTCGAATGCCATATCTATCTAGATTCGTTCATCCGCTTTCATCGCCAAAGCGGGTGAATGACAAACTCCGAATCTATACTGCTACTTTTATAATTGTTTTGCGTGTGGGAGAATGGAAAACAGACAGTTTTGATACTAAACTATCGTTATTCCCACGGTCTTGTGGGAAGGGTCTCGTGACAATCACTTGTTTTCCTTCCTTTGCAGTTTTCTGTGGCCTCAGAACTGAACAATGGACGTATTTTCTGCACTTTTCGCGTGCATGGATTTACTTCCTCGGCTGTGGAGTCAATTCCGTGTTACTTGATACAGAAATTGCAGTAAGAAATCTTTAGCCAAGTTCTTTACTATATTCGAAAGTCTCTGAGATGCACAAAAAAAAAACTGAGCGAGAACACGTTATACATAATTATACTCAACAGCAACTTTTAAATATGGTACAAAACATTTCTAAACTTCTTCATCAAACCAGTTATGCTCCTTTTCTTTGTTTAGACGTCGATTTTAGTGTCGTTTAACGATGTAAAAGAGACTTTCAGTGTCGCAAAATAGTACTAACCTCACATATCTTCAGCCATCCTTGACCTCAAAACCCGAGCTAAATATCAAGTAGGTAGCCAACCACAATATATCCTCATTGACTCCCATATTAATGGCTTAATCTCATTAGTCGGTAATTCGGTCGGTTTATTGCGGTCTGGCCCATTCACTTTTGCACGCCGCCACCGATTTCGGACTCTTAAGAAATAGCTTTTGTTCGTAGAGGTTCAATGTCAAGGCTTCGGTCGTTTATTTGGGTCATTTGGATGCGATGAAAGAAATTCTAAAGATGAGTGCAGATATAGAAATTTGTGTGTAGATCGTAAACTATTTAAACAAAGCTGTGTAATAATAAACTCAGAGACAGTTGAATCCGGCACTCGTCGAACTTCATAGACACGGAGCTTTTCTGGTGGTCGTCAGTGTGAATTTTGGCTTTTAGGAGTTGTTGAGCTTCGCTCTTGGCCTGTATTCAGCTCAAGAATTTGAAAAAATAGTCCGTAGATAATCATTTGACGATACTCGTCACCATCGTCTTTGGATCTCAAACATATTCACTGTTGAATAATTATAAGCTCAACAGGACAGAACAAAAGATATATTTTCGACTGCATTATGTCGGCACGGCATGACAACCATATCGATGTTAAATCCAGGCCGGCCATTACATATTATTTCTTGCTCTCATTTAAAAACAGTGTCCTATTTTTATACATGTGCCAAAAAATACATCCATCAGTGTCGAAAAATCAAAGTATATACGATTCGTGTAACAGAATTATTTTCAATCAGCGCCCGGTTCTCGGTTATTGGGTGCATGCCAGAACTACACAGCAGGATAGATCTAAACATGAATCATGTAAAAGTAGACGTTTTTCCACCCCTTTTTTTAATGCCGGGGTCGGCGTGTGTTTGTTATATTCGGATCTCCAGTGACAGTTCTATAACCTGTCTTCAAATAACAGAACAGTTCAAAATCTTCTGTTGTTTCTTTTCCGGAGTGGACTAAATGGGAAGCTATTTTAGTAGTAGATCTAAGGCTTATTTCACACGAACCACAAACACCACATAGAACACGTGGGCCGGTGCTCATTTGTATGTAAAATTAATAGTTAAATTCACACGGACCACATGTAGCCGTCATTACCGACCACATCGCAGCCACGTCGCAACCACCAGCGACACCGCGAACTAAAGGCCGGCCACATCGGAAACACATCCACATTTTGCAACCGCAAGAAGCCACAGCAACACTATTCACACGTTACGTTTTGTTGCGACGGTATGGTGTGGTTGTGGTACGTGTCAAACAAGCCTAAAACGGACCATCAGGCCTGTCAGACTACGTTTAATCGAAACAGTCTTGAGTCAACGAGCTATTGTTCTATTCAGGCCACCATACGGAATTCATCGATACGTATGGGTTAAATGTGTAACGTTGGTATCCTGCTGCATACATGAAATGTAAATAAATCAATTAGACAGTTGGGTTTCAGTGGCATCTGATCGAAGTGTCTGCACCCAGATCAAACACCTCGAAATAAAAACATGACCTCATCGCCAACCAAGAACTAAAGGGCTTCGGTGCCAAAGCATCGTATTGAATCGTTCAGCCTCATTAGGAAGAAAGTCTATAAAACAGAATATTTTCGAGCTGATGAATAGTTTCCGAATTTCCCCGTTGTTGGAGCCGCTCCAAGCAGGTTATTGACATAATTCGCCCGAGGTTGGGAGCTCGCCAGACCTGTGTTTCGAGTGCATCAGTAATCTCTCATTGACTACGTAATTATTACGGTCAGTGAAAGTGTCAGCTGGCTTCTTTTCGACATTTGTACTTACCGGAATACCTTACGAATGTTGGAAAATGATTTCCAACGCATTGAACGACTGGGACTGCTAATTGAGGAGCAAGCTCATGTGTGCGAACGTTTATACGGTTTAACCTTTTGACCGCCAGAGCATAAACGCATCAGTGTGCCCCCGACGCCAAGCCACAAATTCGCCGTACTTTTTGTCACATGTTTGTGACGTTTGGCGTACAGGGCACGCGCTTGCTTGTCATGTATACGTGACAATGGCGTTCAAAAGGTTAATGTCCTCGCTATATCTAAGCCTGCTGATGCTGTGCTAAAAGTAACAAGGGTCGTCTAGTGTTATGTCCAATTCAATTAATTAGCAACTTTCATCCATATGTTTGGCGCATCCAAGTACACTGGGAGGAGGCTGGCATAATCGCATCGCGATTAAAGCCTTTTTCCAAATAAATATAATAAAAAAGTACACTGGGATGAGGCCACTCTTAATTAGTATTTGGAGTGTTTCTACGTAAAATGGGGTTTCAAAGACCCGTTTGGCACTTTTGAGTGCGGTGCTCCTATCCAAAACATGGCCCACTTGTTGGAGTGCCCCAAGTCCTCTCACACCTGTATCGTTGAGACCCTAATGAATACTACTGATGTCGTTGTAGACATGGCCACCTACTGATCTCAAACTGTTTAAGAAGAAGATCCATATCTTAAATGTTTCTTGAACGTACAGCATACGAGCGTACGTACATTTTAAAACTAAAGCCTACTTGAGGCGATCTACTTTTTACCTTCCAAGTATTTGAACTATGTGACTTGTGTTCCAGGAAGTGAGGTGGTAGGCAAGCTGAGTTTGCGTGTCAATTATAAAGACATACAAAGTAAGTGGATGTGCGTCTGTCTGTGTGTTTAACTTTCCGATGTGGAGTCCTTAACACGTGTCGAATGTTGTACAAATCGATGTCTGCGCTTGTAAATACTCCGCTGATGTATGGAAGACTTGGCCTGTATTTATAAACTGTTGCACCAAGTCTTACTTTGTATTTTAATATCTTGAGAGATGTGGCTTGCTCGTATAATGCTTCAAAGGAAGATTTTTTTAAATGAGCTCTTGGGGTATCCAAGGGAGCTTTGGAAATATAAAATCATATGATTGTCACTGCAAGAGATTAATCAAATATGTTTTTTAAGCAGTTCTCACATTTCAAGAATATAATATTAGCCTTGGCGAGGGTACTGTCGTGCCCCCAGATTAAGTCGAAGTCACAGCAACTGTTTAGTATGTTTGAGCACGAAAAACTAGACAGCAAAGTACTTAAATAAATTAGCTTCTTCATTTATCTTGTTGTTACTCGCCATTTTAACTTTCCTAAGTGACCTCTCGTGGCTCTCATTAGTTTAGAAGCTACAACGGACAAGACGAATCACAATTTCGAAACTTCCTTACTCGAGAATTTGCTAGCTCCAGTATTATTAGAACATCCTGCTTACATTCGTCTTGGCAAGGCAAGTCCTTCTACAGTGTATTGGTGGTCCATTCCAAGGAGACCACACAATACAGTAAAGGTCTTGTGCTCTCTTGAGATGGAATCTATGCCTCGAAAAGCGCCACGCTGTTATTCGTAGATCTTTGACAATTACGGGTCGGAATTCGAAACTCGCACCACGAGTCTTACAAAAGTGTATCGTTTTACCTAGTAACGGAGTTGTGAAGGTCAGACTCGTACTCGCTTCTAACTTAACCTTTTGAACGCCAGAGCATAAACGAATCACGCGTACTCCCGACGCAAAGCCACGAATTCGCCGTACATATTTGTGACGTTTTCGTCGTACAGGGCACACGCTTCATGATACGTGACAATGACGTTCAAAAGGTCTAGGTAACACTAAAGCTGGGTACTGACCGCATGTTACGGGCCGGAATGTAACATTCGCAGCGTGCATGTGAGCCGTGTCCTAAAATCCGTGTAAAACAAAACACATACGTACATGTTCACGAATGCTTGCTTTGTAACATGTTACATTACGCCCCGTAACACCGGGCAGTACCTACCTTAAATTCAGCTGCAACCAGTTATTCTAGGAGCCGACCTAAACAGGGAAACGGATAGGCAGATAATGGCTCTCTGAAATCTGTTTATAATAAAGTAAAAGTGTACAGTGGGTGAATGCTTGGCACTGTACGATGCGCTTGCGCCGGTGGCATGCTCAAAGTGACAGGTGTGATTATCTCGAGAACTATTAACTATCTATTAATGTTGGTGGTATTTACGCCAATATTATGTAATCCATGATCTGTTTGACAGTTGGTAAATGTTTCAAACACTTGATCTATGGGAACACATTTCAAGATTATTCCAATCTTGAATCAGTGTTTGGCCATGCAATCACAATTTCTGTCATGAGAGTGGATGAAGATTTACTGCTCAGCCATTTTATTAGACTATTTGCAATTGGGGTGTCATGCTGGCAAAACAACTTGATTTGTTACGAATGTCTTTATTTCTTCTAGTATTTGAATGCCTGTCTCTTATCATTGATGAAGAGTAGAATGTTTTGTTTGGCTCCGGTTCGAATCCAATTTACATTCCGTTGGATGCAAGTGGATTATCCCCGGAGACGGTATTTTTGTCTAAATTAGACTTTTTCCACTGCTTGAAATGATAATGTTGATCATGGATTTCCGCACTGTTTGGTATTGTATTTGTTCATTGAATTAGGTTTGGTTTTAAATATGGGCGTAGATAGCTATTTTTAATTTGGAAAATCCTAAATACCACCATTATTTCTTGTTGTTTAGAGCAGTACTAAGTTACCACTAGTATAAAGTCCAACAATGTGGTTCAGACAACGAATCTAATTGCGCCAAATAAGCAAATTGACCAATTTTAGAGGTTGTTCGTTAATAATAGCGTGGGATTCTAATCCTATTGTATGTCACAACTTGAAACAATATGAACCATTGTCCGATATCTTGTTCATGATTTTTTTTAAGGTATTTATTAAACAAAAGAAAAACGTTTTGGGAATACTTTCATTTTCCGTACTGCGCAATAGGAGAATTCCTTGCCGGAGTCTGTGTTTCCTAATAGCTACAACCTGGGAGCTTTTTGTCAAGAGTGAATAGGTTACTTCTAGGCAAGCGTGCTTTATCGTCGACTGCATCATAGCTTACCATCAGGTGAGCTATTTTTCAAACGCGAGCTTATAAATAAATAAAAAACCACCACCAACACAAAGGCATAGTTAGGTACCGGTAAAATGGGGTGAATAGAAACAAAACTGAATAATATTTTCACTTGAATGCCACAAGATTGGTTTAAAAAATATCAATCATTCAAAATTAATATTGTTTTAAAAATTGGGAGTCCCAAATGCTGCAAGCAGAATTTAAATAAAGTGAAAATCCCCTTCAAAGTTTTATTTCTACGTATTCACCCCGTTTTACGGTACATTCATAGGCAGGCTTCAAAGCCGCACTATTCCAGCAAATCATTATGGAAAGTATGTGTTGTGTCGTCAGCCTTCTGTCTTTCCGAGAAAGTTTTATTATATGTAAACAGCCAATTAGGAAGATTGTATTGTGGTTTGCACTGATGTGGCCTTAAGATGGTGGTTAATGACGATAAAGAACTTTGATCGAGGCACTTGCGTCAGCCAATGACTCAAGCAGGTCTTCGTCATCTGCATGATGGAGCCTTATTGCTAATTAAGGTCTTTATTGTAAAAAATAATGCGCAACTTTGTTCCACCCACTGCTGACTACGGGGCTTCCACCCTTGTGTCACGCTTCCCTGGGCTGTTGCGTATATCATCCAGGGCTTCCACAATCTTTTGTACGTCGTCCTGGGTGAGGACTTCGATGGAATGAGCGTACCCAGAAGGTACCTGTTCAGTCTTGCTCTGAAGGCTGATGAGTTATTAGAAGGTAGGCACAAAGACGCTGTTCAAAGTCAAATCTTTTATATCGATTATATCATTAAAAGGCACTTCTGAACATCAACGTGTACTCAAAAAAAATGAGTACATACATAATTCCATTCGCAAAGGTATTATGTATGTATATGTAAACTCTGTGTGATCATAACGAATAGTTATGATCACACAGAGTTTCAGACTTAAATGCATATAAGAGGATAAATAAAATTAATTAAGCAATATTTATCTATAAAGGTATCTAGATAACATGCCTATGTGACCGTTAGTTTCTTCAAAGTGTATTCTACTGCTTGTAACGATATCCTTCACGCGGAAATAGAACGCTTCCAAGAAACGGTGGTTATGGCAACTCCTAGAACAAACACAAACAACTTAACTGTTACTAAACATTTTTCCTTTGTTTAGATGATCACTTTTTATCAATGGCTTTTTTTATTTATTATAATTGTTGAATCTGCACGTGTTGGTGCTATTTTACTGTGCTAGGTTACTGCCGGCAGTAATTGAAATAAATAATAAGTAAATAGCGTGACACTGACTATGAACCATTTCTTAAATAAGCATTAGTGGATCTTCAGGTGCCCTACTATGAAGTCTTAAAACGATCGAGATTCCGCTCCTAGAGAGACGGAGCTATACATAGTTTATAGCAGTATCCCTTTTACATCGTCGGAATTGGATGGCATTAGCACGTCATAGTAGGGCAACAGGGCTCGCTCGTTCCAACGTATGTAGACCTCATCCCTCGCTTACCATCGCTTGAGATCGAGAACTTTGAAAACTCATTATTGGGATTTACCAGGAAGGATACTTCCTGGTGAATTCCTTACTTATTAATAGGATATTTTAGTATTCGAAAATGAGATGAATGATTTTAGAAGTACGCATTTTCCTTAGAATCGAAGCGAGTGATTTGGACTTTAGTATTGTTTTTAATGAATGTACCTGGCTTCAAATATGTAGCTATTATTTCAATGTCATGCTGTAAAAAATACTCGTATCACTTTTTGTTTAAATTCATGTTTATGTAGCGAATATTCTTTTGCGTTGTTTCTATTTTATGTCAAACTAGCGAGCTGCCCCGTCTCCGCATTGGTGCAAATATATAAACCTTCTTCGTATCACTCTTTCTATTATTTGTATTTGTGAACCGTATCTTAATCCGTTGCGTGCGTTGCGTTGCGTTGGAAAAATACTCTTTAGGGTGTTACTAAACGAATCGATCGATCCTCGAACAACGTTGATCGATTCGTAGCTTTGGCTGATCGAAGAAAGAAGCAGAAACTATCGATCGACGTCGACTAATTCATTCTACCATCGATCGGCGTCGACTAATCCATTCTACCATCGATCGATGGCATCAATCGATTGGTGTGGTAACATCCTTAGGAGTACAGATGAAGAGATATTCAATATTTCTTGTAATAAAACGTTTTTATTTGCGTGCTAAGTAAATATTGTCTAAAGAAAATCAGCCTTTCTATGTGTAATCGCTTTGTTGTCAAGTCAACAAGAAACCTTATTTATGAAGACACAGTTAATGATATTTATAGTACAGCAGGTGGGCGTAGCGTTTTTCTTTATTTACCTTCCTAGTTTGAGTAAATCGACTTCTAACAAGTCATGTTTAACTCTCTACTGATACACATAACACTAGGACCTCACGAAATTGCGGTGTACTAATTCCAAACGTGCTCCTTCTAGAATCACAGGAGAGTTATTTATTTATTCAACTTTATGTACAAGTAAAATACATTGTGCAAGGGTGGTCTTAATATGTAAGGCATTTTCTTCCAGTCGACCATAGAGTAGTAAAGAGGTGCCTAGAACATTGCAGGTGGTCCTTTAAGACAAAAACAACGGGTTGCACTCCGGGAGTGCCGGCAGAAGTGAAAACTTGAACATTAACGTTGTGCATTTTTGATATTTTGGAATAATTTCGCACGAATTGCTTTAATTATCACTCAGTATAAAAGTACTATCATATATGTGGTAAAATACAATATTCAGTTATTGCGCTATCACACATAAACATGACAATTTATATTACATTAAAATTTATCACTTCGGAACTTTCCCTCCGTCTTACGAATTTTCGATCAGGTCACGTGTCCTGACGCGAGTTTAACAATTGTTTACCCATCCCAAAAAGTACTCAACGCCGCTAAAGAAGTTTTCACTTCAATTAAGGAATTTACGAAAGTATTCTTTGCCTTCATCTTTATTTTTTTATATCTTCACCCTTGTATAAAATGCATGAGTTCATACAACTTTTATCAGTCAATTGAGATAGAGACATATATCCGATTAGGATCAATGTTCCGCATTAGCGGCAATACTTGTACAATACGCTTGGAATTAATATTAGACATTCATTCTGCATTGTTAACTGCGGCATTTGTATTACATGTGCTATTTATTTGTTACTACTTGTTTTAATGTATGTGCAAATGGAAATATTTATATGTTGGTATGATTCGATCCGTTGATCTGAAAAATTTGCATGTGCTATCCGTAAAATGTGCCATTTATTTTGACGAAACGTCTTGTAGTAAATAGAACAGTTGCGACAAAATCCTAATTGTATTATTTTCGCCGACTAGTTGAAAAGCCAACTATCTGGCCACGTTTATATTCGGCAGACTAAAGTCAAAGTCAATTCATTTATTTCAACTAGACCATTAAAAGGCACTTTTGAACGTCAAATTTTCATTTACTAGTCGGCCATGACCGCGCCAACTAGTAATCTATATTTGAATTTAGAATTCGAGATAATTATCAAATTTTGGACAACAAACTCAATACCTTGCAGGACAAAGTTCACATTCCATTGCAGCACTTGCTTTTTTTTAGAAACTTATTCATCAAAATGTTCTCTCAAAAATAAAAAAATATATTCAACGGTAAATTCGATATTCGAGCGTCGATTAATTAAAATTAACTTGAATTTTTTGTAGTCCTTAGTCAGTCCAACTCCACCTTTTATGTCTTCTCAGCGAAATCGCGTTTCCACTAGACATTCTGATATTTCTAAAATAAACCCGACTTTATCTATGTACCCACAGATTTTTTCGACCAAGCTCGCCATTCAGAAAGGCCAAATCACAATAATGTAGGCGGAGATTAGCATTACTTGCGCACAGCTGAACATTTTGAACCCTACCCTATAACCCTGCCATTATAGACCGTTCTTCCCTTTGCGGATCGCTGGAAAAACTCCATTGACCTTATTACATAAAAAGATTTCAATTTCCAACTGACCTTTATAAAGTCCTGAAATCAGCTTGTGTTTTCGGCTAGGGCTTAAAACATATAAGGTGATTGGTAAATGAGTGTGTTACTTCAAATGGTTATGTACTGGGAAGCAAAAATCTTGATTCCGATGACTTGGGGACCAAATAGGGTGGTTAGAGTTCCGTACCTTAAAAGGTAAAAAAAGGAACGCTTATAAGATCACTCTCTTGTCCGTTTGTCTGTCCGTGTGTCACCACCGATTTTCTCAGGAACGGGTGGATCTAGCAAGATGAAATTTATACCAGATACTGAAGACCTTGATTTCCATACACCTAATAGGGACTCCTATTAGGTGTATAAAAATCAAGGTCTTGAGTCAACACGATAAAAAGATATGGGCAAATTTAGATATTCGCGAAAACTTGTAAGTACTTACCAAAATTTACCTTAATTTTCAATTTTAATCGAACTCTCGTTTATTCTAGAGAAGTTTCAATAAATTTTCGTAGCTGGAACTTTATGACCCATTAAGTAATTTACAAAGTATTGGGCATTTTTTTTATATATTTTGCTTATTCCTTTTGATAAACATGTATCGATTACACTTACTTATTAAGGTTGACTGGTAGAGAATGCCTTGATGCATTAAGTCCGCCCATGTACCACTATTGTACATAAAGTTTAAATAAATAAATAAAAAATAATAAAATATAGGTAGTCCGCCGGTTTCGGGAGCAGGGTCCAAGCTACCGGTGGTTAGGGCTCCAGAGAAAGGAACTTCCTCACTATACGAGCCTTGGTGAGGAGTACTGCCTTCTGTATCAGGCCCTTGTATATTATTATTAGGGTCTTGCCAAGAAGTACTGTGTTACCCAGTTAATGGGTTGTTGAAGTCTGGTAGGCAGCTACTCCACTTCAAATACTGGTATTTAGCTGAATCCGGTTTGACTGGAAGCCGAAAGGCTAGGCATCTGCCTAGCCTTTCGGTGGAAAGATCGGTTTGACTGGAAAATGGTACTGAAAAACACAATATGATCCTGTTAAGTATGTAGGTACTGGGGAATACGTCAAACACGCTCGCTAGTATTTTGCACACTGATTTATTCCCGAACATGCCCCGGCGCGGGGAGGCGGGACGCAGCCCGCTCGCCTACCTATGCTCGGTACACACACATACATAACATCCCTCCCCCTTAGCTACTGGTCCCCTGGTTTGTTGGGGTCGAGAAGATTGGGCTAATTTCTTGGCGCCGCTGATTAATGCCAGTGGCTCGTGGCGGTGTCGCCGGAGTGTCCTCCTCCATGGTTCCCGCTTCCAGCCCTTCCTCTCCTCCCGCCGGAGCCACCCTCTCCGGTTGTGTGGCAGTGAGCGGCGCCACATCAGGAATCACGTCTAGGGCCCAGTCTGGGTCGTCCTCTGGTGTGGAGCTCACCCTTCTCCTTATTTGGTCTGTGTGTCTGATGACTTCGCATTGTAGCTGTGGTATGTATACCGCATACGTTACCGTGCCTGTTCTCTTCCTTATGATACCTTGTATCCAGCTGAATTTTTTACTGTCCGTATTTTTTGTAATCCACACTTTTTCATTGTTTTTAAAGTCTGTTCTGTGTATCCCTCTATAATATTTAGCCTGTAAGGACTGATTTCGTTCGACGGTTTTAGTGAGGTCTTTGGACGAGGACGAAGGCGTGCTTGGATTCAATAAGTCCAGCCGTGAGCGCAACGAGCGCCCAAATACTATTTCCGCGGGTGATTTTTCGGTGGTACTATTTTTAGAGTTCCTGTAATCGAATAGTAATTTTGCGATCTTTTCGTTAATTGTTTTTTTATTACAACCCTCCAGTAATATAACCTTAAGTCCCTTTTTTACCACTTTTACCATGCTTTCTGCTTGCCCGTTGCTAGCCGGGTGATATACAGGTGACAAAACGTGTTCAATGCCGTTAAGTTTACAGAAATTATTGAATTCCGATGATGTGAAGGATGTGCCATTGTCACTCACCAACGTATGCGGGATTCCGAATCGCGACATTAAATCGTATAGTTTATTTATAACGGCTTTTGAATTATACATTAACATTCGACCCATTTGCTGTATGCATCCACAATTATTAAAAACATGTAATTGTGAATTGGCCCACAAAAGTCCACGTGTACCCGGTAAAAAGGTTGCGGCGGTAACGGCCAAGGCGCGAGAGGGGCGTGCGGCGGCGCGGGCCGCAGCGCGCAGCACACGTCACAAGCGCCCGCTACTCGCTCCAGCGCGGCGTCCACGCCGGGGAACCACAACCGCTTGCGAGCCTCCGCTTTCATTTTCACCACACCGAAATGCGAGCTATGTAATTCCCTACATATACTATCCTGTAATGTCGCGGGAACTACGACCTTATGCCCACGCATTAAGATACCGCTTTCGTATGATAATTGCGTTCGACAATTGAAAAATGGTTTTAGGCCTATGTCATTCACCTTCCTAGGCCACCCGTTTAAAACATAACGCTTGACCGTAGTTAAAATGCTGTCGCGCTCCGTCTCGCTACGCAAATGGCTTACTGTCACCGGTAAGTCTCCCTCCACTACAAAGTTGACGTAGCTAGCGCGATCGCACATACTATCAACAAGCTCGTCGTTCCGCGCTTTTGTTATGTTGTCGACACACGCCCGCGATAAATAGTCCGCACTATTAAGTTTGCTACTGATATACTCAATGCAGTAGTTATAGGCCATTAGGAATATGGCATATCTTTGTAGCCGATTAGCGGATACCTCCGGGATGCCTTTATGTGGGCCGAATATAGCTAATAGTGGTTTGTGATCCGTTCTTAATACAAATGGTTCCGCCCGTCCATAAAGGTACTGATGATAACGTTTTACGCCAAAAATTATCGCGGTGGCTTCTTTTTGAATTTGCGCGTAATTTTTTTCCGCTGCTGATAGCGTCCGCGAAGCGTATGATATCGGTCTTTCTAACCCGTCATCCCCTTTTTGAGATAGAACAGCTCCTAACCCTGTTGGTGACGCGTCTACCGTTAATATTAGTTTAGCTTGCGGATTGTAATGCGCTAAGGTTTTATCGGATGCTAAAATGTTTTTAATTTCTTCGAACGCTTTATTATGTTCGTGGGTCCATTGCCACTTAGTGTTTTTATTTAATAAATTATACAATGGACTAAGTATGGACGACGCGTCTGGCACGAAGTTCCGATAATAATTAGTGAGACCTATAAATGACTGCAATTGTGACACGTTTGTTGGAGTAGGTGCTTGCAAAATAGCTTTTACTTTATCGGGCGACTTCCTTACTCCGTGCCTATCTATGACGTGCCCTAGGTATGAGATCTCGTCTTTATAAAATTCGCATTTACTCATCTGTACGGTCAATTCGGCGTCATCTAGCCGTTGTAAAACAGTAATGAGCCTTTGCATGTGCTGTTCTTTGTTTGCTCCCGTGATAAGGATGTCGTCCAGAAGGAAGATAATACCCTCTATTCCGGCGAGCAAGCATTCCATCGCGCGTTGAAATATAGCGGGCGCGCTCGACAACCCGAAAACTAATCGTGTAAAATTGAATAACCCACGGTGTGTGTTTATACATGTAACTTTTTGTGACTCATTATTCAAAATAAACTGATTATATGCCATGGATAGATCAATTTTACTGAATTGTAGGCCGCCATGCAATTTCGCTAACAAATCGTTCACCGTTGGCAAGGGGTACTGTTCTATGATCAGCTGTTTGTTGATAGTTACTGAGTAGTCGGCACAAAGTCTAATGCTGCCATCTTTTTTTAAAACCGGCACGACGGGCGATGCGTACTCCGAGTGTTGGACAGGTTGTAAGATCCCTAGTGACAATAACCGGTCTAGTTCCTTGTCTATTCTATCTTTGAGTGCGTAGGGTACTGGTCTCGCTTTGAAAAAAATAGGCTTCGCATCGGTTTTTAAATGTAAATCAATTTTATATTTGTTAAATGCTCCTAGATTGCCTGAGAAAACTTTCGGAAACATATTAGTAAATCGTTCACCGATACTACACTCGCGTATTGATGTACCTTGGGTGACGGCGTGTACCTGCACAGCTGATCGCGCCGGCGCTAATTCCAAGTCAAATTCTCGAATAAAATCGCGACCGAGCAACGGCGGGCCGCTTGCGTTCACCACGTAAACATTCAGTGTATGTGTACGTCCGAGATATGATACCGGCAATATAACGACTCCTATTGTTTTGATATTTTCCCCCGTATAGCTATACAATCTTTTGTTGGTGTCTGACAATGGCAATCCGTTAAACTTCGAATTATAGATTTCTTTTGATATTACACTCACCGCTGAGCCACTATCGATTTCGAACTCCAAAGATAGACCACCGATCATCACGCGCTCTGACATTGGTTTCCCGCGCACGCATCGAATATTATAAAAACACTCACCGTCGTCGTCGTCCACGACCGCAGCCTCATCCACGTACTTTACTTTGTCCGCGTTAGGACACATTTTACGTAGGTGTCCTTTGTTATTGCACTTTTTACACTTAAGATTTTTATAACGGCACTGCTCAGACTTGTGATTATTGTACCCACACACACTACACTTTTCCTTCTTGGATATGGTGAAGACGCCGTCCGGGCCCACTGCGCCGGCGCTGCTGGCGCCCGGCGCTGCCTGCGACGAGGCAAGGCGCGCGCAACGCACGCTCTCCGCCAAGTCGATGGCCTTCGCGAGGGTCAGCTCCCGCTGGTCCTGCACGAACAATTTGTCCCGCTCTCGTCCTGCCGCCATGCCCATGATAAATCTATCCAGCAAGGCTTCCTCCAAGTTCTTAAAAGCACAGTGAGTGGCTAATCCTCTGAGCCTAGCCGCCCATTGAGTGTGCGTTTCTCCTGGCCGTTGTGTTGCAGCATAGAAATTCGACTTTTCTGCAAACCCAAACCTTTTCGGTGTGAAGTGATCGTCGAGGAGTTTCACTATCACCTCGTACTCTTGTTCTTCCACCTTGTTCGGCAACGCCAGGACCCTTGCGAGTTTGAATGTCGATTCGCATAACGACGTCAACAGTATGGCCCTCCGTCGGATTGACGCTTTGTCCGTTTCCGCGGTTATGTTGTTAGCAATAAACCATTGATGTAATCGCGATTTATAACTGTCCCACTCTTGGGACAGGTGATCAAAGCTAGTGAGAACACCATACGTCGCTCCCGTAGACATTTTAACAATAAAAATGTGAGTTCGCTCGTCGCCACGTGTTAAGTATGTAGGTACTGGGGAATACGTCAAACACGCTCGCTAGTATTTTGCACACTGATTTATTCCCGAACATGCCCCGGCGCGGGGAGGCGGGACGCAGCCCGCTCGCCTACCTATGCTCGGTACACACACATACATAACAGATCCCCAAGTTATCGGGGACAAAATCGTTGCATAAGCTCTAGACTCTAGATCATCCCATTTTAAAGAACGCACTCAATTACGAATGACCCAGTATATCCGTATAAGTCCATAAACAATACGGATGTGGGTATCTTGACCTTCGCGCCGCGTCCGCACGCAACGTACTCGAAGTACGAATTATCCTTAATTAGTATCGGCGAGGATATTCATTGTTACTTGCTTCCGCGTTGCGAATGTTATATTTGAATATGCTGCTAGAATAGTGACCTACTTAAGACATGGTAGTTGCCAAGAAATCGATTTCTTATGGCATACATTATGAATGTGGCCATCCTCGAAGGCAGACATACGCAGAAATAATATGACCCGTTCTTTATCCCATGGCTGCTTTTTGAAGTGATAACTTCTTATGGGAGGGTAGACCGCTTCGTAACGTAACGCGTTACGGCGCCAGTCTGTCTGGCTTCCCTTTCTCTCACGCATACGGCAGCGGTAGGCAGGCTCTTCCTCTCTCACTGTAACCCACAGCGCTAGTCGTATTTCGGACAGACGCTTCCCATATTAAATAGTTCAACTTAGATCAGTTCAAGTTATCACTTCTGTCGAACGTCCACACGTTTTTTCATATTATGAACTAGCTAAGCGGCTTCGCCCGGGTGATGGTCGAAAATCATCCTAAGGAAACATACTCCCAGAGTGAAAAGTATCCTATGTCGTATTCCGGAACATGGTCTACCCGTGCGCCAAGTTTCATCCAAATCCGCTCAGCCGTGAAGAAGTAACGAACAGACATACATACATACTTGCGCGTTTACATATAAAACCTTGTCCGGAGCTGCGATATGACTACTCGGGGCATATAATATTTGGAGAATAGGTTAATAGTTATAAGTTGTTTTTCTAGAGAACTGTTAGAAGCACTATGTTGTCTTAGCCAGTAGTAATTAGTTTCCTGTATTATCCTTTAAAAGGTTTTTAACGTATATTCTCTTATTGTTTCTAGCGTTATCACAGCCTGTTGCGAGAGTCGAGGCTCCAAGTAAGTCTAGTTCAGAAATATTGTAATGTAACAGAAACTAATCCACTTAGTTCGGTACTCACTTTTAACACTGCATGGTTATACTAATGGCACTTTTAATAGACAAAAACTACACAATCCTTAATTAAAAAATTTGAAACTACAATTTTAAATACTCATACGTTCAGTATAACAAGATCTCACGGTGTAAACTAAGTGCCCGTTCACACATGGTCTCCGTTTTATCGGATACGTCTTTTTTCATTGATGGCGTATGGAGTTGTATGAGCGACTTCACATATGACACAGTATTCAGTATATAGTAAAAAATATCGGTCCGCAGTAAAAAATATCCGTTAAAACGGGTACCGTAAATACGCAGACTATGTGTGAACGGGCTGTTAGGTGAAGTCATGGATGGAGTGAGCAATGAAGAAGAAAGAAGTGAACTGTCATTCCATCACGAATTGTGAAAAATGATGGACACGTCTTAAATCACGTACCGTCTTTTAAATATCACGTTCATCAAAAAACATGACTCGTGGAGATTTTATGACGGATCCCGCCAACCCGCCTGGGCCAGCACAGTTCAGGAGATAGTATCGGATCATTCAGTTCCCTTCAAAATGGTTGAGCTGAATGGTGCTGATGCACGCGTCATGTTCGTGAACGGGCGCCGTCAGTGGAGACTGGTCATCCCTTAGTTGCCACTGGCTTATTTTAATATTTGATACTATAAATTGTTTTTTCTTTCTTTACATTGTTCTCATATATAGAAGCAACAAGGTTAATGTAACCAGGATTTTTGTAAACGTAAAATGATTTAAATGAGTGTCCGTGGAGTTTTTTGCACGTTCTTCTCCATAGAGATCTACAAACATTTGGAACGTGCAAATAGCTTCATGTTTTTGACGGACTGATTATTTTATTATTTGAAATAAATGCTTTGACTTTGAGTAGTAGTAGTGCATCCAAGACTGTACTCTGAATCACTAAAAGAAAGGAAACATAAATTCGGATATTTTGACGAATCGTCAATGACGGATCCCGTGTGGACGCGGCCATAGGGTTCCCATTTTCCATACAGAGGTACGGAACCCTTAAAATAAAGTAATAATATCGCAGTAGTATGCTCTCAGTACTATTCAATATAAAAATAATAAGAAAATACATACAATTTACGAGTATTGAAGCGTGATGGTCTTCCATATAAACGGCGATAAATTTTATCGTGTAATACTTGTCTTTTTATCAGTCAGTTTACTATCTTCTTTATAGCGACTATATTTTCCTGGATTTGCCTATATTATCTATCTTCATATGATATTATCGGAACTGCAACACCTTGGGTTTTTCTGAGACACAACTACCTTAGGAAGGCATCGAGCTACTTCGAGTTATCTGCCTTATCGCGTCTCTTAACTAAACTGAATTATTCTAACCTTTTGAACGCCATTGTCACGTATGAGACAAGCAAGCGTGTGCCCTGTACGCCAAACGTCACAAATATTTGAAAAAAATACGGCGAATTTGTGGCTTGGCGTCGAGGCCCGGGGGTAAGCCGATGCGTTTATACTTTGGCGTTCAAAAGGTTAAATAGTTAGATCAAGGTAAATAAATACAGAAAAGCTATTACCAGGACTTGCCTGTTTTTGGGCAGTCTTCAAAGGGTACTTTCCGTCTGAGGAGAGCAGTGTTATGTCGTACTTTTTCTGACCAAAACTCCCTCAGTTCCTACTGCCGCTACCATGAGTCGGGGGCCCGGAATACAATTAAATTCACGCGTACCGGGCCCGCCACTGCTAGCAGGTCCCAGTACCCAGTGAGGCCGATTCAACGATCACAAATAAATAATTGACACTTAAAACCATGACGCAGAAACATGTGCGAGCCAAGACAAAGAGCTTCACAGTTTACTTGCGTCAAAAGGCCATACAAAAATAAAAACATATTGTCTGAGAAATATTGGAAAATTCCTTCCAATAAGTTTTGGTCAACACCCGCTGAGCTACAAAAAGTTTGAATAGCCTTGAAGTCAGGGTATCGTTGGAAACCCCACAGTTTGTTTTGCGATACTAATAACTTAAGTTGATTATGAGAATAAGAAACAAAAAGTATTCAGGTACGTATAATGATGGACAAACAATGGCAAGATAAACACGAATAAAAGCCGGACAAGTGCGAGTTAGACTCGCGCACCGAGGGTTCCGATCGAGTGTTGATTTTTTTCGAGTATACATTCTACGGATACATCAATGTACGTCACAGTCATTTCTTCAACCAAGAATAAGTTTGTATTCGCATTTTTTTTTGTATATATAAAAGAACAAATTCCTTATTTTCGGACTTTTTCCTGTAATACTGTAAAATCTATCTTGAAAATTTCAGGACTGTGGGTCACCGTGAAGTACCCTATAAGTTTTGATTCCCCCCCCGAGCGTCAAATAATGCGCCATAAACGGAGCTTAAACGGTCTCATCTTTAGATTGCGTTGAATTAGAGTTTGGTTTTTTTTTCTCCAAGAGGTAGCTGTTCTGAATACTTGGAGTTAATTTCAGCTTGATTCCTTTACGCGTTCCTGAGAAAAAAAAGGTCTTGACAGACAGACAGACTGACAACAAAGTGATCCTATATTCCTATAAGGTTTCCGTTTTTGCCGACTGAGGTACGGAACCCTAAAAATGAAATTATGTAGTTGTTGTTAACCGATTACCAAGGATGAAAATGAAAGTTATGATGCTCTACCTTTTTCCCTCGACTTCTTTCCCGGAGTATATTCCACAGGAACTGTGCATTTTCAGGGATCAAAAGAGCCTTTGCCACTTAGTTATAGTGTAGTTTTCTCTTAGTGAAAGAATTTTCGTAATAGGTAAATTTGACTAAAAAAGAAAGAAAGAAAGAAAGAAAGAAAGAAAGAATAATATTTATTTAGCACTTACATGAAACACGCACGGTACACAGAAATAAAATTAAAAAGAAATGAATTAAAAAAAATAATTAGTCCGTCATATAGATTTCCATAAAATATTGGACGTGACACGTATTTTTCTTTTGTCACGTAAACAAAAAATGAAGACTATACAGTGCTTTGAAAACTCGTGTGACGTCACTTAACAGTACACTTTTTACTAGAAAGTGACGTTACAAGCCCCCACTCCTTATCTTTGATGCATCAACAGGCTTCTTCTGGGTAAGCTCGCTCCATCGTCGACTTTGTCTCCGTCATCTATGACCTAGACTAGAGTCAAGAGCAAACCCATATTAAATAATAAAAAATAAAAAAATAATCTTTTATGATGAAAAATCGGAGACTTCCTTATAACTAAATATTTTTTTACCAGTAAAGTAACCCGAATTTTAATGACGTGAATTTAAACGTCTTATTAATTCTACAAAAGTCTTTTGCTTAAATATTTTTCCTTAGAAAATTTTTCACACGGTTCTACATGTTTAACGACTTAAAAAAAGAAAGTTTTCAATTCGACTGTTTGTTTTTCACAATTTGAAAAAAAAAACATAAGTACTTTTAAAAACTTCATAATCTGCTTATATATACTATTCTACTCAAAGTAAATTATCGCTGATAGGCAACGCACCTCGCATAGTCATATTTCTAGAAACATGTTTTTTTTTTACAAGAGCTCCTTATGTTATGAAGGAAAACGCAATGGGAATAATTTTAGATACTTAATTAATAATCCCGTAAAGTGGTTGAATAAGCAGATGGACATCTTAATTTTTGCCAATAGTAAATCTCAATTGGGTTTGTTTTGTGCAGCATTAGAAGTCACAATACAATCCGTGGTAGTGGCTCCCGACGAACGGCCCTGTAAAGAAATGGGTCGGCCGGCCTATTAAGGAATCACTTTGCGTTCAGTCGCCATTATCGTAATTTCTCTGAAAGGTTTTCGTCTGTACTAAATGACTGAAGGGCTCCTTCGATGTTATAATGGGTCCGCATCTGAAAGTAGCTTAAGCGCTTCCTGATTCGAAGATTCGGCAGGTAACATCACTTAGGCAAGTGGTTACAAGCGCTTCTGCTGAGTATGAGGTCCTCGGTTCGGTTACAGGGTCGAGCAAAAATGATACGGAGTTTTTTATGGTGGTTTTTCTCACCTGAAGCCTGGTATCTGGATGTGTCAGGTTGATGGTAATGGGCTAGTCCCCTATTAGGTACAAGGGACTTAAATATAATTGGTGAAATTTGGGTGTACTGTAGGTAGCGTTTTGCCTAAAGCTCCGGCCAAACCTGTGCGTCAAGTACGCGAACGCGAAACGGGAGCGTCTGCAACTTGGCACTTGGTCGTGTAGATGTGCCAGGCGCCATAGATAAACACGATCAGCGTCCGCCGCGCAGGTTTGGCCGGAGCTTAACTTTCGGGTAATACTTGCGTGGTGTTGACTAGCATTTCGCCCGCGACTTCGTCTGCAATGTTCCTCCTTTCCCCCCCTTCAAAGTTTGATTTTCAAAAAAATCCTTAGTGCTCACCTACATTATAAAGGAAGCCTTGTGGAAAATTTCATGTTCCTAATCCCAGTAATTGCGGCTTTGTGTTGATGTGTCAGTCAGTCAGTAACGGAAGAATGTTATATAGAACTACTTAGTGGCTCGCCCCGGCTTCGCCCGGATGTTTTTTTTTTCAAAGTTTTCTTTCATACAAACCTTGCCCTGACAATTACAAACACAACAAAAAATAATGATTTAAATCGTTCAAGTCTATTTCAAGTTATTTTATTGTCCTGCCCGAACAGCGCCACCTACCGGGTCTAATTGTGAATCGAAACCATTCTCGAATCCTCTTGAACACACACAAAAAATTTCATCAACATCGGTCCAGCAGTTTAGGAGGAGTTCAGTGACGTACGTACACAAGAAATATATGTATATATTAAGATAGAATAGAATAGTTCTTTATTTGATTACTACACAGTCGTGTCGTCGTACTCAGCGACACAAGCTAGCAAAGTGATTGTATTCGGTCACAAACTAGCGCCAATGTCTCACTGTGCCTACACGTTTATCTCAATGTAAAACGCATTTCGTGCCGTATCACTTAATCTGCCTCTCGCGTATCTGTCAGTACAATAATCTGCGACCTTCCGCTACGCGAGCTGAGGTCGCGAAACGATAAGTTAAGGCTGAACCACACTTGTAAGCTGATAAAGCGGACTCTTACTAGTCACTGTCGATGTTTTATCTTGTTAAGGGCCAATCGTAAGGAACTGATCGACTTTTTTCACGACAGTCAATTTTTCGAAAAAATTTTATAAAAATGAAAAGGTCCCGGTTTCGTCCTGCACTGATTTCTAAAGCCTGGGTCTGCGCAAAATGTTTTCTCCCATATATTTGCCGTCATCCCAATAGTCACTCCTCTTTATTTTATTATGTTTCACATAATCCATACCTACATTCTTTCTTCTTCCTCTACCTACTCATAATTATAAGTGTCTCCGGAAAATGGCTAACTCCGTAAGATTATCAAATCAATGTTACCGGAAAATTACAGAATCCGTAAGATTTGAAAAAATCTTGATTAGATTATAATTTCTCGATATATTATGAAAAATCGTTTTATACAATTAATCCCATCCAAGTTCAACAGTTTCCAATTTATCCGTGTCTTATTTAGAAAAAATAGTTTACAATTTCACGCGATATTTTACAATCTTACGGCGTATGCTATTTTCCGGTGACATCAATATGTCTTTCTTTCCTTTTTTAAAATTAAGAATGCAGGTGATTCCGATGACCGCTATTGCAAATGTATTTGGCGCCTACCATAACGTTTCGTTACTTGCTGTTCCACAATTTCTCGAAATGACTTCGAAAGATTATAAACTGTCAAATTTTGATGCGTCAAAAATTAGTCCAAATGTTCAGTTGACAATTTATCGAGAGTTTACAATCTCTCAAGATATGTTATACTTAATTGCGGAGTTTGCAACTATCCGGTGACATAACCATCCGACTCAGGAATCCGAGAATCAGGAATGACGATATCCGCAAGAGAACCAAGGCTACCGACATAGCCCGAAGGATCGCCAAACTGAAGTGGCAGTGGGCAGGGCACATTGCTCGCAGAACTAATGGTCGATGGGGCCGAAAAGTTCTGGAGTGGCGACCGCGTACCGGTAGACGCAGTGTTGGAAGGCCTCCCACAAGGTGGACCGATGACCTGGTGAGGGTCGCGGGTAGCCGATGTATGCGAGACGCACAGGACCGGTTGTTGTGGCGACACTTGGGGGAGGCCTATGTCCAGCAGTGGACGTCTTTAGGCTGATATGATGATGATGATGACATGATAACCATCCATACTACATCACACAGAACTTTCCATGTCAACCGACTTCCACTGTTGTAAAAATGTGTTCTTGCTTGCTTGTTCTTTATCTCGTCAAACCACTGTTTTTCGTTTGCCGAATAAACACGCGTATTGTGGCGACGGGAGTAACACGTGTGCTCCGACCTTTATTTAATTAACCTCGCACTTTTACTCGCGTGTTATGAGAATATATTTTTATGGACGTGTTGTCTGCTGATATTTCAGGCGCTTAATTGTTCACCTTGACGCGTCGAGAATTGCGATGATACGTAATAAAATGCAGGTGATTAAAATAATATTCTTCGTTTCATAATTTTGGTGGTTGGGGTTCCTTAGTAACAGAGTCGTGGAGGTCGGATAGACAATCGTGACATGTAGAATACTGGTATTCAGCTGTATCTGATTAGATAATGTTTTGTTATACGAGTAACAGAATTAATCCAAACTTGAAAAGGTGTCGTTGTACTATATTCGTGACAATCTAAGAAGTCGGATTTGACAGCTGAGAAGAGAGGGATAGAAGATCGCTTTACCACTAACGGCCGGTCTCAATAACGTATCTACCGTTAACCAACTGTCAAATTAGCTAACAACAGTAGCTGAAACGTCATGTTACAAAGGCAAACATACTACGTTATTGAAACGAGCCGTAAGTGCGAAAGAGATTTATTTCATGTCTCTTTCATAGTTACTAGTAAAGCAATGCTGTATCCTGCTTCATCTTCACATATCCTTTTGCTTTGTTTACGTTAAATCGAGATTCTCATTTTTTCATATTACCTATTCATATAGGCCACTCAAAGCGTTATGAGTTCACTGGAGGGAAATTAATAATGTTGGTCGTTAGCCAAGAGGCTAGTTCAGCTGTCATTACCCCCATTACACACTTAATTATGATTTACTCTGCCATAAACTGATAAATTATTACCTATTAGTTACCTCAGCTTTGTGTATGTTATACTTAGAAAACTAAAACTCAACTGCTACTTTCTATGATTATTTTATAAGTACACTAGCGGACGTCACGCGGGTTCACCCGCGTAGTTCCCGTTCCCGTGGGAGTACGGGGATAAAATATAGCCTATGTAACTCGCTGATAATGTAGCTATCCATTGCTGAAAGATTTTTTCAAATCGGTCCAGTAGTTTTTAAGTTTATTCGTTACATACAAAAATACAAATCTTTCCCTTTTTATAATATTAGTATAGATTTAACAATAGGGATGTTGCCTGGGTAAAAGAAATGTGATTTTATTTAGTCCGTCAGTTAGATTATCGAAAAATATTGGACATGTATTTTTTATTCTATCAAATCAATAAAAAATTACGAAGATAAAACGCATCAAAGATAAGGAGTGGGGGCTTGTAACGTCACTTTCTAGTAAAAAGTGTACTGGTAAGTGACGTCACTCGAGTTTTCAACGCACTGTATCGTCATAAATTTTTGTTTACGTGACAAAAGATAAAATACGTGTCCAATAGTTTTTGGAAATCTATCTGACAGATAGATTTTTAAGTTATTAGGTTAAGTAATTGTGCTTAACCGTACCACTAACAAGTAGTATCTTCACAATAACCATTTACCATTTATTATGTTTCTATAAAACCAGTTTATAAAAAAACTTTTCTATGTCTCCAAAAATTAGCAATAAACATTTATTTTTGTTAGTTAATTGGAGTAACTATTCATCATGACCATGATGATTTGATCACTACAAACGTCTCGATTTTTATGATTTGTTTAAAATTTTTGCGTCCAAGTACTGAATGAATAAATAATTATTAAAAAGGAAATAAGCGCGTAAAACTAATCAGTTCTTGCCTATACCTTAAACAGCGCTCCTAAGATAGCACCGCCATTATTTTATTTGACTGGCCTGTTGGTCGAGTGGTTAGTGATCCCGACTGCTTAACCGGAGGTCGTGGGTTCGATTCCCACCCAGGACAAATCTTTGTGTGATGAGCATGATCATTTGTTCTGTGTCTGGGTGTAATTTGTCTATAATATGTATGTATTTAGAAATATATAAGTATGTTTATCAGTTGTCTGGTTGCCATAGTACAGGCTCTGCCTAGTTTGGGATCGGGTGACCGTGTGTGAGTTGTCCCAGGATATATTATATTATATTATAAAACAGCTGCATAATGGCTGTCCTTCAGCCCTCATTATGTGTTTTGTTATTATCTTGTCAAAGAACGCTCCGAAGTTATGATGTCTGGTAAATGCCGCGAACCACTTCCTTACCCTTCGTTCTACCGTTCCAGTAACAGAGAAGCCGACACCCCCTCCTCGCAGCGGGCCGCATGGGGTGCAGGTGGTGAACACCGCCGTCGACCACACCTTCACGCTAGATGAGGAGGTGCTGAAGGAGCTGCTGCTGCAGGATGACGTCAAGGACCGACCGGTGGTGGTGCTGTCAGTCGCGGGCGCCTTCCGGAAGGGCAAGTCCTTCCTGCTCGACTTCTTTCTCCGCTATTTGAATCACAAGGTAAGAATTTTGGTGTAGAAAATTTGGCTAGAATGGGTGCACGAGAGAATGAAGCTACAGAGAAGGAAAACTACATAAAATAATGTCGAATGAATTCAATCATCCGGAGTTTTATGAAGGCACACTGAAATTTTAAATATTATGTGAGAAAGTATGACTTGTTCGATCATTCAAAGTTGGAGTATGACTATGTCCAGACGCCAGTACATCAAGCTACAACGATCTGTCAAATTTCTTCAATAGATTTTCAACTTTCACGCTACAGTATTAGGTTCAAGGTTGATTGGGAAAATTTGACAGTTTCGGGTAGCTTGATGTGCTGGCGTACTTCTGCAAAATCGAAGAAAATAATCCTAACATTTTTTTACGCTTTTACGCCCAAATCTTTACTTGCCTTTAAGCTAGCTAGCTGTTATGTTCGAAAACCATGATCTACTACTGTTCCAAATTCTCATGATTACACACTTTAATGATGAAACAGAAATTTTACTACTATGGAGTTTCTTGTCCGTTCTTCTCCATAAGAATCTACTTTTTGCGAATGGACAACTAGAGTCACTTATATTTTAATTTTAAACTGTAAATTTGACGTTCAAAAGTGCCTTTTAATGGTCTAGTTGAAATAAATGAATTGACTTTTGACTTTTAATTGAATGAAGCTGCTGCCGCGATTCTTGATGTTGTATTAAAAATGTCTGTTTAATGTTCCAGTATGGGTCAGACGGCGGCAACGACTGGCTGGGCGGCGACGAGGAGCCGCTGCAGGGCTTCAACTGGCGCGGCGGCTCCGAGCGCGACACCACCGGCATCCTCATGTGGTCCGAGGTCTTCAAGGCCACGCTCGACAACGGAGAGAAGGTGGGCAACACTAAATCACAGCTGGGGCTCATGCCAACACCACCGCATATCTCGGATAGCAGGTTTTGCTGTTCAGATGTCAAAAGTAAATCTTGGAACCTGCTACAGTTTACCTAGAAGTATCTTATAACTGGGTTGTGTTGTGGACGTCTTTGACCTTCACTACGGATAGTCAGAACCCAGAAAATCTGACACAAGTCTAGCCAAGGGGTACGGTTTTACCCAGTTATTGGGTTGTGGTGGTCAGATGAGCTCTATTGTAAAATACGGGTATTCCGCTGCATCCTGTTCTTCTTAAAGCTGACCTACATAGTTAGGAGAAGGCTAGGCAGATGAGTTAACAGCTTTTCCGTTGTTACACGCTATTCTACTGTTTCCAGGTGGCGATAATCCTGCTAGACACACAGGGCGCGTTTGACAGCGAGTCCACGGTGCGGGACTGCGCCACCATCTTCGCGCTGTCCACCATGGTGTCCTCCGTGCTCATCTACAACCTGTCGCAGAACATCCAGGAGGACGACCTGCAGCACCTGCAGGTACACTTATCTCACCTGTAGACACACGAGTCTCTCAAGTGGACACACCGAGTCTTTCCTGTAAACATCGAGGCTCTTCTGTAGACACACGATGCTATCCCGTGGACACACGTCGAGTCTCTCATGTAGACACCCGAGTCTCCCCTGTAGACACACGGTAGTATCTAACTTCAATATAAGTTTCATAATATCGGTATTCATAGTTTATTCCATGATCGCTTTTTGAGAGGGTGAAAGTAGCCGATACTCTGCGCAAACTTACGCAGCCACTTACCAAACCTTGTCTCATTCCAGCTATTCACGGAGTACGGGCGCCTGGCGCTGGAGGACAGCGGCCGCACGCCCTTCCAGCGCCTGCAGTTCCTGGTGAGGGACTGGAGCTTCCCCTACGAGGCGCCCTACGGCGCTGAGGGCGGCCGCACCATACTGCAGCGACGGCTAAAGGTAACTCACTTACTTACCACTCTGAACGGGTAGGAAGGGGTTTATAATATTGTCGCGTCTGGCCCTTGATCTATCCATTGCGGAGTGAGGAGGCATGGGAATCAGTCGCCTCCTTCTGCGAAGCAGTCATGCTAGCGAAGGAGGAGGTGGGCCTCGCGACGGAGAGGCTAACTTCACAACAGAAGTCGTCAGGCCACGTACTGCGCGGGGCAAGGACATAGAGCGCTGGGGGCGCGTTGTAGTCGGTTCGCATTTTGGCCTGGGTTGTACCATTGCAAGGCAATGCCCCGTTTTTTTTCCATTCCACCTTATTTTATTCTCGTGTGAATCAGTCCTTTCTGTAACTCTATAGGTGTCATATAGTTACCGCGCTGTCTCTGTCATCTATGACTTAGACTAGAGTCAAGAGCAAACCCATCTCAAATAAATATATATATACATACTTATGTATATATTTTCCAGGGCCCACACTGTGCTAGATTTAGCCCATTAATCGACCGACAAGCTCTTTCTACCGTGTAAAAACCCTGGGAATCATAGTACAATGAAGTGTAAATCTCTTGTGCAGGTATCCAGTAACCAGCACCCGGAGCTGCAGTCACTGCGCAAGCACATCACGTCGTGCTTCTCGGAGATCGCGTGTTTCCTCATGCCGCACCCCGGCATCCGCGTCGCCACCTCGCAGGACTTCGATGGCAGAGTTAAAGGTATGCCGCTGAATAATTAACGTGATAGCGTATTAACATTATCTAGCTAGGGGCTCCAAACGTCTCCTGCCAAAGTCTCGACGCGGGTCGGGCGGTCCGTGGCATGTCAAGGCCGCCAGCATGTCCACCCACTGGCTGGCTGGCCCGGGGGCACCGAGGCACGTGGAGGCGCTACGCCGGACGGAGCTCCGGCAACATATCAGGGCGGTGCTGGGCTCGTTACTGTTGTGGCGACAAGTGTCTTCTTTGAGGACTGGCTGGAGAGAGACCGTAACACTAAAAATTGGCAATTTATTCATCGAACATAATCCTTTGTTGCAGACATCGAGATGGAATTCAAATGCTCGCTGCAGCAGCTGGTGCCGATGCTGCTGGCTCCTCAGAACCTGGTGCCCAAGCTCATCAATGGGCAGAAGGTGCGCGCCAAGGACCTGCTGCAATATTTCAAGTCCTACATGAACATCTACAAGGGCAACGAGTTGCCTGAGCCCAAGAGTATGCTGGTGGTGAGTTTTATAAGAGGATTTAAAAAAAATAAAGTATGAATAACCTTTATTTCCCTAATAAAGTTGGTAATCCCAGGGACTACTGGACTACTACTACAGGTACTGGGTCATCTATTCTTGAATTAAGGCCATATCTCATTATTTAAAACAGATTTTTTAGAGAGTTCGAAAACTTTTATCTGTAGAATAAAACGAGAAATATGGCGGTTTGACAAAAATACTTTCCATAAAAAAAGCTGTCAAACCACATCTTGGATAAAAGTGATTGAAAAGTTAAAATCAATTGATTGTCAAAAAATATAGGTACATCAATGACTACCATTCCAGAGAGCGAGTGGCGAGAGTACTTGTAGGCTCGTTACCGCTCATTAAACCTACATGACACCACAACCCACTAACTATTAAGTAATAGCGAAGGATAATATTATAAACTAATACTGTTTAAGTAACCCAATTAATGTAAAGGGGTACGATGGGCATGGCATATCTTTGATAAAAGCCCATAAACAAAAATAGATTTAAAAAAGAGAAAAAAATCCTGAATAACGCGTTATAAATATCAAAAACCTTCTTCCCAGGCAACAGCGGAAGCCAACAACCTAACAGCCGTGGCGGAGGCGAAGGAGCTGTACACGAAGCTGATGGAGGAGGTGTGCGGCGGGGCAAAGCCCTACCTGCAGACGGCGCTGCTGGAGGCCGAGCACGAGCGCGTGCGAGACAAGGCGCTGCACGCCTTCCACGCCAAGCGCAAGATGGGCGGCGACGAGTTCTCACAGAGCTACTGCAACCAGCTGCTACTGGTACGTTCATTATTAAATTTAGATTTTTTTATTTTAAACAGGATCAGAGTACAGGGTATCTTTCAAATAAATGCCTTATTTATGTTTGAGAAATATGGCGCCGGCGATGGTAAAATACATTGTGCTTTATTTTCCGTCTCTTTTGAGATACGCCAAAGGGCCAAGAGTGTAAGGGCAAATTGAAATTCAAAAGAAATTGGATCAAAATTGTTATTATTAATTATTATTTGAAAAAAAAGACACACTAGAACCTATTAACTGATGTTTATGTGCTTGAGGTTAGATCCTGGCCAAACCTAAAGCATTTATGATCAACAGGCACCTGCCATGTTGTCTCTCCACCCTAAGGTCAACTGGTAGAAAATGCCTAAGGCATTAAGTCCGCCTTTGTACAGTGTTTTTACTAGTACATCGTATTAATAAATAAATAAACAAAGTTATACAGGCTGACTAAAATGTTATTGGGTAACTGTAAGCTAGATGGGTAAGGTGTACAGAGTCACTGTTCACTCACATTACATACGCGTCGCAGCGCGGGGACTGGGACCGCAACAGCATAACACGGCCACGCTCAGATTTACGTGCTTAGGTTGCCATAATAAAATTGCGAACCATATTAAACTCTTTAATAATACAGCCCTCTTGCTTTTCTTCTACCTGGGCTTATACACTCACAAATCACCGTATTCTACAGACAGAGTGACTACACTTTACAAAGCGAGGTTAACGACCATCTTAAATTTTTCTACCGTTATTTTCCCAGGATCTAGACGAACAATTCAGCCAGTTCCGCGCACAGAACGAGTCGAAGAACATCTTCAAGGCGGCGCGCACGCCCAGCGTGTTCTTCGCGCTGGCGCTGGTGTTCTACGTGCTCAGCGGCGTGTTCGGGCTCGTGGGGCTCTACCCCATCGCCAACCTCTGCAACCTCACCATGGGCCTCGCGCTGCTCACGCTCGTGCTCTGGGCTTATATTAGGTAACTACATGGGACATAAGCAAAAAAAAAACAGTTTATGAAACTTATTAAAATAGGAGTGTGAGTTTATAAGCCGAGTCGCAGGCGAGAATTATAATAAGAACACGAATGTTTTCATACCTAATTATTTGTATCATCATAGACTATGATCGAATCGTGCAATAACTCAATTAAAAACATCATGAAATATAGACTAATCAAGAATACAGTATAAGTAAGTACTCAACACTTTTTTTGGACTTTTTATTGAAAAAGGGCAAAAGATATCAAAACAATTTCAACACGCAGTCCAATAAATAGCCTACAAAGAGATGTTTGTTATTCTTATTACTATTAAATGATTGTTATGGACGACACACTTCAGTTAATGATTTCAGGAATTCTTCAGTTCATGTATTGATCCAGTTATATATTTGTTCACAGGTATAGCGGGGAGATGCGTGAGATTGGTGTTACAATAGATGAGCTTGCCAACGTGCTGTGGGAGAATGTGAGTTACTTCTCTTTTTATACAACGTCCAACAGAGTAAATGCAATACCTCTTAAGGGGTCATGGGTCATTGAACTCATCATTATGAATAACTTTTACTGTGGGACCAAACCTGAATTCCGCTATGTGTTGTATAATTCAAATGTCATTTATTGAAATTAGGCTGGGAGTCAGTACTTTTTGAACGTCAGATTCAAAATGACAATATCTTTTTGGAAATATATATAGTTTTTTGGACCTCAATTGTAAGGACCACATTTTATAGACAGAATTATGAAAAAATTGAATTTATGAATATTATTTGTTTTTTCTCTGTTTTGGTTGGTTATTACCAACCTCGGTGTCTAGGGCACATTTTCGTTTAATCAACCTCATCGTTAAAATGTTTACTTTTGGGCTATCATCTGTGTGTATCCCACTGTTGATAATTCAATCGTCGCGCGTATTATGTAGCTTTTATGTATTGCATTACGATGTAAATAGTAATGACACCTGTTTTCATTCGGCAGCTAATGAAGCCCATGTACCAGACGTGCATCGAGAAGGGCATGGAGCACGCCGCCGCGGTGGCCGCCGAGCGCGCGCTGGGCCCGCCCTCCCCCACCCCCAACGGCAAGCACAAGCTCTTGTGATACCGGCGCCCGCGCACTCTGCGCCGCCCGCCCGAGCCGCGCCCCGGGGCCCGCGAGCCCGGGGCCTCAGGTGAGGCCGGGGCCCGCGAGCCCGGGGCCCCCGGTGAGGCCGGGGCCCGCGAGGCCGGGGCCCGCGAGCCCGGGGCCCGCACCATCTTCGCCGACTACTACCTACACTTCCGTGCGTGGCGGTGAGGGATGTCATGTAGATAAATTTTAAAGTAGCCTTAATTTAGTGTTACGGACCTGTCAGGTTTGTGAGTCCGACTGGGAGTGAGACACGTGACGACTGTTGTCAGTCTGTAGTCGCGGGGACATGGTGGCATGGTGTGGATCAGTACATTTTACTGTTTAAACCATTTCATTCTTCTTTTTAACCGTATTAACAGTCCGTGTAACTGTGTAAACCTAAGTTTTTACGGTAAAAATCGTACAAGACTACGCCGTATGAACGACCGCTACCTAAATACTTTACAAGTCTTGTTACGTTAAGCGGATGTCATGGTTCTATCATGTAAAAACAAACATTTATTGTCATGTGAACCGTGCAAACTAGTGTCTTTTAATCGAGTGGCAATAACAAAGGCAAATTTAGTACCCGTTCTCGCAAAATGGTGGACCTAACCTCCAAATATCAGCCAAACTTTAGCCAGTCAGACGTGCCAAAGAACTGTAGCAAACATTTCTTGTACCAGTCGGACTCTAGTCACTACTATCGAAGAATGTTCCAACCACAGTACACCGGCGCACCGAACACGACTGTTGACATAATTACTAATATGAAAATAACTCCTGGTTTTTCTATCACCAAAATTTTTCTAGGTATAGCCATGATTTATGCAAAAATCAAATCATGAAAATCAGCTGTTCAATACATTTTTATTCGCATAACTCGAAGAAATGTTTAGAAAAATTTAATCTGTCTGTGTGTGTTTGTTTGTCACCAGAAATTTGCAAACGCCGTAAGATTGTAACATATCGCGTGAAATTGCAATCTATTTTTTCTTAATAAGACACGGATATATTGGAAACCATTGAATCGGATGGGACTTATTTTCTATAAAACAATTTATTCGTAATATATCGAGAAATCATAATCGAATAAAGATTTATTACAATCTTACGGAGTCTGCAATTTTCCGGTGACATTTATAAGTTACACAATGCAGTCTGTAAAAGTTGTTGCCCGGGCGTCATTGTGCTGTGGTACTAACAAACATTTTTCATTCAGCCATTAGGACATTAACGAGACCTGGTAATGTGAATATGGTTTAAGGGAACTAGGTTACAAGCTGGTTTGTAAGTTATGTGGTGACCAGCCGAATGACGTCACAAGTCATGAGAAGGATGGAATACGATATTTTTGGGTAGAAAGATAAATTATTTTTGTATTAATTGTAGATGCTCTCTTTGTTTTACTTTGGTACTGTATTCTCTTGTTAATTGAACCTCATTGACGCGTGTCATCCATAAGTGTCGAGGTGGCGTGGTTTCGCTGTATATTCGTATTAAGGAAATAGCAAAGTGTAAGTTGAAGTCGCCCAAATAAGGTTCCATATTTCGTACCAAATCACAGGAATCATCATCATATCAGCCTGCAGACGTCCACTGCTAGACATAGGCCTCCCCCAAGTGTCGCCACAACAACCGCTCCTGTGCGTCTCGCATACATCGGCTACCCGCGACCCTCATCAGGTCATCGGTCCACTTTGAGGGAGGCCGCGCCAACGCTGCGTCTTTAGGTACACGGTCGCCACTCCACAACTTTTCGGCCCCATCGACCATCTGTTCTGCGAGCAATGTGCCCTGTCCACTGCCACTTCAGTTTGGCAATCCTTCGGGCTATGTCGGTAACCTTGGTTCTCTTGCGGATATCGTCATTCCTGATTCGATCACGCAAGGAAACTCCGAGCATTGTCCTCTCCATTGCTCTTTGGATGACTTGAAGCCTTCTGATGAGGCCCATTGTGAGCGACCACGTTTCAGTTCCATAAGTCATCACTGGCTGACCGTGGCACTTTCGTCTTGAGACACGGTTGTGGTTAACGGACAGATAAACAACCGATAAATTACCACAAAAATCGGTAACCTTGGTTCTCTTGCTGATATCATCACAGGAATCATAAAAGGACATCAGTCACAGAAATTGGTTAATAGGGAATATGCATGAAAAAAATATTTATTTTCCAATCAGTTTATCTAGAAATATACAAAAATATAATACTAACAGTGAAAATATAATCGAAATTGACCGAAAAACAAACGAGATTTAACTATTTTAAACAAATTTAATATCTGTCCCTATCACGAAAACGCTGTTTTTTATGGCAGCTGTATAGGCGTCATAGTATTTGACGTCAGAGTTGGTATCGGACTTCTCTTTCTAATTGTCAACTTTGAAGCTTAACAACTGATAATGGTATTTTAAAAATGTTTCATAATTCTAGAGATAATAAGTATTTAATTTTGCAAATAAAAAAAATGCATGCATATTCTCCATTGTCGTTAGATATTGTAGAACAATCTCGCTACGTTCATTTAAACAGTGATCCTTCCTGATGGGTGACACGTTACAATGCAGGATCAATGGAGGATCATAGTGATGCATGTTGAATTGTAATTATCTTATTTCATCCCGATCTGTCTCCATGAATTATTAAAATAATTACTTGAAGTAACGATTGCATCTGCCATGGTTTTAAACAACGATCATACTGACTCCATCTAACAATTGTTTGTATCATAGGCTCAATTCTATTAGCCAATGTCTATAGTTTAATTTATTTAAAAACTTCTTTTCCTATCGTTATTTGAAATCATGACTATCGTTACTTTTAATTTTATTTTTGACGAACATCGTTGTCTATAAATTACGATATATTTGTTTTAAAACATTGGACGTTGTGTTGTGTTCATTACAGTAATTTTGTTAATTGAATCTAGAGCTGGGCTTGAGATGGTTTTAAACTTGGGTGATTGTCCATCATTGGCAATAATGCTCCCAGGATTAAGCGACGTGTAAAATGTCAGCGTAATTTATAGATAATTGAAACAATGATTGCCACATAAATATGTGATAAATCTACGAATATTTGAGAAATAAGCAAAATATGAAAAATTTTGCATTTATTGTACTCGACAAGGTCCAATCTCGCGCTCGCCGCGGCCACAGCAGACGTCCGCGTGGCACGCGGCGCGCGCGTGTCTACATTCTTATGGTTTTTACTATTTACAAACATGGTATAGGTTAAATAAAGCAATAAGATAAAATAACAAATTGAATAGTTGAAGTATCAGAGTAATAACTTCGTGTAATTATAGATTTAAACGATGCACAAAGCAGGTTTTATTTTCTCACTTTAGTCTCGAAACGTATTCTAACACTTGTTGCCTTGCACTGTATAAACAATCATGTACTTAATCCTGTCATTTTAAAATTTTATATTTGTAATTAATCTGGATGCCGAAATTAATGTTTAGTCAATCATGTTGGGTAAATCTATTATTGTTTTTTTTTTTTTTGCATTTTAATTATTTCTTTAAATAAGTCTTCGTGTGTTCAAAATTTTAGTCGATTATGCTCAAAATTAGGGATCCTTCATGGTTTTATGTAATGGGGCAGGCACACTGGCTCAACTTGGTATGCGGGCGCGATTACACTTTAGTTAGTTATAGTAAATAGAAATCATTTTCAAAAGCCAACATATCTTGCTTGAGTTTCGCTTTGTTTCATCCACTTCCTCGCCAATCAGTGTCACCGAGCTTCTTATATTGTCGAGTGTGCCTCCCCATTGTATAGTAACTAGTGTCTAGCGTAAGTTAGCAATAAATAAATGTAACAAGTGACTGCCTCCGTCTCTCTGTGTCTCACCAACTTTTGTACTTGAATCTCACGATATTGAACTTTTGCACTCTCGATAACCAATATAGTTGTTGCGTGTTGCTGCGGCAATAGCGGTCAGTGACCTGCCTACGTTTCTTGACATTCTGAATGTCAAAAAAGGATATAAAGTCTCAAAAGTTCCCTCACGATATCAATATCATTCTCATCATTTTTTTACAAAAAAAATCGGTACAAATTTGAGGTAAGGGTCATTATCGCTATTGCAATAGTAAAACGCACCAACTCTACCAAAGTACTGTCCAACCCACAGTTGCTAACTTACAGACACCCCAACTTAGTTGTTTATAAAAAAAAATGTAAATAAACGTTTTATATAAAATAGTAACATATCGTGAAATTTTATAAATAAATAATTATATATGTAGCATGTGCCAATCGAAATTCATTGAAAATGAATGTTGTTTCCGTTTCTTTGGCATGGGATAATAAATAATTCGTTGAGGAGTTGATAGTTTATTTAGTTGATAACCTTACGTATGGTATGTCTTCAATGTACCGATGGCGGTTGTGATGAATTATATTATGTTTGCGACCGCGAGAGGGGAGTTTCATGTAAATATTTGTTTTAATACAATAAAGTTGACTAAAAATGTGCGATGGTTTTACTTCTCCGTCTCCCTAAATATAGCAGCAGCTGCTCAGAATCTCTCAACTTGGACGCATTTGAGATAGTATAAATATGATCAAGCTGGGGAGATTCTCCCCAGGTCGGCCACCTAGAAAAGCTTATGACTTTTGAACCAGTGATCGACCGACTCTGATATTTAGCGTCTGATTCGGACTAATTAGCGACAAAACTTGGGAGAGAACAGATCGTCGCTAAGTGCCCTAGCTTTTGAAATTCAAATTGGGCCAAGCTGGGGAGACTCTCCAGATCGGCAAGTTATAAGGGTTTGTAGGTGACAAACCCTTATAACTTTTGAACCAGTGACCGACAAATTCTGCTATTTGGCGACTGATTCTGACTAATTAGCGTCAATTTTTGTGATATCCAAATTAAAATCCCTGATGGTGGCCATGCCAGTGTTAGTCACACAACATCGAACATCATCGGCTGAGTAGGTGGTCACACATTGAAGCAGTACCTAATGCTAGCGAAGGCCTTCGCCCCAACCGCCGCTACAGAAGTCGCAGGGCGACCCCCGGCCACTGCGCGCGGTGCACTACGCGGGCCTGTAAATTATCTGAGATTGGAAAATAGCGGGTCTATATAATCTGTCCGCCTTCGGGAAAAATGAAAATGAAACAAAAAATCGAACAGTATAAAATTAGTATTTTACTTATAAATATAAAAATCACAAAATCCGCGCTCAGGTCAACAGTATCATTAGTAATTACATATTAATATTATCTTACAATTAGGTACATTTTACGGGGAATAAAGCAGATTTATTACATAAATCTAACTGACAAACAAATTCTTAAGAATTTTGAATAAATCACTCAAAGCTGTTTTTGCTGAACATTTGCCCTCGGGGTGTTTCATTCAAACTTGCTAATCCGTATTCTTGGTAGGTAATTAATTAAACTTGTACCGTCAGCGACAATATACATTGAGCATCTAAAAGTTCCAAAAGTCGTCAACAGCTTAAAACAACAAAGTCACTGAATAGCTTTGGCCACAAAATGCAGCAAACAGATCAAGGTTACAAATTTCGGTGACCGGACATCTAATCAAAACTACTGAAGCGTCTTCAGAACTTTTTGTTTTCATGTCCGATCATCGAAATTTGTAACCTTGATCTGTTTACCGCATTTTGTGGCCAAAGCTAATGATTTTTTAGGTGTTGACGACTTTTGACACTTTGTAGTTGTTCATCGAATATTGTCGCTGACTGTACCTACGCAAGATTCCTGAATCTATAAAATTAGTTGAGAACTTTTTAGAAAAATTGTTTAAGAGAAAGACGGGTGATTTTCACGTTCTAAGTACAGAAAACTTAAATTTGCTCTCACTGGCTACCATTTTAGTTTTTTTAAAGTGAAAAGTTTCATTAAAATCAGTTCATTCATTTCCTAAAAAAAAAGATTTAAGTTTGTATGAAAAACAAGCACACGCAACAAGTAACCGTTCAAAAGTCTTGTCAAGCACGTGAAATGCGCGTGAGACGAAATTTGCTTACGGCGATCGTGTCAACTAGAATGAAGGATTTTCATTAAAACTGTTTCGAATTGTTGTGTGATTTCCCATCGACCATCCATTATAACATCTACACGCTGCCCTCGCAGTTTCGTCTCGCGCGCTTCTCTGTTGGACCAGTCCTTTATTCCCGGAAATGATTTAAATTTAATTAATTCTAGCATTGCAATTGGTCGGTGCATTGAACAATACAACAAAAGACAAGCAAACAAACCGACATGCTACGTTTCTACTCTAGCGACTCGAAAATTGCAGCATTTTATATACGAGGTGGAAACGACAATACGACAATAAATGAAAACACTGGCAATACTGGTTCTTAGGAATATTTTGAAATTATTTTAAATCTTGTCACCGAAATTAAAAATTAATTTTCCAATTAGGTACACAAATCGTCAAAAAAACTCAAACTAGTCAAGGATAGTGACTACTATTTCGAGGAAGCAGTCTGTTGCAGTTTGTGACATCAAATCTGTGACAAAAGACAACATATTCGTATGAACTAGTATTGCCAGTGTTTTGGATTTATTTTCGTATCGTCGTCTCCACGCTGTATTATGCCGTTTTTGGCGCGTACCAAAGATCCTTTCAAAATTATCATAAATCCACTTTACTTTGGCACTCCCTCATTTAATATAGGTACAATGATTAACTTACAGCGGTCATCTTTTTATAACTGACCACGTAATTTAAGTTTTGCTTGGTTATGGCAACTATCTTAGGCTCTAAGCCTCTTGGATAAAATAAAATCTTTTTAGTCCGTGACAAAGGTAAAACGCCTCAAAGATTCGGGGCTTGTTACGTCACTTCTAAGTAAAAATGTTACACTTTTTACGCAAACGGCAGCACATCAAGCTACAACTATCTGTCAATTTTTTTATTATTTTTTTTCTTTATCGCTATAGGTTCAAGGTTGATTGGGAAAATTTGACAGTTCCGGGAAGCTTGCGTCTGGTACCTACCGTCTTCATTTTCGTTTTACGCGACAAAAGAAAAAAATCGTGTCCAATATTTTTTGGTTACCTAACTGACGGACTAAATAGAATCATATTTCGATTTTTTAGGAATCTACCGTATTCAAGTACATCCACATCCAAACATCTTGTGCCATCCAAATATGGTATTGCCATCCCCAATTATTTCATGAATCGTTGTAAGTATTATATTATCTTTCCTTCTTGTCCGTGTGTGTGGCCGTTGCGTTGCTGTGCTCGTAACTACTGGAGAGGTGGCTCGGCTTGGGTGGTATGACCTGGGGAATAGGTATAATCAAGTCAAAATATAACATCACGCTTATATTTTCTGAAAGGGGCACGGGTTACAAGTTGATGTGACGGTCTACAAAAAATCAAAAAAAAATATAATAAAACTTTATCCGATCTGAGAATCGAACCTGTGCGACCACTAGCCAACCAGACAGTCTCAAAAGTGATAAATAGTTAATTTGCCTGTCTGCGCTTTAAATTTTATAAGTTTCATTATTCGTCAATGCTTGTAGGTAGATGCGTAAAGTAAAAGGATAGATACTTACAAAACTGATACTAGATTTAATCTTAATGGCTATATCATCCAGCTGCATCCCTATTTCTCGCCCGCTGCCCGTCCATCTGTGAAGTAATTAGAAGAGTCAATACTGAAAGACCATAGAAGTGGCAAAGCAACTGAAAAAAAAATACTACTATGACTTTTATTTGCAAAAAAAAAAGAGCTTTATATAGGTACGAATGTGAACATTCTGACGATATTTTAAAATTTCATTTTTATTCGAATGTGACTTTTACATTGCAAAGTTACCTACAGTCAAAGCGCTGTGTGTGAACCTTGTCATAAAATGTGAGTAAAAATACAAAAAAAAACCAGTTTACAAAAATAAAAAAACACGTGTTGTGTCTGGTAGGCAACTGCCCAATAGTTGATATTTGCTGTTGTATATGTTCAAATCGGCGGACAAATAGCCGGAGCCTTATGGCTCAGATGGGCAAAGGACACAGCCACCTGGAATGTTTTAGAGGAGGCTTTCACCGCAAAAGGCAGCCCTAACATCTAACAATACTAACAATATTTCCTGTAGGTACAAAACCACATTACCAATAAATAAATAGATATGTTCAAATCGCACGGAAAACTTTAATACCGCAATGCAGAATTTGTGTGACGTCACGTCTTTAGTTCGTATCAGGCAGTAAAGGTGCCGCTACAAAACCGTCGCTTAGAAAAAAACAACTAAATTACCTGGTATACAACCAAACAGCCAGCATGCCCGTAGCGCCCATCGTTATCAGCTGCCCCACCGCCACCACGGTCTGCACGCCGAAGGTGCCGCCGAGCACGCTCAACAGGTAGCCTGCCAGTAACAGCGCCAGGAACACCAGCGGCGTGCTTAGCATGCTGTGCACGTTCTTGCCTTCGTTGTGCGCTGATAGTTGCTTGAATAGCTCCTCTAGGTCCTGAAGCAGCAAAATAAACTAAATGAAAATCGGTTTTGTTGAGGAACTTCTATGCCACAGGCCACAGACATATACATACATGTCACCGGAAAATAGCAAACTCCGTACGATTATAAAATAACTTGAGAGATTGTAAACTCTCGATAAATTGTCAAATTTGATAGTCTATAATCTCGCGAAGTCATTCCGAGAAATTGTGGACTATCATAAAATGGCGACCAATCAGAGCACAAGAGAAAATATCGTCTTCCAGTAGGTGTTATCGCGAAGTCTCGAACCTGATGTACCGATGTAATGTTGGTTGAGGCGACAATTTCATAAATGGCCATTATCAAAGCACACTATCGAGTTTCCGACGCTGGACTTAGCAACGATAACGGAAAATCTAACACTGCATTTATAAATTTAGGCATTTCCTTCATGCAAGCAAGTCAACAAGAAAGAAGAACGGTTTACGAGAACCCGTAGTACATTTACCTACCTAGAGTACGTCAGCGCGTCTGGACGCAGTCGGGTTGGTCACCGTCCACGTTGAAGGAATTCAAGAAGGTTAGAACTTCCCCAAACACACTCCGTTCCAGTCGATCACAAAGTTCGGTACAAGGTTATTTTTATTGAAGTAAAGTAAATGGTAGCATGCGAAAATGAACCCAAGCATTATACTAATAAGGATTATTTCAAACAAACGCTAACTTTACTCAGCAAATTTGAAAGTCAATATTCGCTGTTCAGATCTCACCATCAAACTTACCTTAACAAGAAGCTCCTTAAACTTCTCCGCCATTTCGGCGCCTCCCATCTTCTTCTTGCTCTCGAAGGCGTGCAGCGCCTTGTTGAGGCACTTCTTATGCTCCTCATCCAGCGTGTCCTGGCTGAGGTAGGGCTTGGTGCCGCCGCACACCTCCTCCATCAGCGTCTCGTACACGCTGCGGGCTTCCGACGACGCTGATGTGTTGTTGGCTTCGGCTGTGGCCTGGGAATAAGAGGGAGGGGTCTCATTCTCATCATCTAATCTAACCCTTTCTTTTTTAATGTTTTGGGTCAGCTGCCTGTCTAACCGTATACAACAGACTACCAGAAGGCAAATTCTCGTACTTTAGAAGCGTTTTAACCCTGATTGGAGACGCAATATTATCAAAATCTTTTCAAAATGTGGAAATGTTGATGCGAATGCAAACGCTCCTTTAAATTACGGAATAGGGTATTTCACTGAAAAAAATCTAATTAGTCTGTCAGATAGATTTAAAAAAAAATATTGGACACGTATTTTTTTCTTTTTTCACGTAAACAAAAATTGAAGACGATACAGTGCGTTGAAAACACGCGTGAATTCACTTCGCTGGTTAAAATTGTACCATCATAATAGTGAAAAAATACGTCTCCTATATTTTGTAGAAATCTATCTGACGGTCTAATTAGATTTTTTCAGTAAAATACCCTATTGCCCCTCAGTAGGTAGGTATTTTAATTGGCGGTACTGCCAATTAGAACTTCGCAACCCAGTTACTGGGGAATCACAGATGTTTTGTGAAAGAAATCTTCGGCTCAGTGAGTCAAAACAAAAATACTGCTCCACGCCACCCACGCGGTACAATGTAGGAATCATAGATATTATATGCAGTCGTTTGCAATTTTGTTTCCTCATTGTTCCAAATTTTGTTTTTGGGAAAACGAATACACACCTCCACGTACCTATGTAAAGTTAATTTTTCGCTATAACTGCATTCTTAAGACAGTTTTTCAATCCGCCATTCCAAACTAAACTTAATTTGAACCATACTAAAGTTGGAATTTGTTAAAACATAGGTATATTGGGAACAAGATTTTATATCTTTTTCGGGCTGATTGCTGATGCCTACCTGCAATATGGTCATGGGGTTCGGGAGCTCCTCACTGTTGAAGACCTCGACGTAGCTCTTGAAGTAGTTGAGCAGGTCTCGGGCCTTCACCGTCTGGCCTCCGATCTTCTTGGTGACCAGGTTCTCCGGCGCCAGCAGCATCGGCACCAGCTTCTTCAGGCACGACTTGAATTCTCCGTCTATGTCTGGAATGTAGGTAATGCGAAAAGATGTGAATGACGGGTTACCAACAGAATATGCCAAAACGACGACTTGGGATTTACCTTTATTTTAATTAAATAAAATCCTAATTTAGGTAGGTCTAGAAGACTTAAAATTAGGACCTTTGTGATAGATCCAATTTAAATAACGAAAAGTAAAATTATGATTACCTAAGCCCCTTTTGTTAATCTTTTGTAGATCTTTGAAGCTTAAACTAAGGCTTCTTCAAAGTACAATCAAAATCAAAATTCATTTATTCAAATTAGGCTGAGTGCCAGCACTTTTTGAACTTCAAAGTTCTACATAAAGACAGTCCCCAAAAACGCCCGCCCGTCACCACTTCCTAGTGCTGTAGCTGGGAAGAAGAAGTGGCGCAACAAACTCCCCAGCAACAATCAAATAGCAAGATATAAATATCTAGTAATACACGTCCTAAGTGGCGTTTATTAATCTCGGCCTATGAGTATTTCATAAATCATACCTGATAATTTCCCGCTGAACTGAGGGTCCGTGGACACCTTGCTGCCAGGGTAGGGCATGAGGAAGCAGGTGACGTCCTCGAAGCAGCGCGCGATGTCCTGGCGCACGCGCTGTAGCTCCTCGTGCTGGCCCTCGCGGACCTGGAGTTATGGAGACTATGTATCAGTTCATAAGTACATACAGAAAAATCATTATAATGTTTCAACAGCTGGGACTTAATTAATATTAAATACTAGTTGCCGCCCGCGGCTCCGCCCGCGTGATTGTCGAAAACTATCCTAAGGGAACATATTCCCGGGATAAAAAGTATCCTATGTGTTATTCCAGACTATAATCTACCTCTGTGCCAAATTTCATCAAAATCCATTCAGTAGTTTTTACGTGAAAGAGTAACAAACATCCATACATACATCCATACTTACAAACTTTCGCCTTTATAATAGTAGTAGGATTTAAGAAATTAAGATTTAGTAATATTTTTATTAATTACAAATTTTGTGCCAGCAATTACGGTTATTAAAAAATAAGTTAAATTTTATTATTAATTAAAGAAAAATTAATGAAAGAGATTAGAAGTAAATGCAAAGCAAAGACTTTACTTCGAAAGAAAGAAAGAAATAGTTTATTTGCGCCAAGCATGACGCATTTTTGCTCAGTGAAGTTTCGATTCATACGAATACATTATTCCTAAGTAGATCAACAATCGTATGAAACACTTAGGTACTATTCATATTCGTATGAATATGAAATAAACGTTCACTCGAAAATAAATACAAACTATAATCAATAAAACAAAGGCTTAGTGCGATCTAGGCTGTGAACGCGATCTAGGCTGTGAACGGGATCCAGGCTGTGAACTCGCCCTTCGGCTGTCTTCGAGAAATCCTCCGCATGGACCCAGTGCGGTAAGTCTTTGTGTCTCTCGAAATAGTTTTAAATCATGCCGGATTCCTCAGGATGTTTTCCAGTTTCCTTCACCGTTTACGGAGAAGAGTAATATAAGCGACGCTGCGCGCTGTCTACGATATCGATAGCGGAGGCGTCGCGTATCTGTATCAGTGACTATCTCGGTATTCGAACTATCACTCGTAATCTCGAACCTCTTGAGGTTTATCCTAACTGTCTATCTAAAATATTATAAACGCGAAACTGAGTTTGTTTTTACGATTTCCCGTACAATTTAAAATAAAAAACGTCTATTATTAAGAGGTTTTTTATTTTATTTTATCCCTTATATCTCCCCCGTTCTAATAAAATCTTACCGTGAGTCGTTTCTTGAGCAGCTGCTCGCCCCCCACGGCTCCGTACGGATGGTCGTAGGGGTAGGACCAGTCCCTCACGAGGAACTGCAGTCGCTGGAAGGGCTTGCCTCCGATCTCGTCCTTCGCCACTCGGCCGTACTCCATGAAAAGCTGGAACACGAAAAATGTGACGGCTTTTGATCATTCTTCTCACTGTCTTCTTATAACGAAACATTGCTGCATTTTCGGAACCTACCTATATTCTCCTGTGTGTTTTCTTACAAAACCTGGACTATCTCTCTACCTTCTCAGCCCTCTAGCTACTTCCTTTTTTTTGGTCTTTCGGTTTTCAGATACTTATTTTATTTTTCAAGATCAAAATACCTTCAGTTTAATTTCAGTTTTCCATTCTCTTTCATAGAATTAAATAAATAATCTGAAGTTTGAGAATCAGTTCCTATCTGGACATATCTAGCCTAGACTGCAGCATCCATTTTTAGTGAAGAACACCTACAAATGGGATAGTTTTATCTATTACAGGTGAAATATGTTTCTTTCTTCTTTCTCTCCGTACCTGTAAGTGCTGCAGATCATCCTCTTCGATGTTCTGCGAGAGGTTGTAGATCTGCACTGAGGACAGCATGGTGGAGAGCGCGAACACCGTGGCGTTGTCCTTCACCGTCGAGTTGCTGTCGAACGTGCCCTGCGTGTCCATCAGCAGGACCACCACCTGACGGGCCAGAGTTACATGTGACGGACATAAAGGACGTAAGAACCCTAGAGAGTCATAGAAAACAGTGACATAAGCAGCTTTTTCAAAGCTCTAAGAAGTTCATGGAGGACCGATGAAGTATTGAACAATTGTATTAAGATATCAAACGGTAAGCAAACCAAACACAGAACATCAATAATATTCTTCAGCCCTAACTCAGGCAATCTGCGTGGTGAGCATATCCTGCTTTTACCATAAGCAGTCCTTGTTTTAGCTTTTTAGCAACATCCTTAAAAGGTGTGAGAGTAGTTAGTGCTTTAGAATCTGTACCGCCCTTATGGGTAGTTGAGCTTAATTCAGTTCTGGCAGTCAGGAACAATAGAGAACTTGGACTAATTTAAGATACCTTTTCCCCGTTCGACAGGGACGCTTTGAAGGGCTGCGACCAGAGATGTATGCCGGTGGTGTGCCGGTCCGAGCCGCCGCGCCACGAGAACCCCTTCAGTGCCTCGTCCTCTCTGCCCAGCCACTCGCCCCCACCTTCGCCGTTGTTGTACTGGAATCACGAATAGATGGGTTTTAACGTAATGAAAACCATTCAGGCATTTCCTGTATTTATAAAGAACGTTCACATTGAATCTCAGGAGGTATCTGGCATGTTTATGCCTTTACCTTTAATTTCCCTTTATTCAAAATCTCGACTATTTTTAATATTTGTGACGAAATTTTGACGTTTTTTAAGTACCTACTAGAGACCTTTCATTTGGCCGCTTGAAAAAGGCTGTTTCACTCAAAAGGCAAATTCTTTCCCTGATGGAAAGTTGCACTTTTTATCCGGTAAAAATGCACGATTCGATTCAAATAGGTCGCAGCAACGAAACCACGAGGAAAAGCTAGAATCCAATATCAAAACAAAAAAAAAATCCAAACTTCTGAAGATCACTATCCCACACTTTACAACTCACCGTCCGATCCAAATACCGCAAGAAGAAGTCGAGCAGGAACGACTTCCCCTTCCTGTAAGCCCCTGCCACTGACACCAGCACCACGGGCCGGTCCCTCACGTCTTCTCGCAGCAGCAGCTTCTGCAGAGACTCCTCGTCAAGCAGGAACGTGTGGTCCTCGCTCGGAGTCACTACCTGGATGCCCTGGCCTGATGATAGGCTCTCCATGTTTGCTGGAAATTGTGAAATGGAAGATTTAGCTAGACATAAACGTCATAAAAGCCTTGGACCGTGCGAAGCAGGGAGATGCGACAATGCGACTATCATTTTACCCGACTGCCCCAGAAGGTCGACGTGTTTCGAGAGTATGTATGTCTATCTCTTTGGCACGCCCGTGTAGCTTATACGGGTCGTTAGTTTTTAACAAATCTGATGCAGTTGGTGGGATCAAATTAGGATTAAACTAAAATAAATGCCACCAACTGCATCAACCAGTCTGGCTTGATAACTGACTTGTTAACAACGTTTTTGACGCTTTTGCGGTTGGAATTTTTGATACAAGTAATTTTACCGGAGAATATATATGTATGTATGAAAAATTGTCGCGCGTCTTTCGTCGGGTGCATAACACAGAAATCGTTGTTGATTGTTGTTGACTACAATAAAATGATTATGTTACATCATCATGACATTACTAAATAGTTAAATTCGCAGGTAGGTAGGTATTACTTGCAGCAAACACACCATAATCCGATAAAAATGCACAAATCTTCGTTTGTTTGGTTATAAATAGAAATCTTATGTCCAGGCCGTTATCTTCGTATTTCAGCTAAAGATTTTGGTTACTCTTGAAACACGAAAGGTGTACCGTCAGTTGAGCGGACCCGAGGTGGCGGCGCGTGGTGTTCCCGTGCGCCCCTCTTTGACGTAGCGAGAGGAGTCAAACACCTCACTCCCCTCGCCGAAGCGAGGTGGCCCGCAGCGGCGGGCCGGGGATTGCGGAAGTCGCATACGTTCCCGCGCGATCCCCGGCGTAGGTGGAAGATGGAACACCGGGGTGGTTTTAGTCAGTAAGAGTCTGACAGACCCCTCCACCCGCCCCAGGTGGAGGATTTCCATGAGGATTTCCCCCCGACATCAAAAAAAAAAAAAAGGAAACCTACATAGGTTGCAAGGTGTGAATGCCCTTTACGTGCGTGAAGTTTGGCCAGGCTGTTTAATTTAACGTAACACTTATTTTTGGCCTACGACCGTAGTGTAGGTAGGTTGTAGGTACCTAATAGCGCCCTTTATCCGTTTATATAATTTCAATGAATAATGAATTGCCATTTTTGTTAAAAGAATCAGCTGTTATATATTTGTGCTCACATAACTCGGCAATATGTGGGGAACAGCTGTACTCTTTTTCTTTTTTGGGAATGCAGTTTTTCTAAAATCGTGTTTTTGACCGATACGTTGAAATAACACACTTTACCGTTTACCAATTCCTCTATTTCATCCAATTAATACCACAACTAAACAGACTGTATCCACACATCGTGGCTTGTGATTAAATAAGCAAGCAGTACATACATACACATAGGTACCTACCAGTTATGTACTAATGATTACGACGCGTAATTATAAGTTGTAACGACTTCATAGCTCATACCGTTTGGAGCCCTATTTACCCACTGTGATGTTACTTTAATTAACTTTCTTTGGAACGAGGTAGGCACCGATATCTATGAGGTAGGTAGAACTGTTTGTACAGATATACTGTATTTTGATGCAAGTGGGAAAACTGGGTCAGAGCCCATTCGTCCCCTAAAATTCGTCCCCCAGCATAAAAGTTGTAGATTCGGCCCCTATATAGGTGGCCATTGGTCTCCTGGTAGGGGACCAATTAATATTTTTATCATTGCAGCTGAGCGCTGAGGCGGAATAGACGAAGGTGAGGTCGTTGTGGAGCTGAGAAACTGCAATGACTAATGCCCACGAGTACCTATCGAACGACGTTTTTTAACACAACATCAACTGAGGACTCCTAATTTAATTAATTTCAGAAGGTCTGGTAAACTTATTGAGTTATTTGGGAATTTCTCGAAAGAAGCCCGAAGTTTATTTTACATTTCGCTCATTCCCCTTTGGTGAAATACAGGCAAAGGTAATTTACACCTCTGCAAACACTGGCGTGAGTGCACGAGGTCATGTCAATCAGTTTCTATTGTTACATGTTTCTGCTTTAACTACTTTTTACACAGTTAGCAAAATGCAATCGGATCTTTTGTTTGATCGTGGTTGAGTACATTCTGCACATGTTTCAGCAGTGATAAGGGCTTGTATTTATTGTGCTTATCGTAGCATATCACTGCTCGGACATAGGCCTCATTTTGCGTCCAATAGTATTCGCAAGCTCGTGTAAGGAATTCAAGGTTAAGCAACACTAGCCGAGGTCGGTCCGTGGATGGGTGACTATCTAATATACTTAAGTATTGAGATTCCTCTGTACCTTGGAAATGTTAAGTTGCTGGCCCCGGCTATCATTTGTAGATACATAGATCTTTGATAGTCGTTACGGGTGGCCAGAAGTCAAGAAATATGGTACTTGTCTTGCCAAGGAGCATCGTGTTACGCAGTTGATGTCTTGGTTATACGTAGACAGTCGCTCTATGTAAAATACTGTTACTCAGCTGCACCCTGTGAGACTGGAAGCCGACCCCGATAGAGTTGGGAAAACGCTAGGCAGATTTCTGATCTCTAAACGCAGTCCACTCTTGGACTAGACCTCTCCCGAGTTTTACCACAACTCTCAATTCTTGTCCTTCTACATCAGTCTGCCGGAGCCAGCTTTTTAAAGTCTTCTGCCCATCTAGCAAGTAGGCTTTCCCCTCTATACTTACCACAGCACGGTCTCCACTCATAAACTCGTCTGTCGACTAGCTCTTCGTATCTTTCGTCAAACCAATTCCCATGATTTACTGCAAGAACCTTTTCCTACGTAGTAAGGTAGCTAAATATTTTACCTATATAAAAACGTTCCTTCGGATGCTGAATCCTCATCTTCAATAAGTTGTTAAACCAGCAGGAAGGCATTTTAATTTATTAAACTAATAAAATCTACGAAAATATAACACAAACACATGCAAGCCACGATCACTAATAATGTCAATGACAGCATGTCATGACGTCACTTCAGTGTCAGTAAGAAACTGGCCGTATCGGGAAGAAAGGAGGTCAGCTACTCCACTTTTTCAAGAAGTTTTCTACATACTTTAAGCCTTAAATATTTTTATCCAACTGTTCCAGAAGGAGGATAATGTTTTTCGAGCGTATTTTTGGTAGGTTTGACACAATAATGGTGCCATTAAATCTGTGATTAAATTTAAATAAATGTCACAAAAAAATGGTATCAGACTGCTTGAAATGTGACTTGTTTTCGGTCGGTTTTTTAATACAGTATTTTTTGGTAGACTGTGGTATCCTTTCTGCGTGTAGTAGTGGAAACCAAAATAACACCTAGATAAGTACTCAAAACTAAAATCGTCCTCCGGTTGGGTGGAGGGACGATCTTCGTAGGAAGGTTGTTGAAAGTAGCCAACAGTCGAGTGAACCATTTTTTTTTTTGATGTCGGGAGGAAATCCTCATGGATGTCCTCCGCCCTGGGGCGGGCGGAGGGGTCTGTCATACTCTTACTGACTAAAACCACCCCGGTGTTCCATTTTCCACCTACGCCGGGGATCGCGGGAACAGATGCGACTTCCGTAATCCCCGGCTGGTGCCGGCCCGCCTCTGCGGGCCACCTCGCATCAGCGGGGGGAGTGAGGTGTTTGACTCCCCCCGTTACATCAAAGAGGGGCGCACGGGAACACCACGCGCCGCCACCTCGGGTCCGGATGAATGGGGGGCGACGGAAGTCGAGTGAACCATAGGCCAATTGAGTGAGCCTACTGAGATGATTTCGGTTGAGAAAAAAAAAGTTTGGCTTTCTCGATTGACGATACAAGAAACTACACACCTACCTACGTCCAGAACACTCAGTGTTGCCGACCAGCTCGATGTCTGACTATTATCTGCTCACTGGTATGGTTACCAAAGCATAACCGACTCAATCAGCCTGTTTCCACTGCTGGGTGTTTGGGACCCTTGACTCCTCTCTATGAGACACTGTATAGAGCAGCCCCATGCATTTTAATGGGGGTATTTTTTTTCCTAATTCTTATATTTCTTATTTTATTACACCTAAGACTACTAGTGCTATCCCTCCTTTTCTCTTTTAAATCCATCCAAAGGTTTCCTCTAAAAGATGGCTTCTAGTCATAAAGTTACCCATTACCCCACCCTATGTAATGTGTTCTTCTTCTTGCATTTTTTTTTTTTTTATATTCTATTGTGAGACACGTCCCATAACTTCCCATGGGTGTCGTAAGAGGCAACTAAGGGACCCACCACAGAATGGGTAGCAGCATTCTCTGTTTCTTTGTATTGCAACAGCTACACTGCGATCACTAACCCGCCTACCAAGCGTGGTGATTATGGCAAACCGCCCCTCCTTGGGGGAGGCCTATGTCCAGCAGTGGACGTCTTTCGGCTGGTATGATGATGATGACGTAAGTAAGACATGCTGTTTTCTGCATGAATCCCAAGTATCAAAAATAAACCGAATGTATTTGTGTATTTTATGGAAGTAGTCATAAATTTGAATACCTAATCTATAGGTAATCTCTAGTCGGGTGACACCATTCCCATGGGCGATCGATTTTGTAAAACCTTGCTCGAATTAACACGCGGATCGATTCGAGAATGCAAGTTTCATTTATGTTGAAGTTCTTTAGTCCTGTAATATGCCGTGCATTGTATTCAGTCTCAAATAAAATTAATTAGTTTAGCAAGGCAGACTGTGATAGGAATTTTATCTAAAAACTTTTTTTTCGTCATCTTTATTACTTACTTACATCTTCAGATTTTCTTTTTACTAATCAAATCGTTTGTTCTGAACTCCCGATTACTGCCTGGCTTACATACCTACCTACTATCAACGAACAGCCAGTCTAGAAACCTACAATTTGGAATATCGATTTGTAAGGTCGCCAGTGGAAAAATAACGTTTCAGTAGATTTGAGTCACAACCTGTGTGATAAGATAACTTGTTGCTCTTGCTAGAGCTCTGATTGACGTCGTTATTCCAATGAGATGACAAAAATGCTAGCTGCGATTGTAAAAGACAAATGTTCAATAATGGCGTGCATGTCATGAGTCACTGACCTTCGATGCAATTTTGTATTATTTACCTACGTAAGTACCTAAGTTACTACATTCCATTTTTAACCGACTTCAAAAAGGAAGGAGGTTCTGTAATCATGCGTTATTTTTTGTGTTTATAAAATAACAGGCTTCCCGAATAAGATAAATATACCTAAGTAAGTACCTATTTTTGTTTCAGATTATTTGCCATGTCAACAGGACAAAAGGATGTTTTCATCGAACCATAAATATAATTAACTATGCGATACATTTACCCTCTTATTGGGATATCATCTGTTCTCCTTATGTGGACCACCCACCAGCACATAGGTACCTACAGTTTATGCATTTATCACACTAATTGCCACTGAAACGAGGGAAACTCATGTATGGTGTTATAATTCCATAAAGGGAAAATAGTGATAGGTACTTACCTAGAAAAGTATGCGCACCAAGCAATATTTTATCATTTGTAATGTTCCCAAAATAACTAGGTTACACATCAACTTAAATATGAGTCATCGCAAGCACGCCATAGGCATCGCTCAAGTTAATGGAATTTGAAAAACTTTGCTTTAAGCAAAACATATCACCATTACTGCCGTATGTATGTGGAAATGGAAAGAAATGGGCGAGAAGAACCATCGAACGGGTCCCATTAAACGTCAGATAATATCGCGGACATCGCGAGAGACCAGGGCGAAGAGGGATGAGCTCGATTACCAAAGGTTTGGGGAACATTAAGCAAGAGTGTAGTACTTATACTATTTTTTTAAATACGCTAAGTATTTGTTTTTTGTAGTTTGTTAAAATGGCGAGTCTATATTTCAGTTAACCATTAAATTAGGTACAGACGCCAAGCACAAGTTAAGCTACTCGACTAATGACCAGGGCTTGCACTGACTGGACAGGTCCACTCAAATCTGAGTGGTACTTTCCTCAAAAGACCACTTCAGACATTAACCTTAACATGGTTCTCATATGATTTGACCAGTACTATTGTATGGACTTTAAAAGCGACTTTGACCTCTGAGTTTGTTTCGGTGTTTCTTCTCAGGGTAGTCAGCTAGGAAACACCGGCCTCATCTAGTTTAAAATTACCGACCCAAAAAGATTGACGTGTAAAAGTGTTATGTTGAACCTACTTACAAAATAAATATCATGTATCACATCAAGCTACCCGAAAATGTATTTTTTTCCCAATCAACCTTGAACCTAATACTTTAGCGATAAAGTTGAAAATCTATTAGAAATTTGACAGATTGTTGTACCAAGCTTGATGTGCTGGCGTCTGTATATAGTGGATGGCGCAGTGGGTGATTTTGCAATATTCGGAGGAATATTTTATTTCAATAAATAAATAAAAAGTCATGCTGAATATAGGCGCAGACGTTTGTTTTCGGTGATCGCGATCACGATCACCTTTGTAGTCTTAGCACATGATTTGCACAGTTATTAAATGACCTAGGTATATATTGCAAATTGTTTACTACGATTAACAGTAGATAGATCGCCCCTATGTCACTGTATAAACCGTTTCTTCCACGCAGTGCTTGCCACACCTGCTACTTTTTTTCTAGGCATTGTCAGGGTTATCAGTCTGTACGACTCAAAGAGTATAGTAAGTAGTACGACTATACCACTGGGCCATCACTGTTTAAACGTTCTAATCATCATAAAACGTAGTATTACGTAGCAGGAATAACAACAAAATACTTCTTAAAAACATGATGTTATTTTGCGCGTTTACGAAGCAATAATGTAAAATTACTGCGTTTATACTCAAATCATTTAAATACAATGGAATCATTCAAATGCAGAGATGTTAATTTTTATATTTTGAATTAGTTATTTGCTAACCTTACCAATTACTAGCTAGATATTTAACAATAGTTTAACCTTCGCACACCGTGTGTTCTAACGCGGGTCGTAAATGTTCATAAGGTTCAATATTCAAGTAAAAATCTATGAGATAACGTCCTCGAAGTGAATGTCCAGTAAATATGAGCTGTCCTATAAAGGATTCAACCTTTACCTTATATCTTAAATAAATTAAGAGCATCCGAGCCTGCAAAAAGATGATTAAATAAAAGCCAGCGTCAATCGGCTTTTGTTTCTGACCGTACCTCGGCAATTTCAACAATTGCTCGCGTAGTGATAGCATCATAAACAGAGTTACAACTCGCCAGCCACTAACGAATGGATACGAGTGGAATTTTTATGGCATTCACTTGTTAATCAATCAATGAAGCAAGAGAAGTTGCCAACATCGACTTTGGAGCTTGATGATACTACTCTAGCTGTCACGGACATCGTTACAAATGATAGAGCTGGACTATTCGCTAACAATCGCTCATTATTTGTGCATCATACTCCAACTATCATTTGCTTGGTAGCTAGGAAACACAAAAACTCGATACAAGAAAACGGTCAATAAATAAGAATGTTTTGAAAAATCTTAAGTAAGTATTTCAACAAATTTCACGAAAAAAGAACTTTACTTTTCACATCTGATAACAACTACACTGTTTGTATTTAAACCTGACTTTATAAACAGCCACTCCTACCCACCCACTTGTAAAACTTAGCGTGAGTAGGTAACACAAAACCGGTAGAAATATAAGTAGGTAACATAACAACATTAGCCTCCAATCAACTGACCACAGTTTACATAAACAGCAGGTGAAACACATGACATAATGCACTATTTTTACCTTTTAACAACACTTTCTACTCCAATTTAACTTAAAAACACAATAACGAAATAACTTTCTTGACTAAATACTCATTAGACATTTCCGTACGCGGAAGTGTGTTAGTTAAACTGCGCGGTAAATAAGATTGTGACCGCGTTCGGCAGCGGCTTGCGAACTACTGGCAGACAGTTGCGTGGCTGAGGTCATCGAACGTGTAGGCACAGAAGGTCTACTGCCCACCACTTGCGCTATGGAGCATGGTATTAATAAACCGCAGATGGTCTTGAACATAGGGTGTACGTACGTCCAATCATGACTTACGAGTGTGTCACATTCGCACACGCTAAGCCTTACTAGATCCATACTATGCAAGTTCTCTTTCTTCGAAAGAACGGTTAATTACCAGGCCCCGTGGTTCGTTAGGAATTAACGATTTCATGTCGACCTCAATATCCCGACCTTTAAACAGTTCATGAAACACCTTTCCAAGCGCTTAAACACCTTTCCAAGCGCTCCTTGTCATTCATCTCATTTAGCTTGTGAGTAGAGTAGTTTTCAGCCCTGACTGGGGGCCTTAAATTCATCTGAGGTCACCACAGGATAATCCAGTTAAGCATCAATAACCAACGCTAGCGTGTTGAACAGCGAGTGGCCTGGTCAAAAATTACTGAGAAAAAAAAATTACTTAGTGTCTTGTTCGATCCAGCCCGTCCTTAGCTGTCCTCCCCTAAGCGATGCCCTAAGCCGAGCTCCGTACCCCGCAGGGGGTGTCCTTAGCGTGTAGTCACTTAGTTTGTATGTTTTTTTTACAAGCCCTGGCTATTAAGTTAAGCAGCCGAAGAAGAACTTGAACATAATAATATAGTAGAGAACTGCACGGCGTTTTGTACCGTGCGAAGCTTTTATTTGTGGGTTTTCTGCGTTGTATTTTTGTTTGGCGGGTAGTATGATGTCATAGTTATAGTCGAGTGATGTCATACGAGGCAGACGAGATTTGTTCGGCTGCTGAGTCAAGGGCGTGTCTTTATTTCATCTATGTTTTGACGCTTTCGAAGTGTTTTGAAGAGCTCTTTCGTGAAGGGTAGGCAGGTACGTCATCCGTGTTCCACCAGGCTAGAGCTAGTTGACATTTCGTCGGTTTTCGACAACACGTGCTAGAAGTTTTTGTTCCCGTTCGCCCAGTTATTTAAAACTTCCTGTAGGTTAGATAGAAGTTTATTAGAATATTCAATAAAAAAATAGTAGTTATTTCAACACTAACTTTTGCCTGCGACTTCGTACGCGCAGATCCCGTTTTTCCTGTTCTCGTAGGAATTTCGGGAAATCCTCTCAGTGCTCCTCTACGGAGTGTAGAAAAACAACATGCCAAATTTCAGCTTTCTACAACCTGCTGTTTCGGCTGTGCGTTGTGTCACTTCAGTCACAGTCAGTGATCACCAGTAACGGAAGAATTTAATATATAAGATATTCATATATTATTGTTTAATAAACGTATTCTACGTTTTATCACAACATTGTTTTGTGTACACAATCATCATTTAAAATTTTAAGTTCGAGGCAGCGGTAATGATCTTCAAACCATTGTTCAAAACAACAAACAAACCTTGAACCTAATGCTTTAGCGATAAAGTTGAAAATCTATTTAATAAATTTGACAGATTGTTGTAGCTTTATATGCTGACGTCTGTACAACGCGTGGGTTATAGGTACTAACTACTAAATGATTGGATCAGCACGGTGATTTTGACGCACGACGAAAATACTCTTGTTTGGATAATTTCCAAAGTTACCGAATGGACGAATCTGAAGGACCTGCGACCTTCATAGGCTAGATTAATAATAGTTTCGCGTTGCTCGTGACTAACGGCCGGTCTCAAAAACATATCTACCTGTCAAATTAGCTCCCAACAGTATCTGAAACGACATGTTTGCCTTTGTAAAATGATGTTTCAGCTACTGACACCTACAAAATAGGGGCCCCCCTCGTTTTTTTGTCATTTAAAAATATAAATGGAAAACTGGTATTTACGGATAGATGTGTTTGGACAAGACATTTAGGAATTGTAAAGTGTAAACGTAGTTGGTAGAAAAAGTTGAAATGAACGCAAAATAATGAGAAAAATAAACTTTGTCTGTCACCATTTTTCTGTACCCAATTGATGAAAATGTTATGGTTAATAGCGAGTGGGACCTCCGCTGCTCCGTACCGTATGCACTCTCTGAGCCTGTCTGGTCCACTCTCAATGAGATGGGTAACATTACGTTCAGGGATTCGTTCCCAACAGACTTTAAGCGCATTTATGAGCTCCTGTTGACTGTTTACATGTCTGTAGTTTTCTTTAAGACTCTTTTATTTGATCCCATAATTGCTCGACGGAATTGAGGTCAGGACTCATAGCTGGCCATGGCAAAACCGTGATTTTAGCGTCAAAAAGTGCTCTTTGTGTGGTACGGGCCGTATGCGCGCGAGCATTATCTTGCATACAAACAAAGCCATCGCTTACTCTTTGTGGAAATGGGATATCATGAGCTCGGATAACCCGTTCAACATAACTGGCAGCGGTTATGGTACCCCCATCCAGAATTATCAGCTCTGTTTTGCCCACCAAGCTTAATCCAGCCCACATAACACTTGGGTCCCCTAAATGGTTTGTTTCATGGACGCATGGTTCTGTAAAGCGTTCGCCTTGTTTTTTTCAAACGCGTACTCGTTTGTCATCACTGAATAATTTTACCTTACATTCGTCTGTAAAGAGTACAGTCCTCCAGTTATCCATGGTCCAATCCAAATGGTCTCGAGCGTCCCTAAAGCGCGCTGCGCGATGGGCTCTTGTCAATTTGAATCGAACAGCAGGCACTCGGGAACATCGACCATCTTCGTGGAGTCCATTACGAATAATTTGATCACTTACTCTTGTGCCAGTAGATTTCCGCAGACAATTTTGTAAAGCCCGGGGCCGTTACGTTGCGCTCCCGACGCGTAATGAAAGTAATATTAAATACATCCCTATTTGAAATCCTGCTTAGAAGAAAGTTAGTGTACCCCCACTGATCGTATGTGAGCGAGCTCGGAACTTGGGGACGGAACTCGGAGCTCGCAACCCCGACTCGGACAGGTTAGGTTAGTAGGGAAAAAAGAAGCCATTGGTCCCGACATACCGAGTGTCATTTCTTCTAGATCTTTTACATTTTAACGGGTAGTCTAAAGTAATAACATTAGACAACAGTCTTGCCAAAGGGTACCGTGTTACCCAGAGTTGTGGAGGTCGGATAGGCAGTTACTCCATTTAAGAGACCGGTACTCAGGCCGGTAAAGTAAGGTTGTCGGCAGTGTCGACCCAAGTGAGCATGGAGTAGAAGCAGAAGTATAGCCCTCAGGATATGGATGTGCCACGAGTCGTGCGAGTCGCAGGATTCGAAAGAGCACTACGGCTTTGGAACGCAAAGAGATTTAGGAGGAACATGGATGGGTTTTAATCAGTAAGAGTCTGACACTCCCTTCCGCTCCGCTCAGAGCGGAAGGAGACGTTTCATGATTTCGTATCCATAAAAAAGCTGGTTCTAGCTGCTTTAGATTTTAACCCATATTAACTCTTTAATTGTGTTGTAAAAATTTTCACGGATTGAAACTTCACGTCATTAAAATCTTTTTACCGAACGGTTAGTTTAAAACTGGTTGCAACTGTGTTAGAGACAGGAGTTCTTATTCGGTAAGTACTTATTATAATTTAAAAAAAGTTTCAATCTCAGAATACCAGATTCTCAAAACACCAGATTCGCAAAATATCAGATTTAGGACAGTAGAAAACAAAATATTTATAACATAGGAATAGAAAATACTTCGCTACGTACTTTTTCCGAGTTCGAGCACGAGAGAATCTGACAACCACACACTTCGAGTTATTAAATTCTAAGGTTGTCCTGGCTACTTTTCATTACCCTTTAATGTGGTTTTGTAATCTTATGCAATCATCTAAATTACGTACGGAGAGATAAAGTTTAAGGTCGTCAGCAAATAGTAAGTATTTGGCATGTTGTACCACTTTCGGCAGATTTTATTAATCATTAATAAAATTCGAGAGGTCCAAGGTTGCTTCCCTGACTTACTCCTGACAGTGTTAAGTAGAGTTCGGAGCTGTGATTGGCATATTCTACATATTGCCGCCTATCTCTCATGTAGCTTGCAAAAATACTCAATAGGTGCTGAGTGAAGCCAATGGCTGCTAATTTTTCGAGCAGAACGGCATTGTAAACCAGGTCGAAAGCTTTTCTAAAATCGAAATAAGCAGCGTCAACCTGTCCCCCTTCACCTACTACAGACAAAATGTCAGCTACGTACATATGTGAGGAGATTACTGGTGTGCGCTTACCTGTGAAAAACTTGGATATTCAATAAATGTAACAAATTCACGCCGCAGAAACAAAATTAATAAATGTAGGGTGTGTTATTAAAATAATAAACATAGTTGCTACGTATATGAGAATATATTTGACTGAGGTCTGAGCTATTTACAATACAACATCTAATATGATTTTCAAATCTTACATTTAAAGATATCTCAAAAATAGACACGTAAACATCACAGTAGAATGATAGGTAGGTCACATAATATTATAATCTATATAAATGCATATTTTTATTTCTGTAAAACATCAAGGAATATGATGATGGAAGTCTCCTAATTGGCAAATAGTGACACGACAGAAAATGGTTAATATTGTATACCGTAAAACGGGGTGAATAGAAACGCAGAGGTAAAAAGACACAAAGCTAAGGGGATTTTCACGTTACATAGTTTGCAATATTTGCTTTATGCATAACTAGGTCCATTTATGGACTCCAATTTCTAAATCAATTTATTTTTATAAGATTGATGCATTTATTGAAACCAATAATATGGCATCAAAATGAAAATCCCAGTCAATGTTTTGTTTCTATTCACCCCTGCGTCTCTATTCCCCGTTATATCGGGACGGCAACGTTCGTGGCAGCCGCGGTCATAAAACGCGAGAGCGAGGTAGCAAGAGACTCAGTCAGTGCTCAATATTTTTGTCCTACTCGCACGTTTCATGCCCGCGACTAAAGCGAGTCATGGCGGCTAGTACAGCCCCCAACTATAACGTCCCCATACTAATGTTTCCGTTGTGGGAGATAATGACATTCACAAGGGAATCATAATTGGAGGAAGATATTATATTCTATATTTATGGCGCTAATTCTGTTACACAACAGACTAAACGAAAGTTATTGCTGTCTTGTAACAGGCTGAGAATGAAAGAGAGTGTAGATATTTTTTTTTATTTGATATAGTTTTGATCTTGACTCTAGTCTAGGTCATAGATGACAGAGACAAAATTTAGCTTGGTACCTTATGTAATAATTATAATACATTTATTGGACTAAAAATGCCGTCGCATGTTATACGAAATATGTTAATATTTCTGCGAGTTTTTTCTTATTTGACAGTTTTAAACAGCTACGTTTTTCATTTTCTTGATGGCGCCCAACAAAACCAGCGCCATTAAATTTGGCCACTATTAACCATATTTGTATCCCTAACTATGCCTTCATTACACCCATTTTCTTTGAGCTACACTTATTTTACATCCCTGTTCAACCGTTCAATTCAACTAAATTCATACAACCATATTAAACTAACAGATACACACGTATGTGTCACGGAGAAGACTCTTCAATGTCGTACTTTTTCTTGAATATTTCCCATCCGCAAAAAAAAGTCTTGATCCCATTAGTAATCGATTTCTCATAATGATGACTTGGTACTACTACCAGAATCGACCCGTCCGTTTTCAGGAACCGCGTCAGGTATACATTTCGGAGAGCATTACTTCAGTAGAGTTTTACTGTCTTATGCCACTCCGTCCTCCGATGGTATGTGCTAACCAAGTGGCACCACTCACTAGCCCTATCAGAATACCAGCGCTGCGTTATTTATTTTTTAGATTTCGTCGCATACTCTGAGATAGGGACCATTTTGGCTTCGCACAGATAATTATATATAATTATCCATGTTTGTTATATTATATTATTGTTTAGATGTTAATTTATTTTACTGCTTTGTATGTCTTGTGCGAGTCCCAAATAAACATTTTTCTTTCTTTCTGACTCTAATGCGTCGTCCTAACTGGCTAACGATCGCACGAGTTAATAATGCGATTTCGTCGCACGACGAAATTAAACACACATTTCTTTAGTATCCTAATTGAAGCTTGAAAATCATCGCGCGAGCACTGGATCATTTTCACGATAATTTTCATCGCGGGACGAAAACGCATCGTTAATTCGTACGATCGTTAGCCAGTTAGGACAACGCCTAAAGCTAACACGGCAGCCGCGTACAGAATATCAGGACCAGTATCATAGCAGTACTCTGTGGTCTTACCATACTCAGTTTAATTTTAGACAGTATAGAAGTGTCATACGACTCTGTGCTAACAATAAACTGTCACCTTGACCTGTCCTGCAAGTAGTATTCGATAGAAGAGTCACGGTAACGGCTCAGCACAACACCTATTAACAAAAGTACTGACCCATAAACTCAACCTCCCCTTAACAAAAATTGGCCACTAAGAAAAATACCCAAACAATTTAACCAAACATCTTCTTAATAACTGTGTTATAATCTTTATTCATCTTCTCAATCTTCGGTTTCAAGGAATTAGCTTTGAGTTGAGCTGCCTTGTCGTTGGGTTCTATTCTCAGGGCTTCCTGTATGTCTTTCCATGCGTCTTCGTACATGTGGAGGCCGGAGTGGGCGGAGCACTTCCTGTAGAGGGCCTTCACGTTGACTGGGTCGTAGCTGAGGGCCTTCTCGCACAGTTCTATGGTGGCTTGGTACTCGTCGTGTTGCAGCTGGCAGTGGGCTAAGTTGTTGTACAGTTTTACCTGGGGAAAGGGATTAAGTTATGTTTAAGGATCAGCGTAGGTTGTGTTATTTTGGGTAAATGAACTTGATGATAATGTTAATATGGACATGCCCCGGGATTCTCGAGTATTTTTCTGAATGTCGATGTATTATGTGAAGTTAAACTGTTTAAGATAACGCACGCGTGTACGCACGACGATATATCAAACTACACATCCGAAGACATCCGAAAAAACCAGAAGCTTAAAGTTGTGGTTCCAAATGGAAGACATAAAATAGCCTCAAGAAAGTATGTGTACACCTGGGTTTCATAAAAAACCGGCCAAGTGCGAAATTGCGCACGAAGGGTTCCGTACCATAAATCGACAGCAATCACGTTTATTTATTTATTTAACACTTTACACACACAAATGTACAGACCGCCTCTGTGTTAAGGTCATAGGCAATCTCTACCAGTCAACCTTTGGGTGATGCAGAGACACGATTCTTGTATGATATACAAGAAACTGTTCCCCTTTTGTAACTAGATTTTGCAGGCGAAAAAGGGTTCGTTGGTTACCATCCTGGTACGGAGCCCTAAAAAGTTTATGTCAGTAAAAATTGCGCATTATTAACTATAAAAGCCTTCACTGATGCGGAAAGAATTATACTGATGATAGTAGGAATAACTGCTCAAGTCCGGGATGGTTGGCGCTCTTTGGGGGAGGCTTACGTTCAGCAGTGGACGGCAAGTGGCTAATATGATGATGACGATGAGTAGGAATAAGTTTACACTCTATGAAGGGCAGTATCCCAACATTCTAGTGACCTTTATCTTAATAAATCTATCCAGGTTTATATTCACCTTAAGCTCCACCATATCCTTGACCACCTGCTCGCTGACGACCTTAGGGTCCAAGGGCTCCGTGGCTAGCAGCATCTTAAGAGCCTTGTTGAACCTGCGGAAGGCGTCCGTGGTCCTCCCCTGCTTGATAAGGTCTACTCCGCGCTCCTGTGTGCAAACAATAATGTTTTTGAGTGCAGAATCTTTGATATTTTAGACTTTGCGTTTATTGTTAGCTTGGACAAAGGAAACAATGGATAATAAAATAGTTTTTTGTATGTAAATATATGAAGCAGTCTGATTTGATTAAGAAATACCCATAAGGGACAGCTCACACTGAGGCGCAACGCTACATGTACTTCTATCTATAGTAGGCGCCAGATAATCGTGGAATAACGGTCATTGACCCACCTACAATTATTGACATTTTTAATTTGAAAAACGGAATTAATGACACAAAGCTGTCCCGAATCATCATCTCTCGTGATCCTTAACATTGTCTAATAATGAAAAACGATTCATATTTAATTGTTCAGGTACCTATGAACAGTTATTAGGGAAAGGTCAATGTACTTTATTCCATATTTATCTGGCGCCTACTATATCTATCTATTGGGGTATGGTTTCCGCACTTAGTCCTGATGTTGGACCATTGTGCGTGGGCCATGGTGGCCGTCATTCCAACCAGCCAACCTCCCTACATGTACTTTTTAAGATATGTATAGAATGAAGATATATTTACAACACATTAACGAATAAACAGTGGCGCACTGGAACGCAGCAGTTGCTTGCCCTAAGCACATGTTGCGCTTAGCGAATTCGAATACTCCTCGCGGAGTCGCGATATGCAGGACGATACATACACCAGACCATGAGTCCGGACTTTAACACTAATTAAATGAAAGCATTTTCTTTAGCTTCACATTAAAAAATATTTCTAAGGCAGTTTGATAATTTTTTGAAAAATACAAATGAATAGCATAAAAATGTCCGGAGATCGCAAAACACAAAGAGCGTTGGAAAGCAATGGTCTCCCACCTTTGCCCAGCAGTGGGACAATACAGGTTAGGAAAAAAAACATTAAAATACTAGCAAACTGTAAGTATTATAGGCCTTTTACTAGAAAAGGAGTGAATTCCTTTCGAAGGACAGCTCTGCCACTGCACTTGACAGAGTTATCATGACAATGGAAAAAGTTCAAGTTAATCAACACGCTGAAAAAATTGTTAATAACTCATTCAAAATGTATGAATTTGTCATGAGATCATTCGCTGAGTTCAAGCGAATAATCTGAGCTGAATGATGAGCTGTACTTCGAACCGTTAACAAACGTAGTGTCCGTGCTGGTACCCTATTTGGTGTAAGTAGCTGTCGAACTGTGAATGATGTAATAACTTTAATATGTACTGTATGTTTTTAATGCTTTTTGGTGGCACTCATTACCAAATATTTGTTTTTTTTTTAATATGCGGATAATGCAGTGGGCTGCAATATTGTTTTATACCTACCTTTTGATTTTTGTTATGTTAAAATTTTATATTGTAGCTGTTTATTGTCCCTAAATAAATAAAATAAAATAAAGTTCAATTTGAGAACTAATAAAAAATCTTAAACTAAAAATAATCTTAAATAATCTTAATTTGTAGTAGGCTGAGTTCCTTAAATTAACTTAAACTGCCATCACCCAAAATGATTTACAATAGACCACAGTGTTTTAAGAACAGCATAATAACTAAACAAACACATTCCATAACGTACCATCGAAAGTACAAACACTTATTGATTGACATGATTGTTTAATATTATTTTGAAAAACACAATTGAGATTTTTTGTCTTGTGTTCGTTTGTGAGGATATAAAACAGTGAACCAAGAAACAAAACATTTTAGACTTTAAAGATTTATTGTGAATAGAAGTGCCTGTGACTCTGTTTAAATTATTTTATTAATAAAAGCTGTTAAAAGTGAAATGTGTTTGCCTGCAAATTCTATATGAATAATTAATAAGAATAATAATGGCCGTTTTCAATGACTCACGGTGACGACGCAGTAACTCATGAAAAAGCGAACTGTTGGAAATTAAACAGTGCAAAAATAGTTAGGTATTACATTTAGGTTTTGCATAGTTTTGTTGAAAGCAGGCATATAGAAATCCTATGTTGATCCAAATAAGGTATTACAAAATATTTGTATTTTTTTTTAATTATTAATAGGCTTGGATTTAATTTGCACTATGACATTTGATGTAGTTAACAATGGAGCATGTTTGCCTAGAAGTAAGCTATTCACTCTTGATTTTAAGATCCCCATGTAGTGGTCTGCCATATTACCTGTGAGTCTTCAAGTCAAAAGTAAGTATTCTAGACAAGCTTGGAATAAATTCCAGTTTCAAACAGATAGTAATTTTAGTGTATTGATTGATTATTATTTTGACAGGATATTTTTTGCATCTTCCAAAACAATTTGTTACACACAAACACTAAAAATTTTTTGGGAAGTACTCACAACATAAAAAAAAAATTTTGAGACAGCATGATGTTTCAAAAAAACAAAAGCGGTTTCATACAGAACAATAATTAAAATAAATACCGAATACCTAATGAAAATGTATAAAACAGAAGCATAATTTTAGCCATCACAAGGAAAGCAAAGTTTTTACCTTGTGGTGCACAGCAGCTTCATACAGTCTCTGCCAACTCCAGTCGCTGATCAACTGCTCCTCCGTAAGCTCCTTCAAGTCCACCTTACACGTGATCTCCTTCATTAGTCTCCCCTCCGCGTTTCTGTACACCAGAGTGGCCTCACAAGTCTCGCCGGAACACATCGCCTGCAGCACCAACTCGAAATCTTTGTCAATGAATGAGTCACAGTCGCCAATCAAAACATTCCCGTCAAATGCTCGGCTAAATATCCGGCTGTATGGATCTATCTCACTAGGTCCCTTGTCGTTGCTACATTTCACGTCAGATAAAGTGATCTTGCAACGAGAATCTTCGTAAGGAACCAAGGTGTAGTCTCCGGGTGTTATCACCCTTTTCCGTATTTCTCGGTCCGGACGTGTGCTAATGACTGTTTCTTTTTGCATTTTGAAGCGGTCTGTGTATTTCTTGCAGTGTTTTGGTAAATAATCAGATATTTGTTTCAAGTTTTTAGGATTTTTCGGTATTTTACGAACGAATATGCGAGAAATGATCAGAAATCTCTAATGTCAATGTCACACAGTCAATATTCGTTCATGTCAGTCATGCATGAGAAGGACATGAACATTAACGTTCGGAAACAAAAGCCGGATCTTTGTCTGTTTCTAATTTCAATTTTCTGTTTCTGTTGGTTTCTGAAGATACAATTGCAAAATACCTACTTTTTCTTCACGAAATTGAAAAGAAATATATTTTTCCACAGTGCTTTGATCAAGTTCTTCCGTACAAAAAAAAAGATAACTAAAGAGCATACTTCCTATTGGCGATGCAAAGATTCTAACTAGCGCCTCTAGTGTCAAATTGCGAAGCTGTGCAAGAACATGTCAGTGGCAAGAACCAAGAACCAAGAACGATGCTTTGACAGCTTTCATTCAGAGTTGCCTTGTACACACTTGTGTGGAATTCCCCAAACTGTGAGATAAAAGGAATATAAACACATACACATACCTCTATTATTACTATACTCTTTGAATATAAATCTTGGAAATTTTTATGAAATTGGTTTCATTTGGTTAGTTTCCTAAAAAAAAATTGGTGGTGGCAACGCTGCAAGTGTCTGTTATTAAAGCCCAATATTTTGTGTAACTACCTAATTACCTTAACTTTATTTACCAAATTTTATAAGAAACAGTAGAGAAAAATACTGGTTATTGTAAAAATGGTGGAACAGCAGAAATAAAAATAAAAAGGTTTCTTGTCACACTGCACACTGTCACAAGCAATGTCAGGATCAGCTGTTGTCAGCAACGCGAATTTTCAAAATTCTGTCTCTTCTGTGTTTGAAATAATTGTAGAAATATTAGGATACAGGATACGATAAATATTACAAATACTTAACCAATGAGTTTTGTGTGAAATATGTGAAATTAATCTTTTTTTGACATTGTTAGAAAGGTGAGAAAAATAAAATTGTATCAGCTGTAGCAGCGTTATAAATCTGAATTTTTGGAAATCTTTAATTGAATTTGAAATGTGTTTTCTATCATTGTTTTCACTTGCGTCCCTATAAACTTCTAAATTCTTGTTTGCACATATTTTTTTCATAAATAAACATAACCTAACAATAACAAGATATTCACGTTGTTCATAAAACCAAACCATCTTAAACCCTTATTTTTTCAGTAATGATGTCGCTGTTACTAAAGAACGCGTGGCGGAGTGTGGTGAAAGGCAGGCAACTGAAGCCACTGAGCAAGTCCCTACTGGACAAAAGTTTCCGTGCCAGTTAGTATTCATGTAATCCTAACCATTCCTTAAAATGTTCAAAAGGTCTGAAAAGACTTCCCAACTTGGTGTGCAGGAGTTAAATAATTGAGCAGCCAGATATAAGTTGCCGGTTTCTAGAAAAAGGTTGTTGACTAAAAAAAACCGAATTAATCCGTCAGATAAATTCCCAAAAAATATTGGACATCAATTTTTGGTTTTTTACCGAAAACAAAAAATAAAGACGATACAGTGCATTGAAAACTCGTGTGACGTCCCTTACCAGTACAATTTTTTTTATGATTTGATAAAAGAAAAAAATTAAGTACTTATACAATATTTTTCGAAAATCTTAACTGACGGACTAAATAGAGTCAAATTTTTTAACCCAGGCAACATCCCTATTTTGATTGGGATACATCATGACTTTGAACAAATGAGTTTATAATAATTTGTATGCATGTCAGTCCTGTGACAATAAATTTGATCACTATTATTTAAAGGACAATTAATACTTTTTCTTTCTGTAAGTTTTTTTACAGAGCAGTAAATTTTGTGAGGATTCTTATTTATAATCTTTCATTTGTGTTCCACATGAAGGCTAACAGCTTAGAGCCATTGTAGACAGTGTTAGGGCACACAGGGTTGCGGAATTTGTTCGAAAGAGTCACCGCAGCCCTGGAACGCAAAGGGCTTTAGAAGGAACACAGATAAGTTTTAGTCAGTAAAAGTCTGACAACGCCCTTCCGCTATACCCTGAGCGGAAGAAGTCCTTTGATGATTTCCCATCCTTAACAAAAGTATTGTTTTTACAGAACTATTACTAAAAGTTAAAAATCAAAATCACAGAAACTAAACTGGTCATCGAACTGCATATATCTTAAAGGACTCAATTATTTATGTAAATCTATAGTAAAGAATACAATCCAATTAATTCCACAAAGAATTGTACAACTTTTGCAGTAACAACCCAGGTGAGCCGTCCTCCTACAGATGCCTTGATGACTGTCATCAAGGCCGCACCAACTGCTGCAGAGGTGCTGAATGCAGTCAACAGCAATATGGCTAAAATGGATCATACACACATGCTGCAGGCTCTGTGCTGCTTGTTTGAACTGCAGAAGACTGGACAGTAAGGAGTTCATTCAATAAACTAATAACTGACATGAGCTGTATATTGAAGTGCCCAAATACCCATACACTTGTACTCTGTGGGATTTAATTAACGCCTCCGATGCTAAAGTAACATAGTCATCTAAGTTCGCGAACATATTCGTAAGAAGTTGGCAGTAGTATCATCACATCGCTAATGTTTTCCAATTATCTATTTGTTGTAATTGTTTAAGTATTTCGTATACCTATTTATCTTGTTAATTTGAGTATTTATTATATATTTATATTGTATGTATGGTTTATATATTCGTATTACTTATTTAAATGTTTGTATGTATTAATTAAATATCAATCGCTTTTTATTCACCATATTGCACCTACCACCATTCTCTGCACCACCCAAAGGTTGACTGGTAGAGAATGCCTATGGCATTAAGTCCGCCTCTGTACATTTGTGTGCGTAAAGTGTAAATAAATAAATAAATAAGGGGCCTAAATGAAAATGATACAGTGCGTTGAAAACACGCGCGCCGCTGGTAATTATTGTACCATCCTAGTGACGTCACGCGTGTTTTCAACGCACTGCATCCTCTTCATTATTTGTTTACCTCAAAAAATATAAAAACCTTGCCTAATAGTTTTTGGAAATCTATAGGACGGACTAATTAACTTTTTTCAATAAAAATACCCTATTATCAATATAATCCAGTAGTTCCCATTCTTTAACTTTAACCATAAGCACCCCATAACTTGCTTTTTTTTATTTTAATTCACTTCTCCCCTCACTTGCCTTCTTTAAGTCACTTAACAATATCGTTTATTAATTTGGGTTACATACTCTCTGCTACATCAAGTTATTTTATTCAAATAGAACGAAAAACATATTTACCAAAACACAGTTTATTTTTGGAGTTGTCGCGCCCCGCTTAGTCACTCTACCAACCTAATGCCTGTGCTTCTATACAGACAAGTGGAAGTGATTTTATTTTCGAATGTATCCTTAACAATCGTTAGGTAATATTTGTTGGCAGCGACTTTGCATTATAAATAACCTTTCATACTCCTTTCAGATCAGGCACAGACCCCGAACAATTAGTAACAAACCCAACGTTTGGGGTTCTCTGTCAGAAGTTCAAAAGGCACGCTCGAGCGCTGGATGTGAATGAGGCTCTCGAAGCCACGAAGGTCCTCTCCTACCTGGAGGTGCCTACCGACTCCACCGTGGTCCAGACCATGCTGCAACTCCTCAGATGCTACATCAACATGATGAACCTCAGACAGATCATGTTCCTAGATTTCTTACTGACGAAATTCGACCACAAGAATCATTTAGTTGATGCATTGAAGCTTGCTTTGCCTTTGGCCTTCCAAATTCACTTACCATTGGAGATTGATACTAAAGACATGGTTCTACTTAAAGATATGCTGGCCTACAGCTGTTTACACAACCTGCCTGACCGTTATATAGATGAAATAGTGACTGGATTGATTCTCCATGATCAGGCCATAGACGCTCTAATAGCTAAGTCTATTATAGTGTCGTTATGCCAAGTGAACTGTACTGAAGAGAGGTTCCCTGTGAGGGTGCAACTCCTCCACATTTGCTACGACATATTGACGCAGAGGGTCGACCAGCTGTCGTATGAGGAGATGCTGATGTTAACTGCTAAGATCAAGAGCAGGATCGTGGAGAAGCATCCGGAGTACTACCATGAGCAGCTGATGGATGTGGTGGGTAACTCGGTGGTGGCTCGAGGTGTAGACTTCGATAAGGGGCTGCAGGTGGCTCGAGTTTTTTCCAGAATTGTGAGTATTTTTTTCTCTAATTATTGCTTTTTGTCGGCCTGGGTGGTGCTTGCGATTGTTGAGGAGCCAGGTTGGGAAAGGCGTCATTATGTTTATTCATTTGAGTATTTAGTGGCATAAAGTCTGTGTTTGTGACTGTTTTAATAATAGGTAATGGACTAGCTGTATTCTACATGGGTCTTCAAAATTACAAGTAGTGGTAGCAAACCATACCCTTTTTGAGTAATTGAAAAAGTAGATTTGCAGAGTACTTTTTAGGGTTCCGTACCCAAAGGGTAAAACGGGACCCTATTACTAAGACTCCGCTGTCCGTCCGTCTGTCCGCTTGTCAACAGGCTGTATCTCATAAACCGTGATAGTTAGACAGTTGAAATTTTCACAGATGATGTATTTCTGTTGCCGCTATAACAACAAATACTAAAAAACAGAATAAAATAAATATTTAAGGGGGCTCCCATACAACAGACATGATTTTTTTAACTATTTATAGAAAATCGAAAATACCTCTCCCTGTCATAGGTACCCTATCCATGTCATTAAATAAAGAGGACTAAACGAACAAACAATCAAAATCACAATACATATTTTACTTTTATCATATCCCAGGCACACACGCACTTCGGCCTCGTGGGCTACCTGTGCGAGAAAGCTGCCAACAACTCCACAACCCTCTCAGCTTGCCGCCCCAACACACTGTTCAGCTTCATCAACTGCCTGTCCAACAACAACTACACCCCAGACACCGCACAGTGGACCAAAATCAAACCACAGATAACAGACAACCCGATCCTCCTTGACGACAGTACTATACTCCCCTGGACGAAGATCTGCCTAGAAATGGCGTCTTTAGGTCTCTATGAAGATAAGCTACTCAAAAAAGTGTTTTGCAAAGAGAATCTGAACAGGGAGTTCAATCAGTTGGATTACCTCCAGCTCTTGACGCTGTATGAGGCTGTGCAGACCTTCCACAGTAAGGATTACAAGCTGCCGGAGGACTTGCTGTGTAAGGCGAGGTCGGTGTATCCTGTGCACCGGAAGACGGAGCTGTTAGAGCAGCACCTGTCTGCGGGGCTGGGGGGGGCAGGGTATGTCGTGAAGAACGTCGTGCTGCCCAATGGAATTATTTCTGGTGAGTGGACCATGACCAGTGGCTTAGTGTAGATTTTTAAACGTACTCGATCGTATAATAACTAACCGTATAGAAAAAAAAAACAAGTGCGAGTCAAACTCGCGTGCAAAGGGTTCCGAACGAATATCATTTTTTATACATGTTATTTTAACACTATAGAATTTTTATAGGTTTTCTAGTTTGTCTCCCAAGGAGGGGGTCTCTTTGGGAGACAAACTCAAAATTTACTCAAAATTTATTTATTTACGTAATGCGTCCGCGGGTCACAAAAGTTCATTTGTACCAAACAACAGAATCGGCTCAATAGCTTCGGAGAAATTGGCTGTGATAGACGGACAGACAGACAGCCAACCAGCAAGCGAGACAAACATCCGAGTGATCCTATAAAGGTTCCGTTTTTTACGGATGTTCAGAACCGTACATTTGTGTCATTGTCACCAGACTTATTCAGTTTTGGTACGCGATCGAATAGTCTGTTCACAATTATGTTACAGTGACCTTTATTCTCTTAGACATAAGGTTGCTATCAGAGGTAAAAACTCACGGGTCGTTAAAAGCTCGCTCATCTATCTGTAGAGCGAGCTTTTTAACGTACAGTGCGTTTTTACCATAAACAGAAATACTTTTTTTCGTGCAAATAAAAGCATAAGTTAAAAACTGTTTTTACAAAAAAAAAATACAACCGACTTCCAAATAAAAACTCTACAAAGACAAAATTAAAATTAATTTCGGAAGTTGGTGTCAAAACGAAGAAACAAAACTAAAAACACCGAATTCCAAAATTAAAGTTGTTTTGAAGTCGGTTGTATTTTTGTAACAAGGTTTTTTTTTCACTTTTTAGTGTTGATACTCCAGAAGGAAATTGACATTACACCCTTAATTTACACGACTACTTCGATTTTATTGATTTGAATTTGAGGAGGTCACTGGTACCTATATCTTCGAATTTCAACGTCCAATGTAGCTATAACTAAACCAAACGCAAAAAGTATAATAACCTGACGTCATTTTGCTTACTTGGACGACGCAATTACATTATCCAACGAATAAAATAAAAACTGCTGGGCTAGACTGAATATTTTTTTTTACGTAAAGTAACAATTTTTTTTTCCTTAGCCTATTGTGTCCCACTGCTGGGCAAAGGCCTCCCCCATATCCTTCCAGACATTCTTTTCTTGCGCTACCTCGAACCAGCTTTCGCGGTGTGCATCCAAATCATCTCGCCACTGCTTTCTGGGCCGGCCTCGGCGACGCCGTCCGTCCTCTGGCAGCCATTGCGTGGAGAAAGAAACATAAATCACATAAATCTAATCAGAAATCTCGGAGTAATCGGCGTACAAATAAAGTCAAAGTCAAAACGTTTATTTCAATTAGGCCATTAAACGGCACTTTTGAACTTCATCATTTACAGTTCAGCAAAATAATAATATTAAATTAATAAAGTGACTCTACTGTCCATTCGGAAAGGTAGATTCTTATGGAGAAGAACGGACAAGAAACTCAATCCAACTCCAAACATAAAAGAAAGAAAGAATACACACCGAATTGAGAACCTCCTCCTTTTTGAAAGTCTATTAAAAACGTGCTCTCTTTACCAGATTGTGCGATATGTTTGAAGAACGGCTACCCTGTGAAGTTCGAGGTCTCCACGGGTGACTTGAGAGTGCCTATCGAGTCCCTGAATATTCCACCCGGCGGAGTACTGTAAGTGCCTACTTATTTATTTTATGCCACTACTAATGCCCTTACTAATTAATAGCCTAACTTGCTTAGTCATAATTGCATAATGCAAAGATTTTCCGAAGTGCTAACCCTCAATCGACTATCAAATTCAAATGATATTATTTCACACTGGTCTATATGGGCACTTATAAAACGTCAGAAGCTACTGCACGGTTCGAATTGGTCGTTTTCATGCATAAACTTTTTTTAGAAATAAGAAAACATTTGTACAATGTTTCCATGTACCTAAATAGTTATGAGAGGACAGTGAAGATCAGGCAACGAAATATCAAGACGATCCGACGAACATCTTACAAAGAGCAGCGCATTATCAATATAACATACGTTGAAATAAAATCGAAAATAAATCAATACCTCTTAATTTTCCAGCCTATGCGTCCTGACCTTCCTGCCGGGCTGCTTCTCGATGAACAGCAACCGTTTACGAGGCACGTTCCGCCTCGTAATGGACATACTAGAGGAGCACGGCTATGCTGCAGTCGCTGTCAACGTGAACGAGTGGCTGTCTGCGCCGGCGCATGAGAGGACCCCCTACCTCCTGAGAGAGGTGGAGTACAAGTGTGGAGAGATCGGAATGAAACTATCCGCCACTTGAATACACTCGAATAAATATTGCAGATTGTTTTTAGTATTCTTTTATGAATTGATCTCTGGACGAGGATAGCAAAATTGTTTGTGAAATATATTACGTTTTGTACGAGGTTTTTTTTTTTATCATATTTCTTTATTTTTCTGAACGCTATTACATAATGTCGGTATGAGTTTGGGCGTATTGGTGATACATACCGCTTCTAGTAGGAGGTATTATAACCGGAAAATAACACTTGCGCCTGCGCAGAACGATCGAAACGTTAATATGGTGTCGTATGAGTATGAGTCGCGTGAACGCGTTTCCACGCAGAGATTACGACAGGCGCGCAGTGCCGCCGCGCGTTAAGCTGTCAACATTTAAATACTCTACAAGACAAACCAGGGGAATCTGCGCAGTCATCTCCATTGCCCAAGCAGGTGGGTAATGTTTTTTTCAACATGTTTACCGTCTACTTTAAATTCTAAATAAGTTCTCCCTCGTAAGATTCGGACGCTCCCAAATGTGAGCCTTGCAAGTTTTCTTATTATTTAAGCGACCTATCACAGTCATGCAATCTTTTTGCAACAAAAGACTTCTTGGTTCTATCATCGCAAAATTCATAAATTGGCAACACCAGCACACCAATGACACTCACGTCAAAATACCAAAGCAAATGCCGTCAATTTCAAAAAAGTTGATTTGCTTATAACTTACAAACGATAATCTGACCTAGTTATAAATGATAAATGTTATTCATCGCTGAAAACGTGTGTTTGCATGCAAACGGAACGAAAGAACGTAGGGAGAAGACAACTCTTAGGTAACACTTCGAGATGAACTCGAAATGGTGTGTTTTGATACTAACCTGCGTTTTTATGGTGTGCGAGAGTAAGTACGGATATATCGTATGGCCTGCGGACAAGGTGATTGTGAAGACAACTGACTACTTCGCCGATATACCTGATAAAAACGTCGCTCGGGCCACTTATAGCAACGAAATCAATTCGACAGGGTAAGAATGTTTTAAATACCTAAGTACATTTTAGAGATTCGGCAGTATCTTATCTGTCTAAACTAATATTAGAAAGACGTGACATTGTCTGTTCTGTAGCAAGCAATCTCTGTGTAGTTCTACTTACAATATTTATAAAATGTTACATAAATAATCCTTATTACAATAGGTAGGCTTTATCCTGAGAAATTATACGGTTCCGGGCTCAGAAATGTTCCGGGCAAAGACTAGGTAATCTATGGTTCCGGGATAGGCGCGGGAAAGATGTAATACTTTAGTACTCTTATTAAGTATTTCGTTTATTAACATACAACGTAAAGAACTCTCATAATCTTGTTAATTGGAAAGAATGCTATTGATTGTGTGTTACGGAATCAGCCTTCAGCTCCTATTTCTTCATTCGCCTTCTAATGAATTTGTTTCCCCTGATCAAGCTGGGCTTTCTTGGAACTGCACACGTCAGCCGACTACTCGGATGAGAAGCAGGCGTACGCGGCCGGCTACCTGGAGGGCTACCTCACCAGGGACCTCATCTGGTACCATTGGCAGAACATGCTTAAGGGGTGAGTGAATAATAACAACACTAACTATCCTACTGTTGGGTTGAAGCCTGTTCTCATATGGAGAAGGCACGAGCATTAACCACCATGCTTACTCAAGACTGTGGTGGGTGATTTCAGACTTATAGTAGCTAAGAGTCCAGTTTCCTTGCGATGTTCGCATATGACAGTGATGTTCAAGATAAACTTAGAAAGGTCAAAAGGTACTCTTAAGTGACATTTTTTTGCTGCTGGACTGCTGAGCATAGGCCTCCCGCAAATTTGAGTTGGCGAGAGAAACTGGACTCGCACCGCATAGTCTGGCTCGAGGAGGCTCACTCAGGGTAAGGGTTTGTGTTTATACCTTATTTTCTCTGCACCCCGCCATGTTATTCGTGGTATGCCGCGACACCGTCTCACGATCTGCACTTGCTATATATAATATTCCTAAACTTTATCTGCAGATATTGCTACAACAAGACGGATGTGTGCGGCCTAATCGAGGAATTCATCGACAAGAATGAAGCGTACATGTCTAAGATGGTGCAGAGTAAACCAATGGACCCCTATTGGTATCAGGTAGATACTTGACTATGACCTGGTGTTAAAAGGTCGAAAATTACGTTAACATTTTTGTCGATATTGGCCCTTTTAGCTTCAGGCGTCCAGGCTAAAGATAAAATCTTCCTGTCTTGTCGATGTTTGTTTATTTACTCTTTAGCTTCTCAACCCAGCTGCAACGCTGTTTGCACATTACAAAAGCATAAGATGGCCTCTTCGGTCTTCCTCACAAGCCCGACTGCTGTGCATGAGAACCTGAGTTCAATTAAACTGCTAGGTACTAGCATTTGCTCGCGACTTCGTACGCGCATAACCAGTTTTTTCCTTAACGGTAAAAAAGGGATATGCGTGTACGAAGTCGCGGGCAAAAGCTAGAAGCCCAAAAATAAGAATGTTTGCAGGTGAAGCTGTATTACACCCAGTTGGAAGGCCTGGCGGTGGGCTACAATGTGGCTACGAAGGAGCCCTACGAGTGGCTCTCCACCAGAGATATCATGTTAGTGCTTTACTGACAGAATTGCAGCATATCAAATAATCAAGTCTTTGATAGGTGCTTTAATTTCCGGCATTTTTAATGTGTTTTATCCAATTGTTACATCGAAACCATCAGTAAAAATCACAACGCGGTTTTACTAGCAAACCAATACCAACCATTCGCAATTAAAATAAAGTTTAAATTGTAGAGGTAACTTATTTTCGACTTAATGTCTAACGGCCGGTTTCAATAACATATCTACCAACTGTCAAATTAGCTACCAAGAGTAGCTGAAACGTCATGTTACAAAGGCCAAGATGACGTTTCAGCTACTGTTGGTAGGTTATTTGACAGTAGGTTAAAGGTAGATACGTTATTGAGACCGGCCATAAGAGATGGAATGTTCATATTTGTTTCGAAGTGAAACAGCGCTTTGCCAGGCTCTTAAATTTCCCCTCGAAAATGACTCTTTAACTAAGATTTCCGCACAAAAAAGGCTCTAAAACTACTGATTAACAAGACCTCATATTCATTCCCAGTTGGATCAACATGTTGGGTGATCTGGACGAGATTGCGTTCGCGGTGTCGATGCCCAAGACCGGTCCAGACGGACGGCTGTTCGGCGACCGCTGCACCGGGCTCGTCAAGTTGCTGCCCGACCTCAGCAACTTGTACTTCTCACATGTCACATGGAACAGGTCAGGATCTCCCCTCATCATCGAGGTAGGGAAGTTGTTAGGTATGTGAGTAGCAACCGATTTGCTGTGCTCAAGACAACAGTCCTGACCAAGTAACATTTATGGAAATCAATCCCATAAAAAATTTAGTCTAAAATCTTATGAAAAAGCTATTTGCTTATTTCTATTTTTGCTTATTTAATAGTCAGATAAGTTTTACCTGTGGATTTGACAGGTTTTAGTTTAGAAAATATAACAGCCGTATTTGTTATTCTTCTGTTAAAAGATATCTGACTTTTGAGAAATCAGCCCGTAATCTAAACTAATATTATAAAGAGGAAAGATTTATTTGTTTGTTTGTTTGTTACGATTTGGCTCAAAAACGGTTCAACCGATTTTAAAAATACTTTTTTAACTTAAAACATAGGCTATATTTTATTTCGAAAAAAATAGAAATCCTTACGAAAATTGCAATAATGTAACCCAAAGTAGCAAAATTTTGCCTGATAAATTCATTATTTGGCGTGCGCTGAGAAAACTACTAGGTACATGATTAAAGTACTCATTATTACCTAAGTATAATACAGTCTGCGAGGCCGATGATACCCTCGGACTTTTAGTCTTACTATTATGGTTAAGTAAATGTTGCGGTTTGAGCGAACTGGGGAAAATCTTAACGCTTAGTCCGATGAAGTTGAAACACGGCATTAAATATTTGGATAAAAATATAAGAATATCAAATGTTTGGATTTTTCGAAAATAAACGCCTTAATTAAGGGGCGAAAAGGCGTGATGAAGTTTTTAGGGGAGGACATCATTGCTTACTTCAATTTACGTGGAAATTGGAATGAACAAACTAAAAGTGGCATATTTGAAACAGATCTAACAATTTTTGCATAATTAACCACTGACGGGATGAACGGGGTGAATAGCAGGCTGGTCCTGAGACCGTTGGATGGATATCGTAGTGCTTAATTTTCCAAAACCAACCTTTAAAAAGGGTTAGAAGGGGCGTTTAAGTGTGGAGAACCTACTAAATCCGCGCGGACGAAGTTGCGGGCAAGTGCTAGGATAAAATGAACATCTTTAGGAACAAGATGGGGTGATCTATACGGCGATCACAGGAATTTACTGGCCCGATCTCTGACGAAATTTGAGGGAGACCTCTGCAGAGGTACATCTTTCATTTATACTATAATGTCCCAACAGTTACCAATCGATGCTGCGTCTGCACAAGATGTATGTCATGCACCTGCACCTGTGCCCCGGCAGTAAGACGCTGATACCCGGCTACAAGATGTCTCTCACCTCGTACCCGGCTTTCGTGCAGGTAATAACGGCTTTCACCGTGTAGGTAGTATTTCAAGGATTTCAGATAACTACTTTCAGGTTGTGTTTGCTGTCTTGTGAGTTTTTCTAGTCTTCTTATGTCATTTGGTTACCGAATTTATATTTTGAAGTTGTAAGACATAGCTTAGAAACGGCCAGTAAATGCAGATTAAATTAACAGCTTCAAAAATTAGGGATGGTGTCGTAACAACCTTTTATTTGGGACTCGTACAAGACAAACAAAACAAGTAAAATAAATTAACAGCTAAGCAGACGACAACCTCCTAGGTTCAATCTCAAATAACCACCCTGTGCCTATACACCATGTAGATACTTAGGTAGTATATAGTTATAGTGGACACAGAACAACTTCTAGAAATATTGGCATGATGATATTTAATCCCCTCGTAAGTGTTTACTTTTGTATAATTACATAGGCTTAGTTTTAGTTATTAATGTACCATTAAGCTTTTTCTCGTAGTTGCTTAGATAAAGATAAAGATATATTTATTTGTAAACATGTGTAACATTGTACATATACATGCAAATGTGGATGTAAAAGTGAAAAATCTGTGAGTTTCAACATGTTTTGCCACCATTGGCGTACAAAATTAATTATAACCACTCAAAATATAACACAATAAAGTAAGAGAAGAAAAAGCATAACAAAATTAAAATATGACACAAATAGATTAGAAACTATCATTTAAAAAATCTTTAACACAATAGTAACATTTTTCAGTAAGTAACTTCTTAAGTTCTCTCTTGAATAAAATTGGCTGGTTTATATTTTTAATAACCTCTGGAATTTTATTATATATTAATGGTGCCATACAAAACACGCTTTTATGAAGGAGTGCTGTTTTCGCAGAGTGTGGCTGTAAGAAGTTCTTATATTTATTACGTCTATTTCTAGTGACATTGTCTGACAAAAGAGGAAACCAGTGAGGATTGTTTCTAACAAATAAAGCTAGAATAGATAATTTATTTTTTATTTATGTATTCATAGTTTAACTTTAAATTGTAATGTCCCAATGTAATTGGATCGTAGAGTGATGGCCTGAAACACAGGTTTAAAGTAACCTAGATCGGGCGGATCGCTGTTTAACAATGCAATTCCGAACCACCGTTAATTGCATGTTTAATAAAAATATCTTTTTTTTTTTTTTAGCCTATTGTGTCCCACTGCTGGGCAAAGGCCTCCCCCATATCCTTCCAGACATTCTTTTCTTGTGCCACCTCGAACCAGCCTTCGCGGTGTGCATCCAAGTCATCTCGCCACCGCTTTCTGGGCCGGCCTCTAGTTTAGTTTATTTTTAGGCACTATTATTGTATGGAAAATATTATTACTGCTGACTAAACGTACATTTTTGTAGACGTTTTTATTTGAATAAATTATTATTATAATTATTATATAACAATAACCTGACGGCGCTGGGCAGTCCACAGACGACTTCTACATCATCTCGTCGGGGCTGGTCTCCAGCGAGACCACCATCGGCAACAGCAACAGCAGCTTGTTCTTGCTCATCACACCCTGCGGCGCTGTAAGTTCTGTATAACTTACTACACCGTAGGATTTTGTTCACAAATTCATGAGCTTTAATTTCTTTGCGCGGAACACTCATTCTTTCTCAAAAATAATGGTAGCCTCGTCACTCCATATATATACCTAAGCTATCTGCCAGTGAAAGTCCCGACAAAACACGCGCCAAACATTTATGACACCTGATAAATTCTGACTAGCCTCTGGATTAAAACAACCACCGAGCAGAACCCTGCTATACGATACAAAATAAGGGGACGTCGAGACCCATAATTTGTGTATATATAGGTAATGGAGTACGCTCGAGCGATGGTCGCCAACAGGCTCGCGCGCAACGGCAAGGAATGGACCCAGATATTCAGACAATACAACAGCGGCACTTATAACAACCAGTGGTGAGTGCAACATATTCTAAACCATGCTTAGTGACTAATTAATAGGTCTAGTCGTTCAGGATTAAGTTTCCAAACATGGAAACAAATGTGTGTGTTTTGCATTAACAGCTTTGAAACCGCAGATGTGATATTTTTTTATTAACACGTAGACCTAGATATTAGAATGGTGCTACTCCTTGGATTCGACTGCACACTTTTCATATTTTCTTCAGGTTCATAGTGGACTACAAGAAGTTCAAGCCCAGCAACGCGCGATACCCTGGCTCCATCACCCCTGGTCTGCTGTGGGTGGTAGAACAGATACCCGGCTACACGGAGGCAGCTGACTTGTGAGTCATCCTTCATTCTACCAACTACAAACAAGTACAGCTCTGCAACGCGCGCAACCCTGGCTCAATCACCCCTGGTCTGCTGTGGGTGGTGGAACAGATACCAGGCTACACGGAGGCTGCTGACTTCTGAGTCATCATTCTACCTACTACCAACTACATACAAGTAGGTACATCCCTGCAACGCGCGCTACCTTGGTTCCATCAGCCCTGGTCTGCTGTGAATGGTGGAACAGATACCAGGCTACACGGAGGCAGCTGACTTGTGAGTCATCACTCATGTTGCTAGCCTTTTCTCCACTATGATGATGCAACTGTATACCAGTACTTTACATGGAGCAGCTGCCAATCTGACCTTCGCAATCCAGCAACTGGGTAACACGATAGCCCTTGGCAAGACTGCTGTCAGATTTTGTGCCTTCCAACTGATGACCTGGTGAGGGTCGCGGATAGCCGATGAATGCGAGACGCACTGGACCGGTTGTTGTGGCGACACTTGCGGGCAAGCTATGTCGCCCGCAAGACGACTTTCGGCGACGATGGAAGTCTTTCGGCTGATATGATGATGATAAAGCACGTTAAGCTGTTGTTCCCGGCTTTAATTTGTAGATCTTTGACATTGACAGTCTTTACCATTCTAGCTTCGGATCATCGTGTTACCCAGAGGCCCAGTGAAAAATAAATGTCAGACAAGCAGTTGCATCATGTGAAGTATTGGTAGCCGATACCAGCACATTTGGACAAAGGTTAAGCACCTTGATTGCAGCTCTGATTGAAGCAGTTCAACATAGACATTGTGCTAATCGAATTCGGTAAAACCTTTCTGAAAATTTTCCCACCTGACCAGACTGATCCAATCTCACTTAAACCTCCAGGACGGAGTTACTAAAGAACCAGACGTACTTCCCCTCGTACAACATCCCGTACTTCCCGAGGGTCTTCAACCTGAGCGGCGGGAACGTGCGCGTATCCGCCTTCGGGGACTGGTTCGGCTACCACACAAATCCTAGAGCCAAGATTTTGAAGCAGAAACAGGTAAGAACTCACTGGCTTACTAAAAGATGAGTATATTTTCGTCATCACGGCATGTATGTATGTATAGCCTTATATTTGCTTATTTTTGTTTGCTATGAAAGAAGCCATCGAAATGCGTATTCAGAGAAAATGTTAAATGGCTTCCTGAAAAAATAAAAAAACCGGCCAAGTGCGTGTCGGTCCACGCACAGTGTAGGGTTCCGTAGTTACCAGTCTCCTAAACTATGCCAGAAAAATGTACTAACTATAATTACACTACAAAGTTACAAATGCTTGGTTTTAAGTCGTTTTCTATGGAATTATTAGGATTTTTTTACTTACCCAGTTCCATTTTATAAGTTGGTTGACTCATGAACTCGTGAAGCCTAGGTAGCGGTGATAGTTTTCCTTTTAAATTCGTTATACTTAGGGCATACTGAAATTTTCTTCATATACCTACCCACACTGACACAATAAAAAAAGAAAGAAAGAGAGAGTGCGCTCATAATCATAACGCAAAAATCTTACGTGACGTTACATTTTCTTCCAAGTCACACCTACTGACAGCCGCGTTAAGAAACTTCGTTCCATAAAGTTACAGACCTAGATAGACGGAGTAGGCTGAGTTACCTACGTTGGCTCCATCAGGGTTCGAAACCTTAACAAAAGAAACGGTGCAGTTCTGTATCCAAATTGCCTAACACTTCACTGGTAGGCAGATGACACAACGAGCGCAAGGTTTTCGTCTAGTTGAACTGCAACCAAAAAAAAATAATAAGTTGATGAGGAGTACTACCCATCTGAACATTTTCTTTTCCTTTAGGTATATTTGTCACAGGAAAATTGCAGACTCGTAAGATTGTAAAAGATCGCGTGAAATTGTAAACTATTTTTTCTTAACAAGGCACGGATATATTGGAAACTATTGAATTTGGATGAGATCGATTGTATTCAAAACGATTTTTTCATAATATATTCAATTCAATTTTAAATGCAAAACTGGCTGTTCTTACCAATGTCTCTTCGTTACCGTTTCAGGAAAAGATCTGCAACCTACGCGACATGTACAACACGATGCGCTACAACGATTTCAAGCACGACCCGCTGTCGCGCTGTGAGGAGTGCAACCCTCCGTACAGCGCCTGCAACGCCATCGCGGCCAGGAACGACCTCAACCCGGCCAATGGTAACATTATCCTAATGCTCTTACCTTAGTTAAGGAGCCAAGGAGGCGGTGATAGCGCGTCTACTCAGGAGGGGAATGGCCGCAACCGTCTCCTTGTGGTTCGGCCCATAAAATATGACAAGACTAGCCTTTGCCCGCGACTTCGTACGCGCATTCCCATTCCATAATAATATATTCCTCATGAATGTGACTATCATATACAAAAAGATTTTTCAAAATCCGACTGGTTGTTCCAGAGATTATCGCGTTCAAACAAATTTTTTAGCTGTATTTGTATAGATAGATGTCGGTGGGGCCCTATGTGGAGTTCATGGGTTGTACTTCTCTGTAGTGGAGATACTCACTGACGTAATATAAGTTTTTTTCTGGATTGACCTCTCTCTAGTTAGTCTACGAGATTCTAGCTTGCTTTACCTTGCTATCCTATAAGCAGGTTGCTGTCTGCAACTTGCTGAATATATGAGACTCGCGACCAAATAAGTCACGAAATGTTGGTAAGTCTTGACTTGTTGACAAATGCAATAGCGTCTACCGAGCCATTGTCAGCTTTAGACCCTGTATATGCTGACAAAGTATTAACATGACATTATTGTCATGTAATCGACAGCCGATTGTTCAATATTCAGGTAAGTTCGACCCTCTGAATTTATATAACGAAGTTTCCATTAACGTGTACATTATTCAGGAACATATCCGTTCCGCGCGCTGGGCCACCGCAGCCACGGCGCAACGGACGTGAAGATCACGAGCGCCTACCTCCGCAGTAGCTACCGCTTCGTTGCGGTGTGCAGCCCCACCTACAACATCTCGCGGGGCATTCCGCCCTTCAAGTGAGTGTCACCTGAGGGCGGACTCTACTATTTTGTTCAAAAACGTTATCGTCTCAATCGCAATTTTTCAAAAACTCTTCCAATTTTCCTACATTTTGAGAGGAACAAGAGCGACTGAGATGCTAATGCGAGCCTTGCTTAAAAATGAGTAGAATTGGCCCTTTGTACCCTTGATGATCTCAACATACAACAAAACGATGTCTCCTAGGTACTGGGCCCAAACAGTATGATTGCTGTAAAGGGGTATGGGGGACAGGGAAGAAAGTCCTCCCACCTCCATTAAAAAGGGAAGATGCTCCGATTAGAGTAGCAATTCTCGTATTTGTAAGGAGGAGGAGGTTAAAAAATCGGACATCTTGTCGCTGGGATGTAATTGCGAAATTTAAACGCTTTCTAAGACCTTCTGATAGGTGTTGTGTCTGGTGGGCAACTGCCCAATGATTGTTGTCGAGCATTTGTGTTATGTTCAAATCGCGCACGGAACTTTGATTGCGCTATGTAGATATAGAATTTTAAGTGACGTCAGGTCATATTGTAGTTCGTAGGTATGTGGAGTTATGCAAACCTCACGCCCCAGCCGCCGTAACAGAAGGAGACGCCCCGGACACCGGCCCACGCAATAGGTGGCTATTGCGTGGGCCTGCGGACGGCGAGCGTTGGGTGGCTCGCCGTCCGATCAAAACCAGGACCGACTCCCAGTCGCGTTGTGTTCCACGCGCGCCTCAAACAGATGTCAGCATAGGAAACGGAGCCCACTAGGGCCAGAGCCTGCCAGGGTACAGGAATTTATTCGAAAGAGTCACCGCGGCCCTGGAACGCAAAGGGCATTAGGAGGGATGTGTTTTAGTCAGTAAGTGTCTGATACTCCCTTTCGCTCCGCCCAGAACGGAAGAAGTCATTTGATGATTTCCACAAAAAAATAAAAATGGAGTTATCCTAGATGCCGATTAAGATTTTGTACCGTCGACACGTAAGAAGAAGTCATTAAGGGGATGTGCGTAGTTTACAGGGTCAAATTAAATTGTGTAGCGAAACTTAGCAGATGTGATGGCTTATCGAAATTAAACGATTAAACGAGGCGGTTAAAAAAAAAGAGTTCTTTTTAACCAAGGCGGTTAAAAAGAACTCTTTTTTTTATCTGTGATGATTACCTAGATGATTACATATAGCAAAGCATAGTCTCCTTAAAACGTTTTGCTGTATCAACAACGGTTAGGATACCTTTACAACCCCACCCCTAAATGCACTCTGTATATTTGTCCCCAGATGGAGTACATTCGACATGGGCTCCACAATATCCCACGTGGGCCAGCCCGACGAGTGGATGTTCCCGCCAATACTGCACGACTGGGAGTGGGTGTAAACACGACCTTATGTCACACGTGATAAGGATCAGTTTACTGTGCGCTATGATGATTGTAACTATAAGAAACATGCATGTGGTATTGAAAATATTGTTATTACCATAATGGTTGGCACTTTACTTGGCGTATTTGCGCAAATATTCGCCTTACTTATTTGTTAAAAAATTAACTTTATCTCGATGACTTTTAACATCCAAGTAACGCGAATATTTGCCAAATACCACAAGTGAAATGCCACCTTAATGAACCAGATTATGACACTCAATTAAAAATATAACACTACAGAAGTACTTAGCATTTTACGAACGCTCGCGCTCGTCAATCATTAAAATTTTTACTTTATTCCACTGACATAAGTGTTACATGACGCGCGCTCGTATGTTGTATTATCTATAACTATTATTATTTTATAGGTAAACTGCAACATTGATTGATACTCAGTTCGTATTTACATCGTACGCGGCCAAGACTAAAGTAGCCGTCGCTATGCTACGAATTTAATAGTAAAATATTATCTCACCAGAAAATATTTGCCTAGCAACAAACCGGTCATGAAATAAAATAAAATTAGGCGATCCGCCCCCTTTTACGTATGAACTTGTGGAGTATTGTTTATTTAGATTTATGTCACTCTAACGTAAATCAGTGTTGAACAACGCAAATAAACTTGAAAAATGTTCATGCTGTCCCTGTCATTTGAACGTGTATTTTAGCGATAGAAGTATTTTTAAGAGGATTGATAAGATGGCTAATCTTGGCTGAAATACTACTGAAAAATTTGAAGTCCGAATCTCTCCTTTATTATTGTTAGAAAGCATGATTTAATTTTACTGTGTATAATAAATAGTATTGTAATTAGGAAAAGATAGTATAATAATTTAGAATCTAAAAGTTTTGTAGTTTTATGTGTTTTGTATTTTTTACATACGTTTTTATAAAAAATAAATCATGTTTTGAACAATCTATTGTTTTATTTTAGAGTAATTTATTGGGGCTGGAATGGTTTTAGTAATAAAAGTTAATACTAGTTCTCTAAATAAGCAATAATTTTATTTAATCTAATATACACCAATAAACAATGCTTATAATTACACTTTATATACATTATGTATGATCTCATGAAGGTACTCGAATAAATAAATACTATTCAAACCATTGTCATATTTAGCCAGCTTGAGAGCATCAAGGCTGTAAAAATAATATTGGATTTCTTTATCTATTTGAGCAAGATCCCAGAGCGCATTTTCTCAGCAACAAATGATTTTAAAAATAATTGAGTGATGTTATTACGTAACTTAACATCTGGTACTGGTAAATTGAGCCCAACGTAAAAGGTATGCGATCCACATTCTTTTGCTCAGAAAATAAGTTGTGCCTGCTCTTGGATCTTGGACTGTATGTTGCCAAAATTAGTTTAAAACTTTTTTCATTGCTGCAAAAGATGTGCAAACAAAGACTATGCACATTAGGGTAAGAGGCAGCTCACACAAACTTGACGCTGCACTCACTTTTTAAGATACCGATACAGTCTTTTTTATAAAAAAAACAACCACATGATAAGCACATTGTTTATTCAAATTTTCTTTAGAAAGTATTTGTTACTCAGTATTTGAACTAACCATGTGGTTGGATTTTTTAATAAATAAGCCTGATAGTGTGGCGGTGCAGTGCGGCAGCAATGCAACTGTAGCTTTATAATGGACATAAAAAGTTACTGACTCAAATAAAAATTCCCTTATTAATTTACATAAGAATTTAAAATGATAAATGAATAAATAAATACTACTCTCTCCCCACTCTTCCACACACAGTGAACATTTCTACTAGTATTCAATCTCTAAATGCTTGAAGTGCTGATAGTATAATATTCGTTTAGGATGGAATGAATGAGTATTCTTTATACAAACTTACTTAATAACAATATAATATGATGTAACAGTTAATATTTAAATAGTTTTATTAATACTGCAGTAATAACAATAATAAACCAAGTTTTTGCATCAGATCTTTCTTATTTTAATATTTTTGGAAACTAAGTTGACTATTTTGCTTTCTTCTGCACAGCACTATGGGTACCATAGACTTCTCTTGTGGCAGTTTCTTTTTCCTGGTTTCTATTACTGCAGTATTCATAAATATATTACATACAAATTACACTAAATATAGACATAGCCAAGATAGAATAGAAAAGACAGACTGGACAGCTTTTCTATATAAAATATTATTGCAATACCACTTGGTACTTACTTAATACTTTCTTTTATCAAGATATAGTATTAACCTTTTGAAAGCCAGAGCGTAAACGCATCGGCGTGCCCCCAACGCCAAGCCACAAATTCGCCGTACTTTCTGTCACGTATTTGTGATGTTTGGCATACAGGGCACGGGCTTGCTTGTCATGAATATGCAACAATGGCATTCAAATGGTTAATCTGATCAGAAATAACTGGGTTCTTGCTCCATATACAAAAATACATACACACAAACACAGAACCTCCTTCTTTTTGAAGTTATTTAAATATACTGGTATTCAGCTGCAACTTAGCCTGGAAGTCAATCCCAACATGATTGGGAAAAGGCTCCACAGATGATGATTCTGTTAGTATTACATACTAAATACTCCATGCTCCATTATTTCAGGTATTTCATCATCTTTGCTAGAGGTAGATTTTCAGAGACACCACTAACTTTTTTAATGTAGCAAGATATTTGCATAGGTTCATAAGAAAGTACTTGATCCTTATAGGCTCATACCCACTGGTTGCCATTCCTCATTGGCTTGGCACTCAAGGGGTTTCCAACAATTTTAGATATATTTCATGGTCACCTGGCTATGTCCTCGCTATGTGGTTCTGAACAGTTACTCTAAGGAGTTGAGCATGAGGAGCTGCTTCAGCACTTTAGTCTGCGATGTCTCTCGGATCTCTCCTGCTAAAAACATCTCGTCTACCACTGTGTATACCTGGAAAGTAGAAATTACTGAAGTGATAAGGGTATTATAAAAAATTACTCATCTAGCACAACTTTTTGCTCCCTCTGTCTTTGCTTTGCTAAGGCCATGCCCTTTCAGGCCAGGCACTCTTTTTTTATCAATTATTTGTAATTTCCAGTTTGACTTATCATTATCCTAATATATAAAATTCTTACATTACTGACTGACAGACAACACACAGCCGAACCTACTGGTCATAGAAATCTGCATGTAAGTTCGTTGGGGAGGGTAGGGGAGCACTAAGAGAGGAATTCTCAAAATTTCTACAGGAATGGGAAGAAACAAGTCACAAGTAAAAGCACTAGCTTTGCCTTTTTATTACATACTAATGTAACAAAATTATTACCTCATTTTGTTACTACTCAAGCAAATAACCTATAATAAATCTGATTGGATAATCACTATGTTCACAATCAGTGAATTTGAATGGCAGGATGTAACAGAATTCCTCTAACAAACTATAATACTAAGAATTTGGCTGATGAATTTTGTTACGGTTTTCCATTTTAGCGAATACTTTAGTTATTTACCTTGTAAAAGTTGAACACCAGGTCCAATTCACAGACATTGTGGAAGTATTCATTCAGGACCTCTACGAAATTGTGTATAGCCTCTAGATAACACAGGTTATTGTCGTTAACGTCCACGCATATGCAGAAGTACAAGCCCGCGTACCTTCTGTATACTATTTTGAAATTCCTGAACTGTAACAAAATTCGGTATGAACAGAACCTTCATGCTAGGGTATGACAACTCTTACGGGTTCCTTTTGGAGATTTTTATGCTGCTTACCTCGACGAAATTAGTGTGCTTAGCGTCCCTGACGGTTACCACGGCGTGCACCTCTTCGATGAGCTTCTGTTTCTCGTCATCATCGAAGTTCATGTACCATTTTGCCAATCTAGTTTTACCCGCACGGTTTTGGATCAGTATGAAGCGAATCTGTGAATAATGTACATCAAATTAAACGTCTGCTTAACAAGGCTGTATAACGCACTAGGCAGAATTAGTTCGAATGTGTACCATTTTGTAATTATGAAATTAAAATGATATAATTTGTAAAATGTAGCCGTCGACGCCTCCTCTTCCTTTCAATTTTGACAACTCAGGCAAAAAAAAAATTGTTATGTCAATTATTGTCTATGCTGCATATTGATTGAATGTTCCAGGTTTAGCCCATAGAAAATTGCATATCTTTAGCTTTGGTTAGCGCCAGAAGTAAGTGAAAGTGATCTAAAAATTACGATAAAATGTTAGCATATTATATGTGACAAAAATTATTATTTTGAAAATTATTTTAGCTAAAGATAAAATAAAGAGTTTATCGAAAATGGAACACCAAAAACTTGTCTCTGGTTATTTTTTTAGATTGCCATTTTCTAGGCATGGATAAGTGGGATATATTTCGCTACTCTCACTAAACTATAATTTCAGAAATTTTTACAAATTATTATTTAGCCCGCACAATAACATTAAATTTTTTTTTTTGTTTTCATCGTATTCTGAATGTTATTTAGTCAAACATTCACATTTTCTACCACCGTTTAGGTGAATTTGGTTTTCTTTTAAAATCTTGCAATGGCAACACAAATATCGAATTGTTTTTCAATTTTCCAGTGGATTTTTGACGTTGCTACTACTTGCTCGTTTTTATCAAGTTTTCCTCCATGTAGTGCTTAGGTTTCCATAATGTCTCTAATATAAGTAGTTCTGTAGGAAAATAAACCATTTAAATCTTAAATGACGCCCACGAAAACCACAAAAACTGAAGTAGAAATGGTGATACGGAATAGAAAAACTGTTATGAAAGACGGGATTATGACAATGTCTGGCATCGGCGAGCCCTCCGTTTTCCACGCTCTGGTGGTGATATTCCTGGAGTTCTTCGCGTGGGGACTGCTCACGATGCCGATCATCTCGGTGCTGAATGTTACATTCCCGGATCACACGTTTTTGATGAACGGTTTAATAATGGGTATCAAGGGCATCCTGTCGTTCCTGTCTGCGCCGCTGATCGGCGCGCTGTCTGACGTGTGGGGCCGCAAGTTCTTCCTGCTGGTGACGGTGTTCTTTACCTGCGCACCCATCCCGCTCATGACCATCAACACATGGTGGTTCTTCGCGATGATCAGCATCAGCGGAGTGTTCGCCGTGACGTTCTCCATCGTGTTCGCGTACGTGGCCGACGTCACCACGGAGGCGGAGCGCTCGCGCGCCTACGGGCTAGTGTCCGCCACCTTCGCGGCCAGCATGGTGATCTCGCCCGCGTTGGGCGCCTACCTGATGGACCTGTACGGCGAGGCGCTCGTGGTCGCCGCCGCCACTGCCGTCGCTATCCTGGACGTGTTCTTCATTATGGTAGCAGTGCCTGAAAGCCTCCCAGAAAAGGTCAGGCCCAGCGGCTGGGGCCCCGCTATCAGCTGGGAGCAAGCTGACCCCTTCGCAGCCTTGAGGAAAGTTGGTGCAGAACGTACAGTGCTAATGTTGTGTGTGGCAGTGTTCCTCTCGTACTTACCAGAGGCCGGACAGTATTCGTGCATATTTGTGTACTTGAAGTTAGTGATGGGCTTCGATGTAGTCCAAGTGGCAATATTTATTGCAATCGTAGGAGTTCTCAGTATTGGTGTACAAGTTGTTCTCGGATTCTTAATGAGATCCCTTGGAGCGAAGCACACTATAATGGTGGGACTACTGTTTGAGATGCTGCAGCTCATGTGGTACGGCTTCGGTAGCCGAACGTGGATGATGTGGGCTGCCGGAGTGCTGGCTGCCCTGGGCTCGGTCACATATCCAGCGATCAGTGCATATGTGTCAGTGAATAGCCGGGCTGACCGGCAGGGAGTGGTGCAGGGCATGGTAACGGGTGTGCGTGGGCTGTGCAACGGTCTGGGCCCAGCCATGTTCGGGGTGATCTTCTACCTGTTCCATGTAGACCTGAACGAGGAGCACGCGGTGGCAGGCAAGCCGGAGCAGGAGAAGTACGTGCGCATGGTGCCCGGACCGCCCTTCGTGCTAGGCGCGCTGCTGGTGATCTGCGCGCTGCTGGTGGCGGCGTTTCTGCCCGAGGACGGCGCCCGCGGCCGCGCGCCGCCCGACCTGCGCTTCGAGCTGGAGCGCGGGCGGCGCGTGGCTGGCCCGCTGTCGCCGCTCATGGCGCCCGAGTCCGCCGCGCTCTAGCTGGCGGGCCGGGCCGGCCGCGCGGCCAGCGTTTGACTCTCAGTGCTGTGCTCAGCGACAGCGCCCCGTGCATTTACGAGGTACCAAAGCTAACTCGAGTGAGTGACCGTGATCCCTAACGTTTCGCCGACGACACCGATACATTCCCGCGTCGATACAGCTTAATCATCGTGTTTTTAAGCTTTGTATTATATTTTTATATGGTTTGGAGTCGCCGCTGGGGTGTGTACATATTTGTCTGAATAAAATCAATGATATCGATGTTAAATACTATGTTTTCATGTTCCGAGCGGAGCATCACACAACAGCTCGCGTTAACAGCTACATTTCATATGAGTCACACTTCACAGTCATAATAATTGCGTCGGGATGTTAATGTGGTCATAACTTGCCTCAAAATAATAATATTCCACTTGTAGATAAGGTCAATAGTTAAGTAAATAATTGTGAGCCAATCAAATGTAAAGTTAAGATAACAATCATCTACGAAGATGTCTCCTGTCCATAGCTAAAAGATAATATTTTGTATAAAAATGAGAAAAGTAAAACTTATAAATAGAGTAACATCTGGAGGGAAGTTTAGGTAAAAACTGTAAATTGGAAATGTTTCAAATAATGATATATTATAGGTAGGTGTTACATGCGTCCTCTGGCTGCCTTTGTGCCTAGATGACGCTCAATTCACAACTTCTAAACTATCGATAACTAAAACTAATTAGTGGATTTCTACTTCTTAAAATTCACTAACAATTAAGATCTCATTATGAATAAAGGCTTGAAAATGTAATGAACTATCTCAAACTTTATGAATCTATGGCATTCTGAAGTCACCTTCTGTAGGTAGAAATGGGTTTGACAATATACGACTTTCAGACGATATTTGTGAGCATTAAACAGTCAATAAAAACCGTAATATTTTTCGGTTTTTTTATGGTTTTTATTCCCCCGTTATTGGGAAAGGTCAACGTATTTTAGAGCTGAATGATAATCTGAACAGTTATGTTTTACCATTTCAAATCATGTCGATCCCGATGTACAATGACGTCAATGTATATCGGCGAACTTTGAATACATCCATGGATCAAATCCACAAAGAAAATACCTTTAGCTATGTACCTATCTTAAAATGATTACATTCTCTCTCAATAACCAAAGCAACATCTCAATTTAATCTAAATACTTTGAGGCTAGATTATTCAAACTAAAAAACAGCATCTCTAAAATGCATCAGACAAAAAAATAATCGAAAAAACTGTTTATACAATTTAATTTCATAGACAATGGGCTATCAACTTGTAACCACGCATTACTACTCTAAACCCGTTATTTACTGGTTCGCGGTAATCGCGGTTTAACAGTACCTTTTGCAGTTCGAAACCATAAGGCAACAATGGTGTGACATTTTACGTTTTTAATTTTCGTGATTGGTCATTGTTTGAAACGTCAAGCTTTTTAGACGAAGGTTCGCGAAAACAAAGTGTCTTTCAGGAAACTTATTAACTCTTGAGCGCTGTTAATGAATGGCTCGCTAATTCGTGCGATGACCTTGCTTTAATAGGGCAAGCGTTTGTTTAGGCCCGTAAACAAAACGACGCGGAACTTTAAATTGGCCGCAGTAGTCTTAAGTTTACGCTTTTTCTTAATTAACTATTGAGATACATACACCAAGCCTTTCTGACTCAATAAAAATTGGCTCTACTAAGTAACTAAAAAACCTAGATTACAACTAAGTTCTAAATGCTAATTCAAAACTGCCACTGACTATGTCTCCATAGCATTGTTTGCTAGTTGGCACATTAGCTTCAAACACATCTCTTGAACTTGAAATCCCCACTAATGAATACTTGAAATTAATTAAAATAAACAAGATAAAATTATCGCGGTTTAAAACTCGAACGAGCAATAGACACAACAATAGTTCCTACATCCGAGAAGTATTTATATTACGTCATCTTTCAATAATAATTCAGTTTGCAACATTTGTACACCATATGCGACTTTTGTTATTATTTTCCTGTTCAAATAATGTTAATAATATCCTTGTTGTTAATACGTGTGTTTAGTTACATTTAATCAAGTCAGGGCTTCCCTGTGACCATTAGCAAGCTAATTACTGTTGAGCGTAGGTACCTACCTACGATGTTGACACTGTCCGGATATCATTGTCGCTTCACCATAACGAAACGTTTCCTCGGAAAACTCTTACAAAACTCATGGGGCGGTAAAATAATCTTTAACGTACCGTATGTCTCTAGTCCATTAATTATAAAAAGTACGAACCTTGACACTTCCTCGAATAATTTCAACCGTGTCGATACACTATAAAAGAATTGATAAAAAGTTTCAACAACAAAATCACAGGCATTCAAGTTGGAAGAGGCTATAAATTTTTTGATAGAAACCGCGAAACTTATGTTAGCCAATCTGTCGAGCGTCTTTGCCCTTTATTTGATATAGTGGGGAATATGGGGTCACGCAAGGTTTCTTACGCACACGCTAGAGACAAGCATCTTGGATAACGCCAGACTTGTTAGGAACAAAGATAAAAGAGGTTATATCTATCCATAAATACTTTTGGACCTTTTTTATGAGCTAAAGACGGTAAATCACGGTTCTAAATATTGGTTCATGTTGTATTATGGTTTGAAGGATTTAGATTCATATCCACGTAGCTACGTGCCCGAATGGGAATACTCGATCGTTTACGTCGAAAAGTGAGTGATGCACTTCGCCACAACTCAATTATTACGCTGTTAACCCCTCTATTGAGTCTGTCATGTAAGGCCCAATGCCAGCACGTTCAATTTCATCTTAGTCACTTCATAACATTGTATTAAAGTGTTTGAATGTCCTCTAATCTATAACACAGATCCTGATTTTGACATGATCGACAAGATTCCGGTTCATTATTCTGTTCCAAGTTAAAAGTCTGGCTTCGTCTATCAGCTAAAGAAAATCCGCGATGTTAGTTATATTTATGGAATCCTAAGTAATTTCAGAGATTATTTGGGGACGTACCTTCTTACTTACGTATTTTCACGTTACCGAAGAGGTTTTAATCAGAACATTCAATCTTTGTGGAACGACAAAGGAAAATAATGAAGTCTTCTAGATCCCAGGTAAATAAATGTAGAGATAAGAAGTTGTCTGTGTTATTTTCCGTGACGTAGGTTCCGTCGTTGCAGTGTCATTGCCATCTGATGCTCCCTCAATGCTCCGGCGAGATGCTCTTTGCAATATTCATTCATGTTATTTTATAATATACATAATTTATAACTCGACTGTGTAAGTTGTTTCTGTATTTGACTGGTATTTTGGATTTTACGAATCATTACTTAATTAACTAAATAATTGCAGAACTTTTATTTAACTTACAATGGCCGCCAATCTCAATATGATTGCATGAAACTTACTGATGCATATCTTACTCTGCGCTCACGATCCTTCGCTAAAGCAAATACAAATATCCAGGTTTTTAACTTCTGTATTCGGTCTGTACCTTTAACGATTTAAATTGTTTGAATAGCTTTTGTGACCTAAGATCTCATCAGCTTTTCGCTTTTAACAAAGCTGTAGAAATTCCAGATTTCTTAACACTTTTTCGTAGCTCGCAATTTCCTTGCCCTGAAGTACCATAGAACCTCTATTATGTTATCTTTTTTTTTTTTTACAACGAACCTCCTTTCGAGGCTTTGATTCAATAAGACCTCTTGAGAAAAAAAAAATGGAACGTCATAAAATGGCGGGCAAAGATTGAACAGTGGAACGTCGTTGAATTCACTCTAAATGAAGTTTTTCTTATTTCTAGAATATTTCTAGTCGTTTATTCAGGCAGAACGTATCTTGGCAACATTATTTCGCCAATGGCCTGGCAGGCAACCTCCCACACCGCACTCCAGCGCCACGCCAGCAATTATTACGTAATTGCACAGCAGCATGGTGACCTTGATTCATTCTTTGTTGAATTCGTTTTTTTGCGCCGATTCTGTTTTTGAATGTAAAATGCATATTCGATGATGCTTAGCATTTAGAGTAAATAAAATGAACCAAGGCGTCATTAAAGTCACATTTCTTGTAGATTTCTTTTTAAAAGAACTTTGCTTGCTTAATTTCATTTGCCATTTCTTGGCACGGTTTTAAGTACTTCTGTGACTCCATTACAGTTTGTACAGAAACTCGAAGGTTTCATAAAATATTAATAAAACATTATGTATTTAGATAACATCGTTGTTTTTAAACTTTTTATACAGTAGTCACGGAATTCAACTATGCGCAGATAAAATCTCTCATTAAATTAAAATATCTTAACATTGCTTGTCCAGGTGAAGGAAATTCTTAGAATTCAACACGAATTCCTCACATTTATCAAGATTTAACCTTGTTTGTATAAGTCTTTGCTCCAATATTTAACTAATTTTGTTCCTGAAATGTCACGTCATGATTCAACAATTTTACCAAGTTCTCTTAACACAGCTGTGAAAAGTCCTATGTCCACGTTTACTACAAAATCATTCAAAACGAACTACACGAAATACTTTTAAATATTAATCATAATGATTTATTTCCTGAATCAATCCTGCTAGACGTGGCCGATTGAATACAGCGGCGCGGCGCGCGTTGTCTATTGTTTTAACTCTACATGCAGAATTGTTGCACACGGCATGAATCACTGACATTGTCTATGTGCTTGTCAATGGAGCTGGGTTTCACCAGTTCCCAACTACGTGAAAATAGCAGTATTCACATGCCAGTAACCATCAATGAAGCTGATGGCATCAGACTGTCTTCTGTTATTTCTACCACCTCTTAATGTCTGTGCCCTTTCCTTTTATTAACCAGCTTAGAGAACGAAAACCGAAGAAGTTTGGCAAACCCTTAGCTTAAATTTTTTATAAGAACCTCCAATTACGGCTCAAAAAATCCAAGTAAAAGTAAAACACTGCAAAAGTTAGCCCATATTTATTACTTTTATCTTTCAGATTATTAAGAAACAACTTCGTAAAGTTTTCGTTGTAGATGACGGTAAGCTCTGTAGCCGTTATGAAAAATGTGGGATTTGTAGGTCAGCATAAGATAAGAACTTCATAATATGGAACAGAACCGTAAGCCATTGAATAAATTATTAAAATCTACATCAGTCAAAACCGTGGTTTACTTTCATTCTAGAATAATGTCTGATGCGATTGAACTAACCTCATAAGCCGAAATGATTGCGTTTATTTTAAATACAAAAGCTAAAAGGTAACTTTGCCGTGATAACGAAAATAGTCACAAAGTTAGCTTAAATAACACAATGATACAATAAATAACTCAGTTATTTTATTAGATACCATAATTGACCAGCAAATAGCCCGTGGTAACTGAAGGTCATGCCAGAATAGAAAATTATTTGATAACTGTATGGTCTAGACGAGAACTAATTATAACTTGCTAACGAAGTGAAATGTTGTCCTAAATGTGTTGGGCATGCTATCATAATTATCTAGACGTGACTCGGAAACTTTAACTAATACCTCTGTTTATTCTAGGGGAGGTTCTGCTCTGATGTCGAGTACTTGAAAAGACAGTGGTTTAGACTAGAAGTTGACTCAATAAATTCCATGTAGCACAGAATAGGAAACCTCTTTCTTTTCAGCCTTCTTTAATCTTCTGCTGAGCAGAAGATATATCTGCCTTTTGGCGTGTTTCGCTCCCGCCGGTCTTGCTGAGCTGCATCTTCTGCTGTTATGCTGTTACTACGAAGTCTTCGGACCTTGATGGTAGTATTCCTGGAATCCTCAGCATTTCGTTTGTATGCTAATGAGGTGAAATGATTCTTACTACAGTTTGCGCTCGATGCGGGCATTTGCAAATGCCACGTTACTTTACCAACGCTAAATGCACGGTATCACTCCGTCACATTAATCACGAATAGGTAAGTAATACTTATGATAGCTTACGATAGCTCACGGATTATTTAAAGTCACGTTTCGCATGAAATTGTGGGATAATACCAAAGACGGACGCTGCAAAAGCCAGGGGTTAAATGTGTATGTACTATGCTGATAGGTTATCATCAATAATAGCCCTTTTTATTACGTCGACAGCCCTTTCCCTCAGTCTGGTTTACGATGGCGGGGACCTAAAGGCGGGAGCAACGACAAGTCGCTGACATATCGTATTCTCTTCTTTATGGTCTAGTCAGCGTGCAGAAGCACTTTTTTTAATGTGGCTGGTGTAGCAAAGACATCAATTATTGATTTTTACCGTCAGCGCGATGGCTGAGGTAGCGCGACCGATAAGCGAGCGTTATCAGCTAGTGACTAATGTGCCAGCACTTGTTTCTGTAGAACAAGACCTATTTGATAAATGTTAACGGAAGTTTTACACTTTTACAGTGGAAGTTGATACTGTGGTCGATAGCTACAAGACATTATAGTAGTGATACTGTGATACTAAGGAGTCGCAAGATTTTATCATTAGGCTATAGTTTTAGTAGACATTTCCTAATGGCAAGGTTTAGATAAAAATAGTAGGTCACCGTAACACTGAGTTTGTTTAATTATTTTACTACAGAAGGTAGTTTTCGTCCAGTCTTATCAATTCATATCATTTAATTAACAAGAAAATATGTCAATATTGTGATAATATTGAGTGTCTGCGAAAATTAGTTCTCAATCTGTCGCCTGCCATAGTCGAATTAATGAGATAATTCAATTTAATTACGTCCGAATTGAAGATAACGTCATAGAAATATACTTTTAATCTTTTTTTAAGAATCCAACATTAAAATGAATTCATTTTCTATGTAATCGTTTGACAATCTGAATTTTCCGCATTTTTTTTTGTTATCAACGATACGATATAATCTTTTGATACGGGGAAAAGTTAAAATGAATGGACACAATTCGACGCACTATAGTATTATATTTGCGCAGAGTTGCGAATTAAATCTCATTGTCTAGCAAGATCATTGCAAAAATCCCGATTAGGTATTTAAAAACTGCACTCCCTCAAGGAAGCTTTAAGTTTTGCTTCCAACTCCTTGATAGTAGCGATGAACATCATTGTCTTCTGGAAAGGAAACAAACATAGGAACCAAATCTTGGATCTAAATTCCAAGTTTAGCAACTGAACTTGCGCTTGCGATCATGAGACCAACTCTGCGATGTACAAAAGCAAAGCAAAAAAATTTTTTAAACGCACGATGCAAAGAGACTGCTGTGCTGTGTGTCTTCCATATTAGTTTTGATAAATAATATGAATTTTCCCTGAGTTCACCTAAAACTACGCAAAACTCAAATAACACTTGGATATATCCAAGCGACAGTACTTGTCTGACAATGAAGTAACTGCTACTTTTAAAGTATAATTACTAGCAGATAACTTAAATATATTTCAATACCTTCTGGCTATTTCACCAATTCGCACTAAACGTTTCCAAACGTCTTTTATAATGCGCACAGCAAAGCGAGTGGAACTCTCTGCCTGCGTCTGTGTTTCCGAACACATACAACCCTAATCTCTTCAAAATTAGAGTGAACAGGCTTCTTCTGGGTAAGCTCGCTTCATCGTCGACTTTGTCTCTGTCATCTATGACCTAGTCAAGAGCAAACCCATATTAAATAATAAAAAAAATAACTTAAACTGTCAAGTTGTCAACTGCTTTAATTGCTATTGATTCCCAATTTAGTTTCTGAGAGAAAGTTGAAACCTATTATGAGAGACTAAAACTCTTTCGGTCAGGTTCATTCAACCGAAAATATCTAAGAAATGCTCGGATATAATCAACCCGATAAGAATGACGTCACAACGCTGCTTGTTTTAATTAAAACCCCCGATAGCTGGGGCACAGTATAAATACTATATTTTTACCGTGACTGGGGTTTTGAATAAACCTAATATTAATAGTTTGTTTCATTTTTCCCGGTGTATGATCAGAAGGAAACGAGACGCTCTGTTAAATTGCCTTCCTGGTATTAACAATGTTGTTGAATTATTAATCTTTCACACAAAAGATTAATAATTCAACAACATTGTTGAAATTGAAATCAACCCTTTAAACTAAAGTGTTATAGTCATTGATCAACAATCAGTTAGGGCATCTAGAGAGTGATATAAAGATTCGAATGACGTTATTGCGACACTCGCTGTTTTGAAAAACTTTACGGGTGGTACGCCAGTTCGAAAACACGTACATCCAATGACGTTGTCGTACCACTCTTAAAAACCTTTAGTAGGATGTTTGATCAGGAAAAACTACTATGTAAACCTCAACACAGCATAGGTGGTTCTTAGGGCATCCTCCGATATCCCAAAGCTTTTTCCTGCTACCAACCAGTACCTACGGATGCCATATGCTCAGTGTGCATAGTCATAGATCGTTGTATGACGACCAAGAAAGACAATTTATCGCGCATTTGCTTGTAGCACGTGACAGCTCATGACGATGGTCTATGAGTCAAAATTTTCAAGCATAACTTATGCCTCACCCACCCAAGACTTTGCCACGCCATTTAATAGAACATTCAAGTAGATATTACTAAATATCTTTATTGTGAATATTAGGTCACTCAATAAATATATTTTTTTAACTGTAGTGCACCATTTTTCTGCACTTAAAGCCTTATTCAATAAATGTCGACAGAACTTATCGTGATAACCGATAATGTGACGTCAATACGATATTTTCACTTTACCCATAAAGAGTAAACCGTTTTTGAACTTGCAAAATATTCTCACTTGTTAAAGTTTGTTTATAGACTTCCCTTTTTTTATACCTTCCGATAAAATCCTACTAATATTAAAAATGTAAAAGTTTGAATGTTTGTGCACAATCAGGCAAACAAAATCGGCTGAAGGAAGGGGTTGAAATTTGGCACATATACAGCGCATATCCTGGAATAAAGGCTACTTTTTATCCCGGGAATATGTACCCTTGGGATAATTTTCGACTATCACGCGGGCGGAGTCTCGGGCGTCAGCTAGTAATCAATAACCTATGTCAATGAATTCCTTTTGTGGTAACTGTTTACACAATGTGCTAACTCTGTACAAAAACTTTATTTATCATTTTATCAAAAGAATAAGAAATGAATTAAAAAATATGCTTTTTATTTAAATAACACAAGATAAAGACAGAATACTTTTAGACAGACTGATACCAACCATCTGGCGAAGAAAAGTAAATAGACTGTATATCGTATTACGTACTACATTACTTCAAAACGCTGAATTAAAAAAAATAAATAAGGGAAGTTCAAAATCTATGCTCACTTTCTTTATGAAAAGAACTTTCCATTAAACTAAATCCTTTTATTATTGTGATTGGCGCCGACTTGTCTCAATTCTGACCTACATGTATTGAATGCTGTCTTGCTCAATATTCGCTGCTACAAAGGCTTACTGCCACCGCCTACGTCACGCTGGCGTGGGGTGACGTCATAATAGGCAATTAGGCATGTCATCGATTACGCAAAGGTAATAATTAAGTCAGTCTATTTAATTAAAGGGTTTTTTACCAACATTATCTTGTAACTGTCATCGTTTCTGCTCTGTTATTGCCTAATCAAGTTTTTGTAAAATGTAACTACTAGGCAGCTACGGCTTACCGCAATGAAAAGACGTAGATTCGCCCGAAGAAGTGAGTGAATAAAAGACAAAAAAGAATAATTAATTTCAAGCTCAGTCATTTGAAATTAATAAACAAACCATTTCGATAAATCTTAATTCTCATTTGATGCGTTTTAAATGGTAATAAATTAAAAATAAAGTATTTTTGAGGTTTGCCCACAAAATTCATTGTCAAGATGTAGAAGTGATGTACCTACTGAATGTTCAATGTTAGCTCAGACAGAGGGTGCGGATAAGTGAAAGGTTGTCAGTTTCGCACTCCGATGACAATTGACATTCGTAATCGTGGTTTATTGCAAAATGAAGTTCCTGACTGGTAATTTACTGGTTGGAACTGCAATTTCTACTTTCGTTTTTATTATTCACGTTATTTTTGTCAATTAATGCGGTTTATGTCAAGATTTAGGCCCATTTCATGCCTGCTTGCGTTCCTAGAACACGTACCATCCTTCTTTAATTTCAAATCATAGAACACTAATACAATATTATATTACTTTTGATCTATGACTAATACCCTTGTTTTAAATGTTATTAAAAAGATTCCAGCTTCCAGTATTTTCGCAATATCAAAACAAACGAAGTAGCGAACTATTAGAGCAGTATGCGTGAGTCATACGCGTACAATGTGACTGGAAGACCACGAGTGCATAATAAACAAACAATCTTGACATCGATGCGTCGTCTCATAGGTCATCATATCACATCTAACCTATTTATTGAAGGCAGAAAACGGAAATATTAATTATTATGACGATGCTTCTTGCCGATTTCGGTCACAGCGACCGCATTCCTTGGCTTTTCATGGTTGTTGCGAGCTTAGATTTGCTGCTCTGTCTAGTGACTTGCAATATCTAACTTCGACTGAAAAACTCCGAGCATAGCACCATGGTCAGAACACTATTGACGCAATACATAAACACCAAACCATGCTTAAAAATCTAAAATCATACACAAGGAGGTGTATTTTCGTAACGCTAATATCAACGATATTTGTGTACATTATCGTGTTATCTTTTATTACAAAATTAAACAAATATTTCAGTGTGATTACGTTAGGTGTCACCACGGTGTCACGTTTCTCTGCCGGCAGCGCGCGACAACTTAACACCTGCCATGATGACAGTTTCCATAGACGTCAGAACTCGGATTCACTTTTTTCAAACCTGATATTAGCAAAATCATCGTTTATTTCGGAGAGAGATCGAACCGTTTTAGCTCGAAACAATTTACGTAGAACTTGATATTAATTTAAGTTCAAAAGCGTGTCTAATAGAAACGTCAATTAAAGGTTTGTTAATGAGCTGACATCTACAGCGGTCGACTATGAAATATATGAAAATGACAGTTAGTGACCGTCTTAAAGCTTTTGCCAATCTCATCTCGTGTAATAGGGCTTCTAGACCAAGCCAACGAGCCCTAGCGAATGGGTTCTTCAGCGTTCGTTAACTTAGACGACTAAGCATAGGTCATATAACGTTAAATGTCGCTGAACTGGATTCCTTGACGTTTCTTCATTGCAAATATTCCCAAAATACAGTACCGATTGAGGCAATTTGTCTCAATTACCTATATCTACCCAATACCCTGTGACCTTTGGAAAAAGAAGGTTCTCATCATCTGTATGTATAATACAATATATTTTTTGCGTCTTAATAATTCACTTTATTCCAAAAATATTCACGAGACGAAAATACGAAGTCTTGTGTTGGTTTTAGTATTTAACCTCCTTGCAAACGTCTGGTAACAGAACAATATGTCTTTCCCACTCTGTACGAGACTGTGAGACGAATTGAAACCATTTACAAAGAAACTATAGAATGCTTTCAAGACTGTATCCAATACGTTCGCATAACCGCCTTTGCCTTGGTAAAAAAAACTGTTTGTGCCAACTTGCTAGAACTTCACTCAGTATTTCCACGGTTATTCGAGAATAAAATTGAATTGAAGTTTTTATTTTTTTGCTTTTTCGAGGATTAAATGTAGCTTGATAGAATTAACTTAGTTTGTGATTTGTTCTTTGAAAACTTACTGAGGTCATTCATGTTGCCGAGTATTCCTACTTTGAAGTAATAACTCATACAGTATCTGAATTTATGGTCCATTACTCATTATTCCTGTGATTATTCAATGGCCTTTCATATTAGGTAATTGGAGCAGAGAAATACAATTTATTTGGATGCCATGTTGACTTTATGACTCAACTCTTTGTACAAATTTTCCCGCTCCGTAATGCGCAAACACAGACAATGTCGGGTAACCTTGTGGTGTATCGCCGCTGTTTTATCTGAGAGAACATTAAAGTGATAAATAAAACATTAATAAGGCGGAAGTAAATAACTTAAAAAATATTCAAAGAGGTTACACGCAGGTAGCTTGTCTATTAAAAAAATACTTGTCACTATGAATGACATGTACTTAAAAAGAAAAAGACAAAGTTAAAAATTTTCGAGCACACTCTTATTGCAAAACATATTAACTATGTAATTATTCTCGCTGTTATAGGGAAAACGTATGTGTTTGTGAAACACCATCTTTGAACTAAATGACAGGTCCTAACGTCAAATTCAAATCTCATAGACAAAAGAAATCTTATGAAGACTTTTCATAAATTACATAAATAGGTACGTTATCTTCCTTTGGAGTCAATAGTTCCATTACCTAGGACGAAATATTGATGCCTACGACGCTTATTCTAACAAACATGTACGTTGTCTCCGACATCTAATACGCACCTGACCTTTTGGATCTTTATTAGGGATTTACGGACCTTTAGGATATCACCAATAAGGTCAGTGTTCGTCCTAGGGCTTCCCCTCGCGACATTTTTATTACTACCGCTACTCTATATCAACTCCTACTGTCAGTTTTAATACCCATTGAATACCGAATCAATTCATACCTATACAAACGAAGGAGGCTAGTTTCATACAAAACCGTCAATTCCTCATAAAATATGACTCACAATACCTACAAGAAATCCGATATTCTTCCTCAAATCCAAGCCAAATCGAATCAACAGCCTGTTTACTCTATGTTGTTGTTACACAGTTGGTTTGGTAGTAAAGACAGAATAACGTCGACGTTCAGGGTTCCTTAAGTAAATAACGTAGTTCGCAAAACCGCAGGTGCTGTGTAATAGCGAATATGCTAATATTCCGTGAGCCTTTCTGTTCAAATTCAATGTAAATACACTTACCTCGGCTGAAGTGTCGCCCTTCTCCATAATATTTGTTTTGTTGGTGTATTTTGTGTGTTTACAGTGATATTTTAGGGGATCTCAGCGGAAAATAAAATGTCTGCAATCATAAGTGTCTATTAGTTCTTATAAATTGGCTATAACTTAGCTATGTCACAGAATATATAATAGTACTACGCTATGTGCAGTTGTTTAACGAGTTTTTGTTCTATCGGGTCTCATAACGTCCTTGATCTTTAGACAGCGTCTATTTTTGCTAAATGTTTAAAGCCTCTTGCTAATTGATATAATGGCTACCTCGTCTCTCTTGCCATCTAGACAAGTTGAGGGGTATAAAAGCAAAAATGCCACTGTCCAAAAACAATATTTGGTCAAAATTAAGAAAAATGTCTCTGGCCTTTTTGGGTATAGAATAAACTAAATTAAAATGTTTTTTTAATTCTGAATTTTAAATAAAACAATAATAATAAGGAAACTTTATTGATATACGACAAGAATCAGAAAATAACTAAAACATTTCGACTCCACAGTGTCAATTTTGCATCTCAATGATGGACAGTAGCAGATTTGCACCTAAAGTTCTGGACAGTGGCACATTTGCACCTAACTTAGTTTATGGAATGTATGGTTAGTAAAAAAATCGAAAACATCAAAAATGTGAAGTATGTATTTATTATATTTAAAAATACAATGAAATTAAAAAAAATAGCAATAATGGTTAATAAAGTATTGAAACTTAAATTTAAAGTAAAACTTATATTCTTAAATCCGAATCAGGTTCTGCTTGTCCACAAATTTCTTCCTCATCCTCCTGCGCGTTATCGACATTATCAGCTCTACTCAGAACTTGGCTATAATAATTCAACTCTTGTCGTGTCTCCCAGCCTTCACCAAAATGTTTTTTCAGTAGGTTTTTTACGTCTTCTAATTTGGCTTTCTTTACCACAACACTGTTTTTGTTAACACGTGTTGGGTTAATATCGTGTATTGATTTTCGGATTTTCATGACCGATCTATAAACTCCTAAATCAGCAATGTAATGACATTCCCCTCTAACTATTATATTATTATTATTCCTTTTAAAATAAAATCTTTTTGACTGTTGGAATTGGAAATGCCAATTTCCAGGCGGACGAAGAACTTTTTCTATTTCTGATTTCCAATCATATACGTCGTCGAAACGTTTAACTGTTCCATACCTTTCAAATACTTCAATGTACTGATTCGGAGATAAAATTACCTCCATCTTCTTAATTTCTTGCTCAATTAAACCAAATACGCGGTCTGGAGGAAGAAAAGAATGGCCTGGCACGGGAAATATCAATTCTACAGACTTGATGTGCTGTGGTGCAAAACGATTCAACCAAGTGGAGCACATGCCAACCATAGTAGTATTTTTATTTTGGGCACCGCACCCGTCGGCTACCAATCTGACGGTTGTTATATTAACGTCGAATGTTGTATTACAAAGTGTAGGTATCGAAAACTGCTGAAGAGATTTCGTTGCTTCCCTTTCGATGTTCGTCCTCTGTCCATGTATAAAGTGTAACATTGTGTCGGTTCAAAGTGTTTGCAGGTACCATCCTCACTACCGCAAAATTATAGATATAAAGTTGACGACTGTAGTACGCCGCCCCGTCGGAAACTTTAGGCAAGGCCTGATTTTTTTCAAAATCAAACGCAAACACCATCATATCCTCCCTTTTTTCCTTCAATAGTTTGTAAAATGCTCGGTATTTTAATGAATGCACCCTCTTCTCCGTAATCAAGTTCTGCCTTTGAGCGGGATCCGTAGAAGTTTTTATCTTTTCTGTCAGTTCACTACACTTTGAACAAGTGTCGGTGCGAGGGTTTCCAAATCCAAGGTTATAACATCTATTGAAAATAGACCTGAAATAACTTTCTCGAACCCTCAGGTTTCTTTCACATTCTTGTGAATATAATTTCCACATTTTGCGAACATTTAAGGTTGATGGTAAATATTTTCTATTAACCGTCGACCTGCAGTAATGCGATTCAAGGCATTGAAATTTCTCAATAAAAGTTTTGACTGCTCTAAGCTTGTATCTGTTTTTAAAAGACGTATGGTCGCCACCTCTCCTTTCTTGAACTACCGACCCGCTATTGGCATATATTTTTGCTACCATTCTGATCCTATGCACTGTGATATTCAAAATGCTTAAAAAAGTTGTTTGGCACACTCTTAGCAATTTAAGAGAATCTCTCCGTCGAGCAAAGAGCCGCATTGTATTTTCTGTAGCTTTGCGTACACCAACTCTTGGGCGCCGTCTTTGGCTTTTCTTTACAGAACAATGTTTAAGAAGAAATGCGTCTTGATCCTTTTTAATACTTGTCTTGTAAAACTCCCCATGGAAAGTTTGGATATCCAACAATGTTAATTTAGAGCATTTAAAAAGTTTATTTTCTTGACCGTGATTGCATCGAGGCAAACTAGGTGGAGCACGAGCTGAATACCTGTAAAAATAGAAACAAACTGAATAAAAAAACCGGTCAAGTGCGAGTCATACTCGCGAGACAGAGAGTTCCGTACAAACAGGTAAAAGAAAAACAATCATCAAAAAACTTGGTTACCCACCCATCTTGTTGTTATAGTGGCAACAGAAAGAAATACACACATCTGTGAAAAATTCAACCTTCTAGCTATCACGCTCCATGAGATATAACCTGGTGACAGAGCACATACAGACAGACGGACAGACAAACGGCCGGACAGACAGACAAATAGCGAAGTCTCAGTAATAGGTTGTTTTTACCCTTTGGGTACGGAACCCTAAAAATTAGTTTGCAGTCAAGCCCTTAAAAAAATATAATAAAACATGGGCTGAGTTTGACTGACAAAACCATGAAATATGTTTCTACAATATAATTAAACTTTAAAAAAAATAGCTACGAAAAGTTAACTTGTCGAATGTTTTGAAAAATAACACGATTTAATTTCTGACCCTACATAGGTATATTACAAGGAATAACAACCTACCTTTCAACCTTCGCTTTTGCTCTTTTCCATGTGTCTGGAGCACGGTTTCGTTTTCTTGCCTTCTCTGGAACCACTTCTGACACATTTTCTTCCATAATTTAACAAATTAACACACAAAATCTCTTGAAAAATTAATAAAAAAGAGCAACGACTTCCCTAGAAAAAGAGTTCGATGCCATCTTAGATACGACATGGCCGACGTCTTATGATTGGTCCGTTTGGACAATGGCGCTTTTGCATTTGATTGGTTAAGGACAGTGTCAATTTTTGCTTCTCTCTCCAAACTTCATACTTAGTTTTCTATGGGACAGTGTGAACATTGCTTCTGAACTAGTTGATACACCAAAATGATTTCAAAAAAACCTAATAGATGGCATTCATAGTTCAATTCGGACGAAAATGGACAGTGGCGTTTTTGCTTTTATACCCCTCAGTTGTCAAACAGTAAGAAAACTAGGTAATGGCTTGTTTGTATGCATTTATCGTTCAAGTTCAGTTACAAAATCTTTTGTTTCCAACACTGAGCACGTAACTGACCACTTTTTTTGAACTTGGCATTGTAACTCGCAACACGAAAACGTCGGTCTATGCGTTACGTTACCTCTGCTCTTGAAAATTTGCATAGTTTATGACTAAGTTAGAACGCTTATGTTGGTAGAGGTGTAATATTCTGAATATCTATACATATAATAAAAATGTAACGGATCGCTGACTGTACATGGAAGATATATGAGAAAAATATTATTGGGACTTTTATCAACGCAAATAGCACCCAAAACGATGATTGTTAGATTTTTTGTCTGTGCATTTGTGTACGCTAATCTCGGAAATGGATTATAAGATTTAGATGTGGGTCACTAATACATTGTGGTAAGCTTCACTTAACATTTAGTGTTTGTTTCATGTCAATCGGTTCTTAATTAAAAAAGTTATGCCAATTTAAAGAATCACGTCGAACATTTGTTAAACTATCTACATACATCTATCTATTCTTTCTCTGTTCAGAAACATTGACTGAAACTTTACTTAACTTCATAATCGTGTATAGAGAAGCATTACTGTAAAGTAGTTTTTTTTTAAATACCCAAACGACGGTGTTTATAATCCAAAAAATGCTGCTCAAAGTCACTATTCCACGCAGATAAAGTCGCGGGCACAGCTAGTGAAAAATAAGATCTTTTTGCGTACCTATTTTTTTTGAACTAGATGCCTGGACAAACCAAGTGGTGCTGGTTTTAATTACAACGTAATTAGATGTAGATACCATGTGTTGGCTCGGAAACAATGTAAATACCAGATGGTTTCTCACAGAAAAATCCCATCCTATTATTTACTCAATCTCGTTCCCATAAAGTCTGCCTACGAAATATTTGGTAAAGTACTTGAATACAGACCAAAATCCCATAGTAATAACTTTAAACTCCTACTAATTCGCACCATGGCCAGGCAGTAGCATCGACGTCTAATGGCTCATTTTGCATTAGTTCGTTTTGACCGATTCGGTTGCAGCCCGTATTCGGTCACCGACTAGTGTTAAACAGGCCGAAAACGGCTAACCGAAAGTTAGCCGTTTTCGGTGTCTATCCATGATGATGGTTTCAACACGAGTGTACACAGTTCGTCTAATTGCGGTCGCTCCTTCAGCAACTTAAACGAATACGGTCGCCGTATTCGGTGACCGACTTAATGTAAACTCGCGGATTTGAATCATGTGGAAAAGCAATAAATTGAGTATTGAGTACCTTCTATCAATTTCATACAACATACCGAAAACGCGAAAAAAAGGCAAAAAAATAATATACTAAAGTGGTTTTTCCTACCAGAGTGAAGCCAAAATATAGAGATTTTAATTAATTTTCCTAAAAACTTTCCCTATCCGCGACGGAAGCAAGAGTGGATCAAAGAGTAGGTACTTACTAAATTTAACTTGGATAAGCTTTTTCATCGCGTTCATGAAGATCAGATGCTTACCGTGCTCATCAAAAAGATTTTCATTCTTCTCAGCATTGTTTAATTCTGATGTTACTATCCATACTTATAATATTATAAATGTGTATGTCTGTCTCCTAATTACCTCTTCACGTTTTAACAGCTGAACCATAGACCATGTCCTGGCATATGTCAAAGGTCTAAACATAATTTTTATCCTGGAAGTGAGAATCTTCTTGGGACGATTTTCAGGTAGCACGCGGGCGAAGCCGCTGGCAAAAGCTAGTTTAAATATAAAAAAAACTTTATATAAATATATTTAGTAACAATGACGGCCATGACAGCGGAAACATTGACAAAATTACGGTGATCGTTGAAAATAAATTTTGCTTACATCCTGCCCATTATGTACTTGATAGCAGCGCGATGCATTTGATGTTGCGAAAAATAAATAAGTACAATAAAATGATTGGAAATAAATACCTACATCAGTATTGAACGTTGCGAGGAAAATAGGATACGGATTTCTAGGAAAATCACCAGCTGAAACAAAGTTCTCCGTTTGACATTATTACTTTACGAGGAGACCGAGGCCAGAACTTATTGGGTACTATCGAACTAACTTCACTTATACTAAAAGGAATGCCAATATATATTAGAAAAAAAGTATATAACGAAAGGCAAACTTTTCCAAATAATTGCGCCAACATTTTCCGACCAACTGAATTAGTTAACCTATTTTGTGTACGTAAACAGAAATGAAATTGGAACAGCAAATCTAAATCTATGCTTCCAACAGTTTAAACCATAACATTGCGCTATTGCAATCTACGAAAATGTCCAAGGAAATGGAAAAGAAAGTAAATAATGAAATTAAAGAGTAATCATAATAACGCTAACGACACCTTACAAAACAAAGTCGATGTTTTCGCCATATTAAATTCAAGATGGCCGTTATATTTGTCTATGGCACAAAATCCCCGGGCATAGCAACAGCTGCATTCAATAGGCATTATGGATCTTGCAAGGTACCAACCTTAGCATAGTCATAAAAACCTTGCATTGGACGATAGTTTCCTCAGCAAACTGGTTCATAACAAAGTCCTGAGAATGAGGGCAAGTAGTGCCACCTGTCTTCTTGACCGTGAATTGTAGTCGCGACGCGGAACGCAAGCAAATCATACTCTGTAGGTACTGAGTCTTAGTGACATACGAATATATTCTTCGGTAACGGACAGATATAAGCTAGCTGAACGTTGATGTTGTTTTTGAAAACTATTACAAGAATGTTCAAAACTACGCCTTTAAATGTCAGTGGCGTGTGTCTGCGTATCACTGGTATAATTAAGAGGAAAGCCAGGCTCTTGCATTATTACTGCGACTTTTTCCGTGTTTGTAAAAAGGGTAATGGAAAGCCAAAGCCTATAAAAGTTGTAAACGAAATACCGTCGAAGCGCGTTTAAGAATTTATCACTTTGCCGGCCTACTGTGCTCGTAAATAATCGGAACATGTGGAAAAACTCTGTGAATTTTTAAACGCTTTTCGTGTCGGCCTGTTGGCTACTGCAGCGCCATTAACAAATGTTTGCCTTGTTCTTAATCGCAACTCCAATCAATTAGTTGGGCCCTGATTCCAACGTGTAGTTTGCATTTTAGAAGTTTTGATAGCTTTCGCTGACTTAATCAACGTACAATTGCCAGATACGGTGACTCATGCTGCACCTATCAGTTTAAATCTGATACCTTAATTACTGTAGGAAACTTCCAGGCAATTGCTCAAATGTTTAAAATGCTGAGTTAGGTTTTATCTCGTTAGACTGGATGGTGACTGTAGAGGACTTTACTCGCTGCTGCGCATAAAACGTACCGTCTATATCTACTTTGCAAACGTGCTTTCGTCACGTAAATTAGATGTGACTGAACTCTTGACAGCCGTTCTGTATAAATTAGTAATGTCTGCTAACCCGCCATGTTTTAATCAATATTCATCCACACCTACGTAAACAACGAGTCGTATTGTTAACTTGTAAAGTGAACTACCGTAGCTAAATATCATCCATATCGGATTTTCAATAACGACAAAGTAACGCTGGGTTCTAACTAAACGATGTATTTCTAGTTTTTGACGAGCCTTTGTTAGATTTATCGTCTATAAGATTAGATTCGGTTCACCATTAATCGATAATATCGACTCGTTTACAAATTTACTAATTACCTCACTGGTTGAAGAATTTAACTAGCGATAATTATAACGTCAGGGCTACCAATTACTTCAAGTGTAACTGATAAACACATCGTGTTTATTTTGAAACGTTTTAACAACAATCCGTTACTAATTCCTACTACTATTATAAAGGCGAAAGTTTGTAAGTATGGATGTATGTATGGATGTTTGTTACTCTTTCACGTAAAAACTACTGAATGGATTTTGATGAAATTTGGCACAGGTAGATTATAGTCTGGAATAACACATAGGATACTTTTTATCCCGGGAATATGTTCCCTTAGGATAGTTTTCGACAATCACGCGGGCGGAGCCGCGGGCGGCAACTAGTTAACAATAACTGGCGAAATAAGGATAAGTACCTAATAGAAACAGCAAAGGACTTGAATTATAACGAATCTAGACGTTTGCCCTCCCAGGGCACCGCGCTTCTGGGTACATTTAGTTTTCATCAAATCGGGCCCGAGACTCCTTTGAATAGTTTTCGTTATTCCTCAAAGTTTCGCATTTAGCCATCCATTTCCACTTGATAAATTCACCCTATGTACCGATTTGCACCACTAAGAATAAAATAAGTGACTGGAGTGTGCAGGTTTTGAATCGGCCAAATAAAAGAAGAACGAATGAAACAAAACTTCATTATCTGGTGGACTCATTTCTAGTTGTTTATGGTTTAGCTACCAACTTCCCGGCATTGATCGGTTTTCAAGGACGGCAATTACAAGCCAAGTTTTAATTTTAAAATTACTTCAGGCGGGAGATTTATTATTACCAAGGTAATACATTTTATTAATAGTATTCCCCAATCTTGGGTATTAGAGCTGTTTTAAACGTGGAATATTTGTTTCAATAGCGTTTATGTCTTTGTATCGTCCCAACAGGAGATATAACAGTTTTGTAAAGGGAAACAATTGATAATAATAACCATTAAAGAACATCACAGTTAAATACATGTACTTAATTAGTTTTAATTAATGCAAAACTAACAGTGAATTATGTCAGACTAAATCAACTGCTTTTAAGACGATACAAGCATTGAAATGGGCATGAAGACCCTTTCAACTGCCTAAAAATTAGTTCAGACCCACCCAGCTTTGACCTAAAATACTTTTAAATAATCATTTATCAAAATGTTGTTGCCACATCAGTGATATTGTAAGCCAACGTGCTTAATTTATATCGTTAGGCTAAATTAAATTATGTGGCGTTGATGTAGTGATGGTAGGCCGGACTAAGCTTGTGACATCACGGGCTAATTACTACGCCTGGGGTTGCAGTGAGGTCACAGCGATGTGTCGAACTTCTAACCAAGTGACAAATAAATTATGTTGTAGGGCTGTATGCAGATTCATGAAAGCATAAAAGAGGATCTTGAAGACAAGAGTGAATAGGTTACTTCTAGACAAGCGTGCTACATTGTCGGCCACATTATCGATTTCCATCAGTTGAGAGCTTATCAATAATAAAAATCATAAAAACTTGATTTTTCCTTCCGTTTTGTTATTTTTAAGGTTCGTAGACGCCAGAGCATAAATGCATCGCTCCCGACGCCACGCCACAAATTCGCCGTACTCTTTGTCACATATTTGTAACGTTTAGCGTACAGGGCACGCGCTTGCTTGTCATGTATACGTGACAATGGCGTTCAAAAGGTTAAGATCAAACAATTAGTAAAGTCGAGTCTGTCGATGTACACTTTACGTGTAGTTTTTAAACTCCTGTCAAGATTATAATTTAAATTCTTCTCTATTGAGTTTTTCTTTCAAGAAAATGATTTTGAGGCGTGTTTTCATCAGATTCGTTTACTAAAGTTATGTACTGAAAACTCTAGTTCGAGCCATCAATTCACTCGTTTAAGCCCTTTGCGTCGTTTGCAAAAACGTAGAATATAATCTAAACGAAATAGGACCTTGAATAGAACGAAGTCTCTCTGAAACCTTGACCAATCCTTCTCCACTCGGTCTAAAATCCAGCTTTGCGTTTTAAAAACTTAATTAAATTCATTCTGCACAAGTTAACCTTCATTTAAACCTTAGCCTAAATACTTAGCCCTCAAGGATGGCTCGTTCTCATAAGCTCTGAGTGCTTCAACAGAAAACAAAAGTCAAAAATAACAAATGGAACCGGTTGAGAAGCAAATCCGGATTGTCTACTATAGACGCCTGGCAGAGTTGCAATACAGGGTAAAAATGAAAAAAAATCTCGTACTTATAAGGCTTGCAATGGTTTCCCAAAGTTTCTACTGTATGAGATATTGTGGATCGATCGAATGGAATGTGCCAAGTCCAAAATCATTTTTAATATTTTTCAGCACGCTGTATATTTTCTACGTGTATGTATTTTCATTTTAGACTAAAGTCAGAGACGAGCCCATTTCCAATTGTTCTTATATTTTTTTAAGCAGCGTTCACATTCGCATGTCTGTTGGTATGTCGACAAAAATGTATGGAAGTTGAACTGTTTTGACAGATTGCGACTAAGATGAGAATGCGACCGTTCCCATCCCGCTTTCGAATGAAACGCAGGCTATTTCTTTCAAGCTTCAAGTCAATTTGTCACAAGCAAGTAAACCGTCTTCTCTATACAAATACGATTTATTATCAATCAGGATAAAGGGATCACATTCCAACGCTACAATTAATGGTAGGACCAAGATTTATGTCTTGGGATTTCGAGACGTCTTATTTGAAACATTTCGTTTGCGTAAAGAATTTGTTTAATTCGTAATTTATGGAAAAGTAACGGTATTTTTACGAAGATTGTCCTCCCTTGACCTACCTTAAAACAGACCTTATACATTATAATTTTGAATGGGCCTAAAAATAACTCCCGCTGTCCCCCAACATTTGAAGCCTTCTACATTATAATATTATGCAAATTTATGCTGGGCAGTGATCTTGAGACGAGTTCACTTTAAATATTGTACTAATTTCAATAAAAACAAGGTTTGATCAACATGGCGTCGCCTCGTGAATTCTTTTTATAAAATCTTTTCTGTATCTTCGAATGATTCGATATTTTGTGTGATGTAATCCCCGCTTTGTCTGTTATTTTAATCTTGCTGTTTCACGTTATTTTTATGGTTGTCTTTCTTGTTTATTTTAGAACATTGACCTCCTTAGAGATTCTCTGTAAAGATGAGAACCTGTCATGTGTGTGATTTAAGAAGGTTGAATATTTTAGTTTAGTTTTTTAAGATTATTTGTTCCTTTTTATGATTTTAGCCTATTTTGCGTGATTTTTAAGCTTCTACTACTTATACCTAATTTTAAATATTTGTGAAATTAGCTTTTTTACGATGACTGTTAGTAATCTAAATATGTATTGACATTCAAGGAAGATGCATTTTTTAAGTCGACTTCCATAAAAGTATGTAATGCTTACGTCTCCTAAAGTGTAGCTTAATATTTCTACTTGTAATCTACTGCGATCAACGGGTAATTCTCATGACATTGACATTGGAAACCTGTCTGTGAGAGGAATGTGTGAATTATTCGTGTGGCATAAGCTAACGCCAGAAGCGTACTGTACAAGTGAAGCAATGAGTATATCAGTGTATCATTTATTGGTCTACTTAATGTTCAACAAGGTGATGACAAATTAACGTTTAATTAATTAATATCGGACGTGGCTAAAAGTGCATATTTATCGTTGTTATGTAATAAATTTTCCTGTGTTACTGGCGGAATTTGCCCGCCATTTTATTAATTAGCGTCGATAAAGTGCCCTAAAGAAAAAACTGCTTGTGTCCCTCAATGCAGGGTGAGCTTACAAAAGCTGTGAAATTAAATGATGTATTATTTTTGTGTAAATAAAATGTATGTAAGATAATTTTGTTTCCTTTAGGATAAGTGTTGAAAACATTCACATTTTAATTGTGTTGAAAAAAAAAACGAATAATGTTGGGAGTGTTTAACAATAGGTGCGTACTTATTTGTGACTGTACTAAATTAGGGTTATTTAAACGATTGTGACATCTGTCGACTTTCTGACATTGACAGTTTGGAATGTCAAATGGCTCAACATACACGTTCGTATGATCACAAATGAGTGAACACCACATTTCATCTTGTGCTCTAATGTAGTTAAGATCCTATTTATAGCTAATTAGGTGCCTGAGCGTACATTAATTTATATTGAACTGTAACATAGTGAGATAAATATTAGAATTATTTTTAATATTAAATGTATATAGGTACTGGTAGGGGTTTGGATCGAGCGGCAGACGACTGCATAGGCTACGAAGATTTGATTTTTTCTAGATTAATCCTAACAAGCCCATTTGATGCGCCAGCCGAGCTAAACTATCGGGGCTACGAACATGCGCATCTAGTCTACATTTTGTTATTGACTTTAAAGAACTGAGTTTAATCAACGTATCTCTGGTAAAATTGGGAGATAATTGAAATTGTGTCATCGCTCAATTAATCGAGAATCTTCGATGCTTCATTATCTGTTAGAAACTCGGCCGCTCGCCTCAAAGCTCTATTTTGATCACAAAACGTATTTTTGTTATTGAGTATAACGCTGCACATATCTATGAAACCGACCTTCAGTTGAAAGCTGCGCTGGCTTCCATACAGCAAAAAAAAAGTATCTTTTACTACAGCTAATCTTATATTGAAATTATTTTTACATTCGACTTTTCGCGGCGATATTAAAAAATATTGATTGCTACTTTCAAGATTTGACGATGATGCAAATAAATTGTTTTGCTGTTGAAAAGGGCAGGCATTTCATAAAATGAAGAAATAATCGTGTCTCCATCTTTTGCCGCCTACGAACCTACGCTCAATATTTGAAATTCATATTAGCACTTCTCATTCTTCCTCGACAAAATATTAAGTAAATATAAGCTGGAATAAAATGACAAACGATACTTCATAACAAAATTCTTTACTTTAACAAAAGAAAAATAAATAAGCAAATGGCGTGTGCCTTGATAGCATCTGAAGCCGCAAGCCACGCGAATCATGCCAGGAAGTATAAACTCGAAGCGAACTTGCACCACCAACCGCCACGCTTTCCCGCCAGGCGGCCGCGACCTTAGTAACACGATGTGACCATACATTACGTGCAACCCTGAACTGTGCAAGCCGATATTCTCGCTACTGCACAGATAACTGGGTATTTCAAAGCCTTTTACGGCTTTTATACGACAAACGCTACCTTGAACAAAAAATAAAAAGCTTTTCAACGTCATAAATTCCGCAATGTTTCGTAAACTGTCCCTCCGCGCGACGTAATGAGCTGTGGCGCATCATTTTATTACGTCATAACGACAAATTAATGGTAATTTTAAACAAACGATATTTCCTTTGCAGTCTGCGCTCCTAACGCTTCGTCGTTTTGGGACAGATATTCTTACAAATAAAACCGTATTTTCCAACTTATCTGCTTTAACGCATCTCATGTTCTTATCTAAAGTTTGGATAACTTAACCAAGTTTAAATTAAGCAGACTTTAAATTGGTATCTTTAATATAGTTTAGTATCGTCGCAAAAATATCGTGTGCAGATTAAAACTTGCTAACTTTTCAGAAAATGTATTTTTTTATAAAAACTTTTTAATACCAAAAACCATCAGTGGACATTTATTTTTATGTTATATTTGCTGAATTTGTTTGTTTTACTCTACTTAGGTATACCTACTTAAAATGCTTAGTTTACTTGTTTCTTTGTTTTTTTTTTAATATAAAATGCCAAACTGTAGTAAATCTAGTGTAATTACATATAAATAATAGAAAGTATTATAATACGTAGCCATTTCAGTATCATAAAGGTGGACTGTATGATATGGTCAATTAACTCCATTGAGGCACAAAAATGGGCAACCGATGACCATAAGCCATTACTGTGGGTTGTGTAGGCGAAATTACAGTACTAAATGCAAGGATATTTTGGCGTTTGAATAAGTGTCGTCTGGGAATGTCTATGAAAGATTTAATGAAAAACACTTTGACCACACGTCATAAGATTCTTGTACTACACGACTAAACATACATTTTTATTACCTACCTGCCTACATATTTGTCTATGTTTAACAATCACTGAATGTCTTCCTCCTTTTATGCCAAAAGCCTTTTATGCACAGCCAATAAAGTATTGTCGGATGTCACAAAGAGCTCGGGTTTTACACAGCTAGATTCAGCTAACACTCGCCTGCCAGACTTTATAGCTCTCAGGGACAGCCAAATTGTGTTAGCTTTTTAGACGTGGCTTGGATATATCGGCTGACACATTTCAGCAGCGAAATTTTGTAAAGCTAGCTTTCAATTCAATATTTTTGTTTAATTACCTAAATAGGCTTAAAAAAGCTTTCAACAAATTTCAATTGACATTGAACTAACATTAGGTTAGGCGTCCTTATTGAATTGTTATGACAAATTACGCCATCGTCGCAATACGCGTTGAGCTTGAGATCAACTTTGGTATCAATCAATGCCTCGTTAAAGACGTCAATCCAGTCTTTATCTAAAAGTAGATTTCTAGGAGGATGAGATGTAAGGATACATTGTATTTAGCGAAACAGTAGTCTGTCTTCTTTAACGTCATGTAAGATTTATCGGGCGCAGATCCAATCTGAAGCTATTATTGCACAGTAAACCTGTGGAGAAGCTCATAAACTTAATAAGAGACTGGGTTAACGACTATTAAACTCTTCAAAGCGACTATCCAGTCTGCATTCTGCATAATGTCGTCCGTGTGACCTTTTACGTGACAGGGCACGAGAGCTGTTCATTCAGCAAATATTTCTGTGACGTCATTTTAGCGATAATAATATGACGCACGCGTGTTTTTTCTCGTGTCTTTGTACGAGTGGTTATCCCTTAAGAGGCAGAGCATGAATTTATTCTGGAAATTCCTTGCTTCGTTCTGGGACTTATTTAAAGACGCAGGTGGAGTTTGGCAAAGACAAAATAAAATAATCTAATCGGTTGATTTTCGTTCTGAACCATTGTTTGATTATCTGTTTTTGGGAGATACCTAGGTATATATGGAATTATTTTTTTACCATCGAGGCAATATTAATAATCTAAAATCTCAAAGAGGTACAAATTCCAATGCTATCGCCAGTCGATAAAGTTTACAACATAAATAAAACTAAACTGATGAGATACCGACATTGAATATCACGTGTAGGTCGTGAAACGTGCCGGGCTGTTATATGTAGTTATGGTTGTATTTGCTATTTATTTAATTTTATATCTTTCATTGTCATAGTCTGAGCCCTAACGCGTGCAATTATTGCGCTAGCTTCTTGTATTTTTTAAAATTAAACTGTCTAACCGTGGCTTTTGATTAGATATTTACGCTCACTTCGCTCCTGGGAAAACAAATAGGAACCAAGTAATAAAATATAATATTCCAGTTTTATTTTACTTTTTCATCGTAGCCTCTACTGGAAACGAATTCAGCGAACAATGCATTTTCGCCATTGGTAACGTTTTGGTTTTGACAGTTCAATCAACAAATGGTTCGAGTTCGTGTTCGAGATTAAAAAAAGAACAAACAGTTGAAAGCTATCTACAAATTTTATATTTTATCCGGGAAACAAATTATTCAGTTTTTCTAGTCAGTAACATAACTTTAGTTTCAACACTCCGTATCGATTTGATGGCAGGATTGCCAACAATGCGACATAATCAGGCACTTTCCAATTTCCAGTGCATTAGCGCTTGCAAATGAGAAAGTTATTGCGCCATTTGATTAGCGAAACGCCAAACGACTGACCTTAAACAGTTAGGGTATAGTCTTTCTTTGAAAACACGTAAACACGTAAATCATTTTCCCGTTTTTCACCGGATTCGCACATATTTTCGTTTAAAGCTAAGACTTGAAGAGAAGGATTTCTGAGTGTCCTGTATTGTGTCTTCAAGAATAGAACTCTTGGGACGAACCTCATAAGATGGTCCTCGACTCCTCAGCTCCGCGCAGTCCAATTATTACGTGTTCTCTATATCAAAAGGTGCTTGACGATGACGAAGCCCGCTGGCGTTTTTATCTTATTGTTAACATAGATTCTTATTTCAAAAATAATGGGTCTCTTTAGGACATATTGATCTGCCGGGACTCCGTGCCACTAATCCAAGTTAACTGCCACCCACCGAATCAGTTCCTACCGGTGAAAATATCAGTAGGAACAATTCCTATTACAAAAATCCACTTGGGACAGATGTCAATGGCTAGTAGGTAAGTACACCAGCATTGAATTTGAACCATAGCTCCTTTTCATGGTTCAAATTACTTGTTTTCAATAGGTATCAGAAAGGTCACTGCAATCTAGCGTTCTGCAGAATCTAATATGCTAAAGTGGTAATAATACCTATGTATGTATTTTTTTACGTAGGTACCTATTTCAAAATATCCTTGACGTCCAAAATGTTCGTTACCTATTCATCACATTCAATAATGGTAACTTAATTGTGTTTACCCTTGAATGTATTACATACTTACAAGTCGCTAATTTGGAAAGTATTGAACTTGGCAGCCACACGCCAGGGAGTCAGCAAAACCACAGCGGTAAAAGTTCAAGGTTGAGCTATTAGATAATTATATTTGAAGAATATAGGTACTTAATAATAACGACACGCGAGAACGTTGACCCGTCAAAATTGATCCAAGATGGCGGATTTTGGCGCCAAGTGTTAGGTAAATAAATGAAAGTAAAATTGTGTGACATTTCTCATATTTTTTTGTTAATGCTACATAAATGTATGGTTTCCAATGTAGGTACCCGATATATTTATTACAGTAGGTGCCCAACTGGTGTCGTACTAAAAAGTAATTCGTGGTATAGAATATTATTGTATTGGTATTCAAAGACAATAGCCTGGCTGGGTGCTGTATAATATCTTAGGTACTATTATGACATAAACCCGCATTGCTTGTGGTTATTTGGAATAATGCCGGTGCCCAATTTTGCCAGTGGCCAGTGGGTATCAAGATCCGAACGAATCAATTATGCGTCCTGAAATATTCGTTTTATAGTAGGCATAAAACTAAAGTTGATTTGGTCCGCCAATAAAAGTTTCCACGAGATTACTCGGTCGTCTGTCACTGGCATCTCTAGGACTTATTACTTTAGGAAAATTACCTACTGTCTAGCAATTGGTGCTCTAGAACAAGATGGACCAAATGAGCACGATGCGGTAAACAAAATATTGTTTCGATACTTTTTTTCACCACTGATTTGGGATTTAAATAAGTTAAAAGGTAATTTTGTTAATAAAGTTTTAGTCTGGCAATACTTCATACAAAAAACAGTACCTACTTACTAAAATCTAAGTAATTTAGATAATTCGTTTTGGGAAATCACAAAGATGGAGCAGGTTTTTATTTGCTTAAGTAGGTAGGTAACTAAAGTACATCTGTACATCCCAACGGGAAAGTTTCTTCGCTCGGAGTTAAGAACTTCACTCATTTATTTGGTTTAAATGAACAAATTAAAGAATGCCAGTAACCTTAGTTCTAATTGATAATATTTCCTGCCTGGTAATTATTGAGTAGGTACCTGATATAACTTATTCAAAGAGGCATTTCTTTCTTGTGTGCCTGACGCAACCCACAGCAAAGGTAATGCAACGTTATACCTACCTATGAAAGGAAAAAAAAGAAATATTTTATATACTGTACAATAAAAGCTAAGCATTTCCACTAGAGTGAGATATTTATTTTCCCTAACAATGTATTTAAATTGTATTTTAATAGAATAACAGTACAAGTGTTTATTGTGAATGTTTGTTTTTCAATAAGTGAGATTGTAAAGTGCACAAGAGGTAATTTTATAATGAAAATTGTCCAGCCATTACGTAGGTAGTCATCTGGCAGAACGAATCGAGCCTTTTGTCTATTTGTACAGCTGCTGCAAAAAAAAAAACACTGAAGTTAACTCTATGGTTAACTTTTAAAAACATAGTGAAATAAAATTATGTAAATAAAATAAAGCGACTATGATAATATTTTCATGATCTTGATGTTGTATATCTCGTACAGCAATTATTCATTTTATACCTACAAAAATCTTTTCCCATAGAAAATAAGACATAGATTTAGTCATAGACTATAGACATATTTTTCTAGTTTGTGTCACTTCTGCCCGCGTAATGGCTGAACGATGAATGTAACGTACCTACTTATATTTATCACAATATGAGCATTGTGCAGCGATGCCACAGGAGGACACTGGAGAGACGTTACAGGTGTGCTCCGTAATACCTACCATGCTGTGCTTCTATGTTGAGAACATTAAATAAATCTGATTGTAGTCATAATCTTGTTTCTTTTATTAAATTCCCTTTTTTATTTCGTGTCGATTGACCAAACTTTTCAAGTTTTTTTTTACCAGTAGGTACTTACTACCGGTCTCAATAACGTATCTACCTTTAACCAAATGTCAAATTAGCTACCTACCAATAGTAGCTGAAACGTCATGTTACAAAGGCAAAAATGACGTTTCAGGTACTGTTGGTAGCTAATTTGACAGTTGGTTAAAGGTAGATCTACCTTTAAGCAACTCTATAGGTTATTGAAATGGGCCGTTAGGGCGCTTCGTCGTTAGCTACGTTCAGGTGAGGTGCAGGTGGTCGGACATGCAGGGCAGGACAATAGGTGTAAGGTAGGGAATATCCTGTGAAGTGCCTATACAATGGCACTTTGTTTGACCAGATCATTTCTACAGTAACTTTTATTGAATGCCCTATATTGCCGATACCAAGTTGGGCCAAAGAGTGCGAGTTGGCTTCCTGAATAATTTTATATGGCTCCAAAATGCAGTAATTTTACGCAACATTATAGGTGAGTTATGTCATGTGTTTGGATAAACAATAAACATCGGTGGTTTTTTCGAAGAGTTGTTGGGCAGAGGTGTACCTATAGTAGGTATACTTACACCCTAATTTCGTAAGTTATGTTTGAGTCACAAGCCCACAAGTATGTAATAGGGGGGGCGACGTTGCCACCAATAAGGCACGAATTTATTTTCCCTACTGCTAAAGAGTTCTTAATGTGCCCAAGCTGGGGAGACTCTCCAGATCGGCCACATAAACCCTTATATCTTTTGAACCAGTGACCGACAGATTTTGATATTTGGCGACTGATTCCGACTAATTGGCGACGAAATATGGGAGACAACAGATCTTCGCTAGGTGCCCTAGCTTTTGAGATATAAATGTAGCCAAGCTGGGGAGACTCTCCAGATCGGCCACCTATAACATATAAAAGTTATATCTATCTTTTGAACCACTGACCGACAAATTCTGATATTTGGCAAACAAATTTCGACTAATTAGCGACTAATTTTTTGTGTTATCAAAATTAAAATCCCTGATGGTGGCCAAGCCAGTGTCAGTCACAGAAGGTCTAATGCTATTTGAAATAGGTACCTATATGAAAACTTAGAATATGAAGCAAAACTATTTCGTAGATACTTGTAGATAATAATTAACTGTAAATGACGCGACGGTCAGCGCAGAGGCGTCGAGTAATTGCTTTCAATGCTACGGGTCGCGGGTTCGGGTTCACACTGTGTCCGGTGTTTGTGGCGAGAGAACAACAAACGTTAAGTTTGCTACAAGTGAGTCCCATTTGCGGTATTTCGTGGGTTCAACTCCCTCAACAATCATAAAAAAACAGGCCAAGTGCGAGAGAGAAACTTGTATTTTATATCAGTCTATGGATGGTCGCCATTGTCGATTCTGGCTTTAAGGAGTTGCAGAGGTTGAGAATAGAACTGACAGATCGTTAATTAAAAGCACTTTTCTAATAGAATAAAATATCATTTATTTGCCAAAATCATGGTATAAAGATTGTAGTGGTAATGTTAAATCAATTGCAGCGGATTGATTTCAACAGTTGCTTTACCACTTTTCAATCCTTGTCAGTACATTGCTGATGAATGTCCTGCATAACAATAGCTTTGCGACAATTAATAATTAACAATGGATGATAAGCGGCTGTCAGCCATCCCATGAGGGCGGGCACACACTACTATGTAATGTACTTACTTAACTTTACTGTAACGCCCAACTAGTCGGGCTGATAAATAATAATTTCAAAAGATCACGCTTGTTTTACGAACGGTTATACGGTATGTACCTATCAATAAAATACCTACATTTGGTCGTGTCACCCCAATGAGTACCTATAACGTGTCACCCCAAAGACTATAATGTGTCACCCCAAAGGGTAAAATGTGTCAACCCAAAGAGTATAATGTGTCACCCCAAAAATAATAAAATGTGTCACCCCGAAGAGTAAAATGTGTCACCCCTAAGAGTAAAATGTGTCACCCAGAAGAGTATAATGTGTCACCCCAAAGAATAAAATGTGTCACGCCAAAAAGTTAATGAGTCACCCAAAAGATTATAATGTGTCACCCCAAAGAGTAAAAAGTGGCACCCCGACACCTCGTTACTGGGTTGTAGACGTCAGATAGGCAGTCGCTCCATGTACCTACTCGCTGAAAAATACTTGTAAGAAGGTACCTACCTACTCAGATGTATCAGATGAGCCTGGAAGCCTTATAGTTGAGGTAAGGCTAAGGCCTTTGCCCAGCAGTGGGACACAATAGGCTAAGGTAAACAAAAAAACAAAAGGCTAGGCGGGCATTTCGTCAGTGTCTATTTTCACGAGGCTATTTTTTTTCACCTGGTACAAATTCAGACTCCGGCTCGGCTGCTATAGTAGGCGCCAGATAAATGTGGAATAAAGTATATTGACCTTTCCCCAATAACTGTTCATAGGTACCTGAACAATTCAATATGAATCGTTTTTCATTATTAGACAATGTTAAGGATCACGAGAGATGATGATTCGGGACAGCTTTGTGTCATTAATTCCGTTTTTCAAATTAAAAATATCAATAATTGTAGGTGGGTCAATGAACGTTATTCCACGATTATCTGGCGCCTACTATAGTAAGAAATACCAGATTTAACATCCAATAACATTTTACCCAACCCGTGAATCGAAGTTATTATGTATTGAACCCAGGCCCAGGACTCATTTCAACGTCAAATCAAAAATAATGTTCAAAACTACCCATTAAAGCAACGTGGTGATTTAAAAGCTGAGAGATGTGCTTGCTTTTTGAAAAATGTTGGCACTGCTCAATTATGCGTAGCGTAGGCAATGAAAAGATGAATGGGTGATATTCATCTTTTGGCCACTGTACCGCAACAGAAATAATATATTATGGCTATTCAGAAATTCAAGCAACAGCAAATCTGTCCCAACCTAACGCAGTTTTAACTTCTATGGCATAATTTTCCTACATGGGTTAACGCCAGTTATTATCACGCTTAATAGCCAGGCTTAGATTACAATAGACACTTAGTACTATAGGTAGGTACCAGTAGACATGCAGTAATCTAGATTCTACTTACCTCCATTGTTTAGAGCTTCTCAACACCATGGTGACCTACTTCTCACTGGGTGTCACAACTTTGTGGGATGGTGAATACTTATCTACTAATATTCTAATATGTAGGTAGGTTCCTATTTTGTTATGTGACAGCCGTCAACAGCTGATGTACCTAGGTAGCTCTGAGTTCTGACAATGCCAGTAAATCTCTTGGATCTCTTATACTATGTGGAGTAAATAAAACGGAGATAGATCAGTAGGTTTTTACAAATAAAAATTTACTAAAACCAGTTTAGTTACGAAATCGCGTCGATCATCATCGGTATAATTTCTTCCTAGATATTTTAGGTTACCTTTTGAACGCCAGAGCAAAAACGCATTGGCGTGTCGCCGACGCGACGCCAAGTCACAAATTCGCCGTATTTTTTGTCATATAGGTACCTATTTGTGCCGTTTGGCGTAGGGTAAGCTTTTGTTTGTCACATTTATGTGACACTGACGTTCAAAAGGTTAATACACCAATGACCAGCCTACTATGGCGCACACTGAACGCTTTTTGTATGCGGATGACTTAGCTTTGGCGGCGCAATCATCTTCTTAAAAAAAATATATGTAAGATCGTAACAAGTATTGCTGTGTTTACTGTCGACCTATCATGGTCAAGAAGGAATGTGATCGTGTAGGTACCTATCTCGATGTATGTATTTAATTCTATCATGCACAACCACAACACAAAAGCATGAAATGCCATAGCCTGGTAATATAAAGCCAGGAGCATTCAGATCGAATGACGCTCAACTGTGTCACACGGGTTGCGGCTGGGCGTTTATCAATAAAACCACAACAAATAAAATGGAAACGTTTAATCTTGTCAGATAACTATGGAACACAATATCGATACATGATTACAGTGGCATTATCTGACTTACCTATTTTAACAGAGTTTAGTTTAGTAATAACATCATATTATTCTCTAAAATAACAAATATAATTAAGTCAAAATTAAAGGTTTTTTGTTAATACTGGTTAGTCTTAGGGGCGCTACACACTTATTCGGGAATTAAACGGCACAACCGCACGGCAAAATCGAATATATTATGTAGATGAATGTTCGGGAATTAAGTGGCACAGCCGAGTGGCAATATCGAATATAAGCATGTAGATGAATGTTCGGGAAAAAGTTCGGCACTAGCCGAATAACATGAGTAGTAATTGAGTCGGGCCGGCATCGTCGTTCAAAGAACCGATTGTGCCTTTCCGCTTACGTGTGTGGCACCCCTAACTTGGCACAGCGGCACGAAAAGATAAACGCAAACGTTCGCTATGGAGCGTGTGGGCGTTAGAGACGTCATCAACTGGGAACGTCCCCCAGCTACCCTCTGCCCACGCACTGCAAACATTTTGCGGATTCTCTCCGCGCCGCGCAGCGCCTCTCAGGTAATTCAAAGGGTTAATCTTTTGAAGTGAAATATATTTTGTATAGAAAAACTGAGTTACAAAGAATTTAGTAAATATGGCACCAACTGTAAAACTATGAGGCACTTATCAAAAACAGTACATTTTAAATATAAAACTAAACACGATCCTAAATACGAGACATTTACTTTGTCAACAGTGTTTTCCGTGAACAATTATAAACTGTATTACCAAATTGACATGCAAAAATAACCAGATTTTTACATGAAAATTAGCAATTTCACCACACCTTACTAAAGCTACTACTACTATCTTAGAAATAATTTTATTGTTATGGCCCCCTAAAGCAGGATTTAAATCCAATCATAACATAATTTAAAGGTAGCTATGAGACTGATTCGACGACCATATTTTATACAATTGTTCTACGTATAATATACCCGTAGAACAATTCCTACAAAAAAAGTCAGTCGTCGCATTGTCGCGTCTTCTGTCTGAGGGAGCCTTAGCCTTGAGGGAACTGTTACTTTAACCATACTTAGTCTATGTTTCTCATCTTCATCTGCAATTCGAACCTTCTGTTAGTTCTGACACCTTTGATAACGGTTCTAGTTTCATTCCTCTTCACATTCCGTCTATCTGTAAAAGACTTCTCTCTCATGACAGTTAGCTTAGCGACTTCTCGTCTTAAAGATGTAGCGCCGGCCAAAGATGGCAGTACACCCTGTCTCGGAACTATTCCATTGGATTTTTCGATAGGTTTTTCTTTCTGTTTCTCCACAGTCTTACTCGGTATGCTGAAGGGGTTCACGTCGAGATTCAGTTTGAACCCGAACCTGGTGAAACCTGGCCTTGAAGATTCCTGTGTGGGTAATTTCTTTGTAGGGGTGTCGGATTTCTCTGAAGGAGCTGGTCTTGAAGATTCTTTTGCGGGTACCTTCTTAGTGGGGGTGTCAGTGTCTTTGGACTTGGCTAACTCTTTGCTCTTTTTTGGTGATTCCGTGTTGTCTGAAAATTATAAGTAGGATGTTAGGGTTTTGTAGGTGTTCAAATGATAAAAAAGCGAGTTAGTTACGTTTTTAGACTGCCGAATTTATTTTGACCAAAGGGTAAATTGTTTTTAGTACCTGTACAGGTTACCTATCATTCTGAAATAACAAACACTGCACAGTGCACAGCTATTTTAAGAGTGACCTGATACTGGAGTATATTATAATGACCTATGTAACTGTTAACGATCTAAATAGCTAGGTGGGAGCATCCGCCTGCTGGCCTAGGCCGGGCGGATTCGATTTCTACATAGTACGTGTGATGATACGAGTAATCTACCACATTATTTATCACATTCCAGGGCTATGGAGCCAATGAAACAGGAGAAAACACAGCATTTTCTTCGTACCGCACTTCTGTCAAGGCATCATAGTAACCAACGCAGTCGGTGATATTATAGTGCACAAATATGTGCACAAACGCAGGTGTACTCTCTCTACCCGTGTTCTCACTGAAGGGCCGGCAATCCAACAGAGCCGAGAAGAGATCAAGCGCAGGACCACGTTATTACGGCAATACGAATCGAGCTGCTTCTACGAAAATCCCAACGGATAAACCCCCAATAACACATCTGAACCTGGGGTATCCAAGCCATTGATTGAAGGCTAAAAGCTTAAATTAAATTAAATTATAATTGATAGGTTCGCTTTTGACCAAAACCACACCTGATGGAGAGCGATGATGAGGTCGACGATGGACCACGCTTGCCTAGAAGTAACGTATTCACTTTTGACTGAAATTCCCCAAGGTTGTAGCTAACAGGCAACACCGACTCTGGCAGGAAATCCGACTCCTTAGCTGTTCCATTGTGCGTGGAAGTATCCCGTGAATGGGAACTGGGCATACAATTGGAGCAGTCTCAACTTGTGCATCCTGGTATTTAGGTTAAGATAGTAAAGAGATTTGTTATGATTGCTAACCACTTATCGAGAGAGTGTTATGAGTATGACTCACACTTGCGATATCACAGATAAATGTTATCTATTTATACGGATCGATATTGATTTTATCTGAGTCAGTAAATTTTACAGGACAATGACAGGATTTTAGGCGTCCACGGCTGGACATAGCTGATGCTTTTCGGTCTTCTTAGGATGAATGTTCAAGTGTCTCAGTTCAAATCGAGTTTTGGACGTCGTCCTGTGTCCGTATTTTCTGCACGTTCAGCCGTACAGTAGAGGTAACAATTTGACATTGACGGCGCCTTTATGTTGTAGCAGTACATAACACATGCCATACGTGAATCGCCCGATTCTCGTATGGCATGTGTTATGTACTTTTGACTGTACGATGGAGTTGCAGATTTGCTATCGTCTGTATAATGCACAGTAATAAGTTATTGCAGTCGTTACGGATTGTTAGAAGCCAGTAAATTTGACTCCAGTCTTGCCAAGAAGTACCGTGTTACCCAGTTAATGGGTTGTGGAGATCTGGTAGGCACCGCTCCACGTAAAATACTGGTATTCAGCTGAATCCGGTTTGACTGGAAGCCGACCCCAATATAGTTGGGAAAAGGCTAGGCAGATGATGAGGTAGGGACTACAACAAAAGGGGCTATATTATTTATACTAATAAAATAAAGCCGAAGACTTGTTTGTTTGTTTGTTTGAACGCGCTAATCTCTGGAAGTACCGGTCGGATTTGAAAAATTATTTTTGTAGTTGATAGCCACATTCATGAGGAAGTCTACAGGCTATACCTACGGGAACGAAAAAAAACGGCATGTCCGCGACGTGCGCGTACGAAGTCGCGAGCAAAGGCTAGTTGGTAATAACACTCCTTACCTATGTTTGGTTTAGGTATATTGTCTGAATTGTATCTATTTTGATGATTTAGTTTCAGTGATTCAGTGTTTTATTTCAAAATCATTGTAGTTACGATTGGATACGCACTAGTTCGAATAGTTTCAACATATTTTAAATACAAATAGCAGTTATTTTGTCCCAAAAATATTAATGGCGATTATTATCATCTAATATTATCCTTCCAGCGGCCGATTATGATGATAATCAGTAAATTGCCGCTGGACATTGCCCTTTGCAAAATACTCAATGGTGGCCTAAAAACTGTGCTGTCGTAATTTAGGATGTAGATCACTGATAATCAGAAATCGGAATAGGAAGAGTATATTTACCTAAAGTTCGAGGAAGTAAGTAACATAGAGTAGATAATACCTCTGAAATCCCGGAATCGCGGAATCATAAGGAATCTCTCTTCTAACTTAGACAGATGTCGCTGGGGAGTTTGTTGCCCCGCTTCTTCATAGCTAAAACACCAGGAAGTGGTAAAGGGTAGACGGTTTGAGTCTGCTTGTTAAGGTTCCGTACCCGAAGGGTAACCAACGGAACTCTATTACTAAGCTTCCGCTGTCCGTCCGTCTGTCTGTCAGCGGACAAGAACCGTTGTATATCAAGAACCGTATTAGGTAGACAGTTGAAATTTTTAAAGTGTGTATTTCTATTGCCGCTATAACAACAAATACCAAAAATTTAGTTAAACGTTAAAGGGCGCTCCCATACAAACCACGTGTTTTTTCGGTTTATGATACGGAACTCTTTGTTTTAGAGTCCGACTCGCACTTGGCCGATGTTTTTTTTTACATTTTTGACGCTCAAAAATAATTACTCCTGGCCTAATTTTAATAAAAGTAGTTTTTTTTACCAACGGAGTAAGGACAGTCGAAGTCGCAGGAAGAGTGCTAGTTCAAAACATTCTGGTAAGTAAATTCAAAGCTTTGTGTGCATCTTGCTTACATACACGGCTCAGCTCAGTAACAGATAATCTGTTCCTGCACTTAATTAAATCAAGTTCACCGGATGTCTCTTGTGACATCCGTATGTGGGGGCGGTGTTATACTCGTACCACGTCTTTTGTTTGAGTAGGTAAGTATCGGAGCTCTACAGGTTAGTTTAGATTATATGGTATACTTGTATAACGTTTGATATAAAAGAACAATGGTTTTCGATCACTTCCTGTGTGTGATGTAGGCGTAGGTTTAGACTCGTCGATAGACTTATAAAGGCTACAATTCAGGCTTTGTTTCCATTTTGATAACTTGATAAGTTAGCGTTTCGTACTAATGAGAATCCTAACTAATATTTTAAATGCGAAAGTGAGTTGATTTGTTAAGCTTTCACGCTTAAAACGCTGAACCAATTTTGACGAATTTTGGTACAGAGATAAACGGGACTCTGGAGACGGTTATAGGTTACTTTTATTGCGAAAATATAACTTGAACGCGAACCAAGCCGCGGGCAGCAGCTAGTAATGTTCGTATTTGTTTGAAGCGTTTACTTGGCAAAGTAAATCACGGTCTAAGGCTGCATGAAGAATGGCTTTTTTCTGCCGACCCAGAAACACTGAACCAGTATTTTGTCTAAAACGAGCGCGAAGGGGACTCGGTTCCAGGGTTGTGGAATTTGTTCGAAAGCGTTCCCGCGGCCCTGGGACACAGAGGGCATTTTAAGGCACGGATGGGTTTTAGTCAGTAAGAGTCTGACACTCCCTTCCGCTCCACTCAAAGCGGCAGGAGTCATTTGATGATTTCCCATCGGTAAAAAGTGGACTCGGGGAATGCCAGATGAGAAAGTATCCAAGTATTGACTCAGCGGATGAAATAATGTTAATAAGGATTTTTTTTTTACAACTCACACACGGTCATCCGATCCCAAACTAGGCAGAGCCTGTGCTATGGCAACCAGACAACTGATAAACATACTTATATATTTCTAAATACATACATATTATAGACAAATTACACACAGACGGAAAATATTGATCATGCTCATCACACAAACATTTGTCCTGGGTGGGAATCGAACCCACGACCTCCGGTTTAGCAGTCAGGGTCACTAACCACTCGACCAACAGGCCAGTCCAATTAATGAGATTCTACTACATACAGGCGTCTTTCACGATATCAAAAACTTGCTACTCAAAACTATGACATAACAGCTGTAGTGTTATGTCATAGTTTTGAGTAGCAAGTTTTTGACTCAATACAATTTCGCCGAAAACAACTGATATAAAATACGTTGTTTTTCCTTCCAAAATACGGAGACACAGAAAGGAGACACGTGTCAGTTGTGCCCACCCATATGTTAGGTTATTGATAAGATAGTCCGCTAACAGGAAGCCCATATATCGGTATCTCGATTGCAACGAATGACGCACCGTCCGATTGGTAATCGATATGATAACGTAAAGTATTATGAATATGATTACAGGACTGGGTTTTCATAAAGCTCTCCTGCGTTAGATGTAATTAAAGGGAAATGTTAATTTCCCAAGCTTACAAGCAAAAACAGGTTTGCAGGTGTTTGAAAGACAAACATTTTTTGTGCTTACAGCTAAGGCGTAGAATTCCCTGCCTAATTTTGAGTACATATCCTGAAATCTATCACCTAGGGGTCTTTAAGTGACCTCTCGCGTCCGGCCCTGGTTGAATCCCATGGTCCGGAGCGAGGAGGCTTGGGAAGCGGTCACCTCCTTCGGCTCCTACTGCGAAGCAGTAATGCTAGCGAAGGAGGAGGCAGGCCGCGCAAGGGAAAGGCAAGGCCTTCGCCCCATCCGCCGCTACATGAGAAGACGCCCGGCCACCGTAGGCGCGGGCCTGCGGACGGCGAGCGTTGGGTGGCTCGCTGTCCGATCAGGCCCGGGTCGATGGCGCGTTGTGTTTCATGCGCGTCTCAAAGAGATATCAGCATAGGAGACGGGGCCTGCCAGGGTCAGAGCCTGCCAAGGTACAGGAATTTGTTCGAAAGAGTCACCGCGGCCCTGGAACGCAAAAGGGCTTTAAAAGGAACATGGTTGGGTTTTAGTCAGTAAGAGTCTGACACGCCCTTTCGCTCCACCCAGAGCGAAAGAAGTCATTTGATGATCCTTAAAAAAAAGGGTTCTTTAAGTAAAGAACGAATAGGTTCCATCCACCAGGCTCCATCCTCGATCTGGTCAAACGCAAGCTTATTAGAATTTAGTCCCCTGATGCATGCAACTTGAAATTGTTTTATGGACAAGACATGATATTGTCAGTAGATGCCTATGTCCAGCAGTGGACGTCATTCGGCTGATATGATGATGAGATACAAGTATGCTGAAAACGATACATCACCATTTTGTATGCAAAGCAGGCACGCACATGAACATTTGAGACTGAGAGATAGGTGATAGCAGTATCCAGTATGTCACTACTGCAACCTTACCATATGGAACTGAGCTTGACCTTACGGTGGCTAACTGATGATTTGAAGCTGACATTTCCCCAGAAAGTCGCACCTCCGCCGCGGTCGACCTCGACGGCGACGTCTTCTGAACTATACAAATATAATAAAACCTCCTTACTCTTAGGACTGATCCTCTCCAACAGGCCAGGGGGTGCAGTGGGAGTCAGGAGCTGCTTTGCTCTCTTAGCCTTCCGCTCCTGGCACTCGTTCAGCGACTCCATCTTGTCGAACTGCTTCTGGTGCAAGGCCGCGAAGTTCGGCAGCTTGGTGCGCGGCGGCTTGGCTTCGGACTTCGGCTTGGAAGGGGTGGAAGGCTTCTTTGGCGTCACCACTGATAGTTTGGCTGTAGAATACGAGTTCATGGTGAGTGTGCAAGAATATGAAGTGCAAGTCAAGGTGACTTGAAAATTGAGGTTTTTCAATATCATGAGTCAGTAAATAAAGTTGATATGAATCATTTTGGTATTTCCATTCAGGTTTTAATCCGGGGCGGTTGGCTGCAGCTACAGAGTGCGGGAAAACAGTTTTGTCAAAGCAAATGGAGGCACCAGGAATAGATCTTACATCAGTGAATATTACAAGTTCTTTAGTATCTTTTAACCATCCTTTGCGACAACCTTCAAGCATGTGATCTTAAGACAGCAAAACATTTATTATTCAGCCTGTGCTGTCCCACTGCTGGCCAAAGGCTTCCCCCAAATCCTTCTCCAGGTATTCTTTCCCCAGGCCCCCTCGAACCAGCCCAGTAACCACCCAGTACAGTACCCAGTAGTGTAGTGCCCAGTCAGTACACGTCACATATACAAATAATTAAGGCTTAAAAATAAAAATAAAATAGTTAAGGTAAATCGATTTATTTTTCAGAACATCCTATAAATGCTAATCATGTCATGTAACTAAGTTGCAAGCCCCTCAATGATTTCTACAGCCATAAAATATTGAAATATAGTTGTAACAATAAAATGGGGTAATTACAGCCGTTATCGACTAAATGGCAGCTGGCGAGGTGTCGAGGTGGCAGGCGGCGGTGATAAGGGCACGTAGCGGTAATATCTACCTTATCAGCTGTGACTAATTGAACTACTCGGCATAATATTTAATTCAACTTCTTTATAACATTAGTTTAGATTATGTGTTTTTTCAAAAGAAATGGCACCTGAGATGTACCAGGCGCGGCAGGAATTTGATTTTTGTATAAAGTCAGCGAGCGTGTTTATAATTTTAAATATGTCTAGGCTATTTCAACCACGACTGAACAAATGCTTTAGCATTGAGCTAGCTAGTTTTTCTGAACACGCCTGGAACTTATCAAGACCCTTGAATAGCTTACGAGTTACTTACCTATGATTTCTAGATATATTTTAATCCAAAAAATTTAAAGCGCCTACTTTAATTAGACAATGTCAATGGAAGTCAATGGAAATCATTCTCGGCGAATTTACACAGGCGCTTGACAGCGTGTCTGGAAGGCTTAAAATGGAAATGACCATCTTAAGCCCGATAACTGAGAGAGTTAAGGGAAAAATTTAAGATTCAAACTAGCACGAAACTGCTCAAAAGCTGATGATGCAGTGAGCTAACGGAAAGCGTTATGTAACGGCCTCAGGCATGGTGGAGCGACGATCGTTGCAGACTTTCTCAGGGACTGAATTTTAATAAAGAGCCGAAGATCCAGTTAAGTGGCGCTTGGAGAGCCCTATACCTTTTTTTTTTCGAGGGTGCGTTTACAAACAATACAAATTCACATACACAAACAGCCAGACCCGGAAAAACTATCTGTAGGCCATACAAATATTTGTTCCGTGCGGGAATCGAACCCTTAACACGCAGCGCAGCAGTCAATCGCTCAACCAATGCGCCATCCGTGTCGTCTATCAGTGAACTACTGTATGTGCAGCACCAACTAAATGTTTTAGGGAAGTCCCGCTAGGTATGTTTTAGTAACTGGCTTTAGGACGACATACTGCGCTAGCTGATGGTGACTAGTTGACGATGCGCAATGAAGTTGAGTCCTGGATAGAACAAGATGATACGAGACATAACTGACCTGTGGCACTGGAAGTCCTGGGTCTGGACAGGCGGTCTACTGAATGCTGCAGATCTTCAGTGAGGCGCGAGCGCTTGACGCGGGCGTCATCAGCGTCATTCTGGGTGTAGGAACGCTTGCGGGCGGGCCGTGACTTTGACGCTGTAACGAGATTGTTAGGTGTGAGTACACTACACTAATATTAGAAGAAATAGGTTAAGCTTCGATGTATGAGGTATAGAAAGCTGCAATTTTACTGAGTGCTGAGCGAGGCTTTCTCACCTGACTTTTCACTCTAGACAAATGCACAGCTTCTGTGAGACAGTCCTAGGTGCCCAGTCTCACAGGAGCTGTGCATTTGTATCCAGAACTAAATAAAATATGAAAACTCACCATTCTCATCGAAAACGAAGCTCTTGTTGGAGCCTTTTAGGTTCGACTTGATGACCTTTCTCTTCTCCTGTGTGAACGTGACTGGGTTGTCTACCGGGCTGCAGAACATGACCCTGGTCAGTCTTGGAGCAGGTTCTACCGAAGCATGAACACCCTTCTCCAATGACCTGGTCACATTCAACATTCTCTTCTTCTGGGAACTCTTCGAAACATGGTATGGAGTACATCCTGCTGTTGGCACTGATTTACGTTTGGTGGGAGTCTCTACTTCAGTTTCTGTTTGTTCCGGACCATCTTTGGTGAATGTCCCTTCCCTTTTTAAAGGAGTTTGAGGTTTGGGACTATCTGGTTTTGTGATAGAGATGTGAGATTCATCGATACTGCTTTCTATGAGTAGCGGAGTAGTGTTGACTATGTTCTCAATGCTTTCTGCTGAGGTATCGTCACTTGTTATGCTAATACGGGAGATATCAGACTTGTCCGTGACGCTGCTGTTGTCAGAACTAATAAGAGAGTTCTTTGAGTTTGAACTAGAAATGAGGTTTTCTTGTCCTTCATTAGTGTTCTCTTTTTCGAATGTTGTGTTCAGTACCATCTGAATATCTGGTGTTTTTGATAGTCTTGGTGACTTTCTTTTTAGTTCATTATCAGTAGTTTCTGATTTCTCATAAGTTGTATTGACAACATTCTCCGAGATCGCATTATTGATATCAAAAGTATGTCTAAGAGATTTTCTCTTTGTAGCAGAACTGGATATGATATTGTTGTCCTTTTCAAAATCTTCCTTAGTTATACTAGCGATGGAAAAGTTACTTTTATCGAAAGATGCATCTCTGATACTTGATTTTCTGGTCATCGCTCCTTTTTTGAAAGCATCAAAAGATGTAGAGATATCTTTCTCAAATGTGGTATCTCCTGCTTTGTCAGTTTTATCATAGGTTGTGTTCACACTGGATTTCTTTTCTTTTGGTTTAGTAGTACTTGATGTAGGTTGCACATCTGTTTCATAAGTTACATCTAGATCTTTACTTTTGTTGAAGGTAGAATTTTTAACAGTTTGTTTGCCTTTCTCTGTTTCTTGTTCAAGTGTTGTGTTAAGTACAGTTTCTTGTTTATCGAAAGTTGAATCTTTAATGTTTGATTTCCTTCTCCTTAGCTGCTTATTTGATACATTGACAGCTGGTTCTTCATCTTTTTCAATAGTGTTACCATTTGTTATGGAAGCATTACTTTTGTCAAATGTAGAATCTTTTTGAATTGATTTTCTATCTTTTGGTTGTTTTTTAGAAATGTTTAACTCAATTTCTACAATGGGATCTTCCTGTGCAATTGATGCATTGCTCTTATCAAATGTGCTGTCTTTCATTGTAGATTTTCTAGTTTTATGCTGTTTATTAGAAATAGTGGAAACATCAGTATCATCATTGTTATCAACTATTTCTTTTGCTATAGATGTGTTACTCTTATCAAATGTGCTATTTTTCACCATAGATCTTCTAGTTTTGTGAGGTTTATTAGAAATATTGAAAACATCATTGTTATCAACTATTTCTTTTGCAATAGATGTGTTACTCTTTTCAAATGTGCTGTCTTTAATTATGGATCTTCTAGTTTTGTGCAGTTTGTTAGAAGTATTGGAAACATTAACATCATCATTTTCTTCCTTTGCAATAGACGCATTGTTTTTGTCAAAAGTCACATCTTTTAAAATAAAACTTCTTCTTTGCATTCCCTTGTCAAAGGTTTCATTATGTATAACTTCTTCTGGCATATTCTCTAGCTGTGATACTTCATTCAGATTTTTTACATATGATTTTCTTCTCTTTAACTGTCCATTGCTAACTTTAGAATCATTTAAGTTACTTTCCATATCCTTCTCAAGGTTTGTTGAAATATTACTTTTATCAAATGTGTCATCTCTTGTGTTAGATTTCTTTCTCTTTACTTGTCCATTGGTTACATTGGAAACATTCAAAGTATCTTCAAGACCTTTATCAGGATTATCTCTAGCCATGGAGACAAAACATTGGGCTAAAGTAGACTCTTCAGCGGCAAGCTTCTTTGTTTTAGCACATTTGTTGTTATTTTTATTTTCATAAACTTTATCCATAGACATATTTACTGATACATCATTTTTGTCAAAAGTAGTAGTTTTACTATTTTTTCTGTTGATTTTTAAAGGGCTCTCCGCAGCGCTGTGGAATGAGTCAACAGACATGTTACTTCTATTCAGTATGGGGTTTTTAGAATTATCATTTTGTGGGACATCCTCAACAATTATGGAACTTGTCTTTTTCCCTTTCTTCTTCTTCTTTTTGGACTTTTTAACAGGTGCTTCTTCTAAAGGAGGTGCATCTTCAGTAGGAGCATTGTCAATGATTGCCTCTACTTTCTTCTTTTTCTTACCTTTCTTAGATTTTGGAACTTGTTTAAGCTCAGCTGGTACATTTTCGTGGTTCTCGGTTTCCTCAGCGTCATCTACTCCCTTGAAACGGCGCGACTTTCTTATAAGATTTTTCGTTTCAGTCCGCGTCTCTGACTGATCACTGTTTTCGATTGGATTATGTTCTTTGAGAGCATTTTTACGTAAATACCTGCTTGATTTCGTCTCAGCCTCCTGTGTTGTCGCTGTATCTCCGAGTGGTTCATCGTCAGTAGGGTAACTCACGTAATTGTTACGTTTCTTGTTTTTAATTGATACGCTTAGTAGTTCGTCCAAGTTCTCTTTTACTCGCTTGCTCCGAGTCTTCCTTTCAGTCTTCACAGCTCGCTCTTGCTCCGTCGTGGCGCCATCTTCAAGCAAAGATGTATGAATCCCTGAAATACGCGGAAAAAATCGGTTATTTTGACGCGTCTGCTACAGATGCATGTAGTTTAACATAATGATAACACTGACAAAACTTACGTTTCCCGGATCTGGTAGACATGTTTTAAAAATGTTTTGCGTATAATATAGTATTTATAATGTTCATCCACACTGTTTACATTACTTTAATTAATAAATACCTTTCCACATTTGGCCGTTTAACGTTTACAAAATTTCAAACGTTTGTTTGACGTTGACGTCATTGACAAACTTGACAGACAAGGAACGGTCCACCAAAGGCCACAAATAATCACAAACTTTTTGCTGCGAAGTGCATCTAATAATGCGCCAAAAGTTAAACAAATGAAATACATAAATTGTATGAAGGCAAACATTACCATGATACGGATAAACCCATCTAATATTTTTCCGTAATTCAACAATTAAACGATCGATGCTGCCAGCTCTTATTCGGACCAGAAAGAAAATATTTTTGTAAAGCCATAGAACGATTTATTTTTTCTAGTTTTTTTGTAAATATATTCTGAATTTGTTGAAAATTAAATACCTAATATATAAAATCAAATTAAAATTTCTTTACTTTTTCCTAATAAAAGAAAACAAACATTTCATCAATTCAGCAACACCTGTTGTTATCTGTCAAAATAATAACGAACGAACCAGCAAGCAACGCGGTACAATTTTTTCGTAAGTTTACACTTAATTATTAAGTTCCAGTGGTACACAATGATGCACGTCATGTTCTATAAATACTCTACAGCTGTGAGTTTCCAGTTCCAAAAACGGGTGTTCTGAGAAACGAATTTGTGTTTCGGGCGTTTACAAAACGTCAAGTGGGCTTGAATGAGTCAATTACCCATTGGAACACAATGGAGAGACAGTGTTACATATTGGTGTTGTTATTGTTGTGTTGGTGGGGTTGTAGCGGCGACCGAGGCGACTACATCGGCTGCTACAAGCTGATGGTTGAGAATGTGCTCAACACTCACACCGGACAATCCGTGGACGTCTGTCTGTCGGCGTGCGAGCAAGTATACTACAAGTACGCTATCCTAGGAGAAGAGTCGACGTGTTTCTGTGGGAACGCACCCGGAAATTTCCAACTGCCTCTAGACTCTTGTGGTACTCAATGCCCTAAGAATGACAGTCAAAAATGCGGCGGAGAGAACGCCGCAAGTGTGTACGACACCGATGTTTTCTCCCCCGGACCACCATCATCCATCAACGTTACCAATATAACTGAAACTACAGTGAGGGTGCGCTGGACCGCCCCTAGTGCATACTCATCCATATCTGATTATATAATAAGAGCTATTGTTCTGGAGACCTACACAGACGCTGCACTCATTGATCTAGAATGGAGAGTATCAAATAAAACCTTTTACACTGAACTATTAAACCTCCAACCAGGTTCTAAGTATCAGATTGGAGTGGTTGCAGTCAACAATGGTTTTGAAGGGCCTAATATTACAACTACAGTAGAAACAGTGATAGGAACACCAGACCCCAGCCCCCCAGACATAGAGATCAGGGATAGGAAAGGAGATAGGATGGTGGTGCACATCCCTGAAGCTAAGAATGTCAATGGGCCTGTAAGTATGTACAGAATTGTCGTCTCCATTGAGTTGTACCAACAAGGGTTTATCGTTGCGACCCTTGGGAATCACACATATGCCACTGATAATGGTCTCCCTTACTACATAACTGCTGAGTTAGACCCTGATGATATTAAGCATGACTTTATCATAGGAGACAGACATACTTACAATGGATTCTATAATGCTCCCCTGCCGTTGACTAATGACATAGATGTGTCATTAGGAGTTGTTAGTGAAAAGAATTTTGTGAAAAGAATCCGCTATGCAGAATCAGCTAAGAAAATTATCTTGAATATTAATGAGCCTGAAGAGACTTCACCGATGGTCATAGCACTTGGAGCAGCTATTGCTATCAGTGTGGTACTGCTGCTGATTGGTGTGGGGCTGCTCATTATCCTGAGAAAGAGGATACAGATAGTACGGTCACAGAGAGGCTCCCAGTCCATGCCTTTGAGTATGAGCGAACCATGCATGGAGATTGAGAATTCAAGTTTCATTCAAGAAGATGATGCAAGAGTAGATTATTACAGCAATTTAAAAAGAAAACTATGGAACATACCGAGAAACCTCATAGACATAGATATCTCCTGCATAGTTGGTGTTGGCAGTTACGGCAAGTTTACTAGAGGGAAAGTACAACAGCACGGGGCACAGACCCCAGGGCTTGTGCAGGTGGTTGCAGACAGGGAGCTGGAGAGACCTGACAAGAAGCAGATGTTGCAGGAACTGGACCAGCTCATCAAGTCCAGTGAACATGAGAATGTGATCTCACTCATAGGCTTCTGTGAAACCAATACAACGTTATTTGTGGTCCTAGAAGACAATAAGCACACCTTGAAGGACTTGCTTCTTCAGAGCAGACACAGAGACCTTCAAAATAACAAGTTCTGCCTTATACCTGAACACAGATTGCTGCAGTACTTTGTTGATATAGCTCGAGGTATGGAATACTTGCATAGTAAGAAAATTTTACACAAACGTCTCAGCTGTCGTAACATCGCGATCGCAGACAACGGCGTCGCCAAAGTGTCTGGTTTTGGGCTCTCTCACATGAGACCCTTGCATGAAACACCAGACTACACCAGATGGACGTCCCACGAGATGTTGCGGCAGACGAGGTTCAATCCTAAGGCTGATGTGTGGTCGTTCGGTATCCTCATGTGGGAGGCGCTGACAATAGGCGCCACTCCTTACTTCCATAGCGCTAACAAGGACGTCGCGGCGCGCATCTTGCGCGGCATGCGGCCGTCGCAGCCCTCGTACGTGGGCGACGAGCTGTTCCAGCTGTGCCTGCAGTGCTGGCAAGTGGACCCCGACGAGAGACCCGCCTTCCCCAGCCTGGTGCAGGAACTGAAGCCATTCGCCGACGCTCCCGGCTGCAGGAGTCTCAGCTTTACTCACTACAATGGTTTCGATTTCGAACCGCACGTACCGCAGTACGAAATCGTCTCATAGTATTTAGGAAACTAACCAAAATGTAGTTTTATTAGGATCCAAAGAGTTATATTTGATACTCGGATGACAGAGGCGAAGTCAGCGGCAATGGTATTTAGGATAAAAATCGCAATATTTTACTGTAAAGGAATTGATCTATGTTGAAAGACATCCTTTTCGACCTCTTTATTAATATTCATAAGAATTGTCTCTTCTCTATTGATGTTAATATCGGCGCGACTATCGGCAGTAGTCACGCGGAACAAATGATCACGCACTGTCGACCGCTCACGACTCCTATAATAAGCATTGGCTCACGGTGAATGGCGGATTATTCTATACAGCTAAAGCTCTCGAAACAAAATGGCAGCTAAGCTAGGAAAATAAGACGTTGACAACAATTTTGTGGCACAGAGTGAGTACCTATTATAAAGATCTGATAAATAATGAATGCATTTCTAGGAATTTATTTTTCTGTAGTTTTTCTATGAGTAGTAAATATCAAGTATTGGATAATATTTTAACTTATTAACCTCGTACAGTACATTTCGTCAGTTTGCGCTTACTAACCAAGTATTAACAATAGGTATGTAGATTTTATAATAGCACATTGTAGTCGACGCCATACGTAGGTAGGTGACTGTCGTCGAACACTTGTTACCTTCTCGTAAATATAGACTTTATAATAAATATATTAGTTGTAAGTAAACTAGTATGGAGGACTTCAATATTGTATAAGAGAAGCATATACAAGGAGTTTTAGAATGTAACTGTTGTAGGTGATAAAGATATGTCTTATTGTAGGTAGGAATGATAACCTACTCATCTGGCTAAGTGTCGAATTGATAGAAACCCTGGAAGAAGCTTTCGGACATTTTAAAGCTCCTATAAAACTATAGTGAGCTGAACGAATCTAGGAAGTAGATACCTACAGTAAAACGGGGTGGATAGAAATGCAGGGGCGAATAAAAACTAAACTTTTATTGAGATTTTCACATAAATACCATATTCATTGTTTCTCTCAAAGCAACCATATAAATAGAAAAAAATAAATTGAGTTCTTCATTGCTGCAAACAATATTTAAATAACCTGAAAATTCCAATCAGTTTCGTTTTTATTCGCCCCATCATTTCTATCCACCCCGTTTTACCCGGTAGTAGGTATGGACAACGGGTCTACCTACATTTTCAAAGGTTTTTTTACTCAGTTGGTACAGCTGTCATGTAAATTGAGGTAGTTTAAGAGTAGGTATCTATAAGTCTGTATTGTACTTATGTCTCAAAAAGTTTGTGTGGAAAGTTTAACTAATCGAGTGAATCGTTTAGCGTGAATGCTGCAAAAATCACGGCGAAGCGGTAAATGAAATCAATTATAAACAAGATTCGCGTGTTTTTTCAATGGCGTGTGTCGGCGATTTGATGTACTTTCTTCGGTCAGTCCACTGCAGTTCTAAAACTAATTAAACATAACTTTATACAGTTTATAATACTATAAGTTCACCTAGAAATAAGTGTATCTGTATATAAGTCAAGCAATTTATTTCCAGGATCTGTTAATTACAAACAGAAAAGCAAATTTCTCGCACTTCCATGAAAAATGGAACTGTGGAACCATTTCAGTGTAAAGTTCTATACATTATCTGTATATTATGTTATAAAAGTAATTGAAGGAAAAATCTCATTGGAAATTCTTTGGTCTACGTCTGATCGTATTTATTTATGATTAGATTATTATGTATCTGTCACCGGAAAATAGAAAACTCCGTAAGATTATAAAATAACTTGAGAGATTGTAAACTCTCGATAAATTGTCAACTGAACATTTGGACTACTTTTTTACGCATTTAAATTCGATAGTCTATAATCTCTCGAAGTCATTCCGAGGAATTGTGGAATGACATAAAATGACGACCAATCAGAGCAAAGTCTACAATTTATCCGTTTTCGTGTGAAAGTAAACCTGGAAACAAGGCTCTCATTGGTCTGTTCAGATATGAGCTCACACCAACAAAGACCAAGTTTCCAATTTAACTATTACACCAAAACAGATCAATTGTAGTCCAGCTGATTGGTCGCCAGTTTATGTCAGTCCACAATTTCTCGAACCGAAACGGAGTTATTATAGACTATCAAAATTGAATGCGTAAAAAAGTATTCCAAATGTTCAGTTGACAATTTATCGAGAGTTTACAATCTCTCAAGTTATTTTATAATCTTACGGAGCTTTCCATTTTCCGGTGACATATCCACTGCTAATTTTAAACCTATAGGTACAGTGAATAAATCATACTTCATTAAACAAAAAACAACCAAGGAGTCGAATAAAGTGAAAAACGCCATAAATTGTACTTTATAGTAGGTATAATTTAGTACTTTCCCTGCGCTTGCACACAAGCGTCTCTGGCGTAAAGCCGCAGAGATTCTTGTAGGGCCCAGTTCACCCGAGCATACAATATTTATACTAATAAAATGATGTGTAAGTGTGTAAAACTATATTTTCGTAATTTACCCACCCTAGTGCAATGTTTAAAAATAATCTACCCTCATTTTGTTCCATAACTTGGCAGCTATTGTTTTGAAAAGAACATGGTATTTTTTATCATATTTTACATATGTATTTTATATTTAATTGTGTATGTTTAGTTATTTAGGTTTTTTACTTAATTATTGTGTGATCTGAACTAAGGAATTCCGTCCATATCTTCGTATTTTTGTACGAAATCTCATTTTAGCGTGAACTTTATATTACGAGTATGTATCCAAGTGACATTTTTTATAATAAAAATGATAACCAACGTATAACTTGTTTTGTTGAACATATTAATTAGCCTTTCCTGTAAATACAAGGTGCCAGACACTACACCAAAGAATTATGTTCATCGTGCTAACAGCCGACCTACTGTGAATTGTTAATGCCATCCAATTCCGATGAAGTAAAAGGGATAGTGCTATTCGCTATGTATAGCGCCGTCTCTCTTAGAGCGGAATCATGATCGTTTTAAGACTTCATAGTAGGGCCCCTGGGGAGCCATCCACCTGTGCACGTGTTGCAGCGCGTTCACATGAGCGCGAACTTTTCGATGAGAAGTCGCGTGCTTCTTCCACGCACCTTTCTTTTGTTAGAGACTAGAATCTATACTTTGTGCGTCTTGCATCGCCCATACACGCCCAGCTCACCCGCATACGATAAGCGTCAGAATAGCAACCGTATCGCGAGGCAGTATTCTTTGTGACAATTGCATAGAGTAGGTCTACATTCCAAAGTCACTGAGGAAGGATGGTGCGTAGGTAGTGACGCGCGCGCTTTTCAACGACTGCTCAAATACGTACTGCGCGCGATGAAATTCGTGTCTTGTACGCATTCTAACCGTGGCTAACAGATGGAGGTTGTCAGATGGTAGGTACTTATCTTCAGTGACTGCGGCTTCTCTTCGCAGAGTATGGCCCACCTTTCACATGGCGTCTTTATGCGCTGTCACTGTACAGGAGCTAATGCCTGCGCCAGTGGATGGCGTTGCAGCTGAATACTGAGAGTCGATTCGCACGTTTTGTGTGAGTTAAATTCGTGCGAATCGTCCAATAAGCCAGCTGAACAAGTATAACAAAACAAACTTTACGTTTTATAAGAAACTTTATTCAGTTTAATTTTATTCTGTGCGTTCGTAAGTATATGAGACTGTCAACTAAAATACTCGATTCCCAGTAGGATTTTCAGGCTGCAAGACTTCAGATCTTAACCATAAGCTGGTGACAGGAGCTCCCTTTCATACCAGTCATTTGAACAATTTAGAATAGGCACAGTGACTGTCACGTTCATACTGGGCCAGTGTAGCTTGTAGCGGCATCAATGAAAAACTAAGAAGCGAAATTTGTACGGCAACAAAAATAACCGCAACGCTATCTATCCTGTCAGCGACGAACTACCAACGAAATCCTGCATCGCACAAGCAAAGTTCTCCGTGCGATTTGAACATATATAACGTTATTATGTTCAAATCGTATTGATAAAACAAATGATATATGTTGTAACGGTATTAGTTATATATGTTTGAAATCGAACTAGTGTTCGATCCAGCCCGTCCTCCCCCCAGCGACGCCCTAAGCCGAGGCCCGTACCCCACAGGGGGTGCGCTTAGCGTGTAGTCGCTTAGTTTGTAAGTTTATTATTATAAGCCCTGGCTGGAGGCTTTAACCTTTTGAACGCCATTGTCACGTATACATGACAAGCAAGCGCGTGCCCTGTACGCCAAACGTCACAAATGTGTCAAAAAGTACGGCGAATTTGGGCCTAGGCGTCGGGGGCACGCCGATGCGTTTACGCTGTGGCGTTCAAAAGGTTAAGGCCGCAAGCCCGGTTTGGCAGTCTACAACCTAATAGGTTGAACTGCGAGACGCCTCACAAAAAAAAAACTTGGGCCAACTGCCCGATAGTTTTTTTTTCCCCACCAAACAACCGTCTGATCGGAGGATCGCATTTCAGTGGTGGTATGCGGGACTTTAGTTTCTGTACCGCATACCTCTATAAGCTTTATGCTAAGAATGTTATAGACTAGTTCATGATAGGGTAATTAATTGCAGACAGTGAAAGCAACTGGAATATGCACAGAGGAGTGCCGGTACCTAGGTTTCTTAGTAGCATTGTATCACGGCAAATAACTGCGTTTCGATCAACAGGGAGGAGGATAAAAAATAAACGACGCATTTAGTTTTTGCATTTATTAATGTTAATATAATATAGACAATGTTCAAGGTACCTTTCAATTGGTTTCGAGCTTTTAAACACTAAGACATTGTAACCTTCCATTTTTACCTCTTATCATTTACAACATTGCAAAATAACACTTCATTAGAAAATCAATCTGACAGTACAACTAACTAAACAATAATAAACATTGACTAAAATATAGTGAATTTTAAATTCAAAACATATTTATTATTCAACATTGTTTTTTAAATTCAAACTTAATTAAAAATTATATTCTCGTTACATAACATTGCAGACCCGTTTATCGTAAACCAAGTTAACAAAAATATTAATAATAAAAAATAAAAATTCCATCACTGAACTGTACAGCAACAAATGTTATCAACGTATGACATTTACACATAACGCACGGAGCCGGAGCTCGCTCTATACATACTTATAATACGCAACAAGTTATAATTCAATAGAATTAGTATAACATATCAATCTCAACATGTGTAAAGTTGATGAGACAACGACTGATCGGCGCTCGAGAGGCCGAGAGGCCGGTGCGCGCTCGGCGCGGCGCCCGCGCGGACCGCCGACCGCGGGCCGGCGGCGCGTGCACGGGCGGACACGCGCGCGCGCGCCGCGCCGTCGCTCTCACCGTACACTCGCAGCAGCGGCCAACTAATGGAAATCTTCAACTTGGGCGTTAACAATAAAACTGACGTGTAACAATCAAAACGTTAAACACCGCGAGTGTACTGCGGGAATCGCACACGACTACGCCCGAGGGCGAGTCCACATGAAACCGAGCGAAATTTTTATTTTAATGATTAATAAACAATTATATATTACAATTAATCCCTACCGTTTGGGACGCGTTCGTGACGATGTCAATATGCGCGAGTTGATTCCTCAGTCTTTAATAAATTGATGACAATGAGCAAGGAGAATAACGTAAATGAAAATGTTATGCAATTATATACAGATAGTGAGTGGAGCGCGCACCACAGGGGGCGCGCGAGTGTCGTGTGCGATTCGCGCCCATCAGAAACAAGCGTATGGTGATGTCTTAATGTTGAGTTCGACTTGAACGCACAGCCATTTTCCTAAACACAGTATCGAACCTTACTCTAGCCTAGCGCACCCAACGGCTGCCACCTTCGCGTGTATACCCACTAAACTACCTATAGTAATTACAATAAACCACTCTATCAACAAATTCAACAACATTTAGCTATTAAAATTAAAATGGGAGGATGAGAGCGCGGCACGTGCGAGGCGCCGGCCGGCGTGAACTGAAACCTCTCCGATAGATCCGACAATGAAGAATGACAACTAGCTACCTTATCCTACAACATTGAAATTCCTTAATCGTAACAGCATTACTTGCGAAGTTAGAGTGTGGGAGTGGTACGCGGGTGCGGGGTGCGGGGTGCGGGTGTCGACGCCCGCGGAACATCTACGCTACTGAACTGACTATATAATTTGACACAACCTGTAACAGACACAGAGCTCGGTCCGTGTGGTGTGCGGTGCGTGCGGGTGCTACAAGCGTGCGTGTGTGTGCGTGCACTCAGTATCACAGAACAGTCCGGAGCGGGGACGCGGCCGCAGACTCTGCGACCATGCACTATTACAAGTATCGGGACGACGTTGCACTATTTATTATCTTCCACGCGATAAACTTTATCCAGATAATGATTACTAAAATTATTATTTTGTAGTCACGTTAATATACTCTCAAATATTGTAACAACTTCAGTATAACAACATTAACATTTTCCCAGTAATTTTAATTTAAAAATTATCTAATTATACCCATTATATTGATTTTTAAATATGTTAATTATAACTAACTAGAATTCCATTGTTAACTATAATAGTGTCGGCGCGGCGGTCGCGATGTGTCGACGAGGAGCGCTTTGAACAGCAGCGATTAGACACTAGTGTGGACTAACGAGGACAGCGAGTCTCCACAGACGTCCGCTTCCTTCGAAACACGAAAAGAAAAGACTGTCGTGCGACACTCGCACACTACCGCCCTCTACGAGAAATACAACTCTAGCTGGAATGTGTCCGACACACGCGACACCGCCCCGAGCAATAGAGGCAAGTAACTTAGAAAGAGAGAGAAAGAGAGAGTGAAGAAACGAGACAGAAACTATGTCTACCCCCAGAGCTCGCCCGAACCGTGAAATGATATATCTTTTCTTTGGAAACCATGCATTTCGTTTAATTGACGCATTTGACTTATACGTACCGACTAATCGAGATTTAGTTCCGATAAAATTGAGCTTGTTAAATCGACGTGACAGGCGATACGCGTTCAGGCTGTGGCCGACGCGACCATGGCTTGTGTGTTCGCGATCACTATCTAGCGCACACCGAGACACCACCCTTCACTACTCCACTACTGCACAGTCCCTCCCGTATCACTACCATACCTAAACACACGAACATTTCACAATCCATTTCTTATAAATCAGTTCATTAATATTTCATTTCTACTCGATTACATTATGCATAGTCTAAAACGTACGCTTCATTTTACTTCGAAGTATCCATTCAGTTCTTAACTTATTTCCATACTTTAGCCACCGCGAACGCACAAACTGACATTTTTATTAATTGACACAAGACGATATCTGTACCTACCCCCAATATACATAGTTTAGATGAGAAAAATTCGAAAAACACCGGAAATTTATCCAACAGCGTTACCTATACACTTTAAAGATTGAATATATATTAACTAGCTACTATGCTAAACTACACTGCGCAATGTTAACTACATAACACACGTATATATGTAATAGATCAGTTAACAATATCCACAACTTGTATCATCGAGATGTCGTTGGACAGCGACGCGTCCGCCCGCTGCGAGCGCGGCTCGCGTACTGCCGACTTGCCGAACGCAGCGCGGACTCGCGGAGTGGGGGTACGCGGGACACAGTATTGTGGTGTGGGTAGTCGCACCGCGGCCGCGCGCAGTGTGCGGCGCCTCGCTCGGAGAAAACTTACAACAACGTTAAAATCACTATTATTTCACTTTTCACGGAAGTACGTGGTTATGGCGAATCGAGCGTGCTCACTTCCCTAATAATTAATTAGTTAAAAATATTTATATTTTATTATTTATAATCGCGTAATTGTGAATGAATTTGCTGAGAAATTGTCTCTCAATTCCGATTTCTTAAACGCTATATATCGTACATTAACTTTCATCATTAAGCCGATTTCGAATTATTATATTTTTTATTATGATTACGTTTTCTTTTGTACTTCATACGTTTATTCACATTTGATAGTAGTCACCGCTTTCGTAGTAAGTTATCACCCATTAGTATTTGCATGTACTTGTAACCGGACGCGTTGGCGCCCAACGCGGGGCCGAGGATGTACACGGAAATTGCTTTATTGCAGGTAGTTGTTACTTTTGATTGATAACTGTCAATAGCTTGAGATGTTCGTGAAAGCTACTACATTAAATCAAGGGTCCCCAGCTGTGACGAGTCACAATCAAAGGTAACGCACCGCGTCTGTATGAACTGAAGATGTGAAGAGGCTCACCTTGCTAATCCTGTACAACGATGGCACTTCTGAGGTAAACGAACACAACTTATAACTACCCTTCGGCGAAGTACCGAACGGCTTCTACACTAAGTGGAGACTGACACGTAGTACCTTGACAATGTCGACGAAAACAATCACAGTTTATAGTATTATGTAAATCTAACGTACAGCGCACGCCAACGACTTCTAGACGAAGAAAAGTTTATCTAAAGGAAATTAATCTACTTATGATTCAACTATTAGTCGATAGTCGATGAGTTCCTGCGCGCTCACAGGCGTCACGGACCCTGATGCGACTGACTCGTGCGACTGAAAGTCGTCGGCGTGACACTAACAGACACTAAAAGAACATGTTGGTTAAACGACGGCAAAAAATAAAATATTCAATCATATTATAGTTACTGTAAATAAGAATATATCATTTATATTGTCATCTCGATATATAGAAATCTGCATTAAAATGTTTAAAATATTTTTTTAATTTTTTTCTTCTACTATTCTGGACATGCATTTTTATTATTATTTAAATTGTACTTATATCGTAAGACAAATTTAGACCGACGACAAATGAACGACTATGAAACTTTCCTAATACGAAACAAAACTATTAAAACGAATTATTATTTTGTTTATAAATGTATAAAAAAATAAAGATCTTTACTGAGAGAAAATCAGGAATGAAGAACTCTGCTAGCCAGATGCGAAGACATTAAACAAGGGTGACACTTGAACCAAGTTAAGTGAAACGGCGTGCGAATGAAACGTTTGGATCTCGTACTAGTGCGCACCGGCTTGACGACTACCCTCATCTCGTTAACGACTACACGAAACTATTGCAAGAACAGGCATCCCAGCTACATGGATATCATTCAAATCTGAACAAACCAGAATAGGGAAGGCTGATTATGAACTTATCATGTACTAGCTGTTGCTCGCGACTTCGTACGTGCATATCCCGTTTTTTCCCCGGTCCCGTAGGAATTTCCCGTATAGCCTATTGTATTCCTCATGAATGTGGCTATCATATACAAAAAGAATTTTCAAAATCGGTTCTTTAGATCCAGAGATTACCCCCTACATACAAACTTTATCTCTTTATAATATTAGTATAGATTTTCAGGTTCATAATCAAACAAATTTTTCCATACCACTCTGGCTTGTTCTAGTTTGAATCTACAGTGTAAGGGCCGTACTCAAGTCGATGCTTGTCATATTATAATATGTCAGTAAATAAAACAACTTTGGTAGGATTAAGCTCCTAAACTCCCGTAGTGCTGCGAAGGGTATCGACGACGTCTCGAGTCCCAGCGAGACGCGACTGTTCGATTGATTTATGAAATAACCACATTAATAATCCTAATAAACTAAAGAAAAATAACTTATCAATGGTAACATTTACAATGAAATCAACTTTGTAAATAAAAAAAATGTATGCTGTGGTGAATAATATACAAAAATAATATGTGAATGGAATAGGAATTTCCGTGATAGGAGATATCACAATATTTCATTATTATATCTTAAACAACAATAACGTCTGCTAGGCAGAACAAAATAATTACTTGTCATCACGATAAGAAATTAAAATATGTGGCGGGGAGCGACGCCGGGCGTGCTCACTAGTATCATTGTACTTTCATATTATTATGTGCCACAAGCTAGTGTCACGCTGGAACTGCGCTCTGACGAGCCACCGGTGAGCAGCGGGCGCTCCCCGCCACGTCAACACTATCTATGTTACGTGCATAAAATCAATATACATAAAATTGTATTATTGTAAATAGGTAACTATGTGTCGATATGTGTCCCCGCCCAGCGCCGCACTGCGCCAGACAGCTGAGCGCGACGCATATCGAGAGCTGCATACATTACATCCTCCGTCAGATAAAACAAAACAAAACTTCTTAACTAGAGTCAGGTAACTCGCGCCAAAGTAAGGGTGCCGACGACGCGGGCGCACACGGCGCGGTCTGTGATCCAACAGTGTTTGACTAGAACTAGTATCTACGCTAGACGAAGTGGAGGCGGTACCGGAGCGTGCGTGGCGGGCTACTGCATGAGGCCGGAGATGGCGTTGTGGCGCGTGCGCTTCAGCTCCTCCTCCTGGATCTTCTGCTCGATGAGGTACTGCGCGTTGGAGATGGCGGTGGGCGTGCCGGTGATGGTGACGATGCGGTTGCGCGTGCCGGGCGCGAACGTGCCCTTCTTGGAGATCTGGATGTTGGCGCCCGACATCTGCTGGATCTCCACCAGGCTGCGCCCGCCGGGGCCTGCAACGTGCACCGAACGGGCCTTTACATCTACTTCTTTTTTATAACGAGGTAGCCCAGAAACCCAAGAACCAGAAACTGGGATAAATTGAATCTAAAATGACTACCTACATTGGAATGAATTAAAAGCAGCCAGTCAGAAAAGGGTGAATTTTTAAAGTGTGCGTGGATGGCCAAATCCGAAACTATGAGGAATAGTGAAAACACTGAAAGAGTCTCGAGCTCGATTTTGGTGAAAACTAAAACTGCATCATTGGCCGGGAACCGAGCCAGTTGATTAAAAAAAAACTGTAAAAATTAGCGCTTTCCTCTAGTTTTCTTCCCAGAATTCGATCCTTAGTAGCGACACTTTCGAATGGTGTAATAATAGTTTGTTTTTTTTTTGAATATCAACTGGTTCTATTCCCGGCTAGAAATACCAATTTTTCCAAAATCAAAGGATCAGTTTTAGTTGTCATCACAATCGGGCACGAGACTTCTTTCGGTGTTTTCCACTATTCCTCATAGTTTCGAATTTGGCCATCCACGCACATTTTAAAAATTCACCTTGATTCTGCCCGACCCTTCCGAGGAATACATGTATTCGCCTATCCAGAAAAGAGAAAGGCCGCCACAATATGTCTAGACAGGTTAGTACCATATTTTAGAATCGTAAAGTGTACAACCAAGGATTGGAACTCCCTTCTGGAATCTGTCTTTAAGTCAAGAGTCAATAGGGTTATTTTTAGGCAGCCGTGCTCCAATCGTCAACCACATCATCGATTGCCATCAGGTGAGGTAGCGGCCAGACGAGAGCCTGACAGTAATGAAAAGAGTATCGATACAAGTGTAATAGAAAAGAGTAGGAACTGACCTAGTATAGCCCCGACGATGACCTCAGCGATCTCCACGTTCTTGGAGTCCTTGGCGCCCGCGTCGGCGGGCGTGGGGCTCTTGGACAGCGGCAGCAGCGACGCCGAGGGGAAGCCCGCCACGCCGCCCACGCCGCCCACGCCGGCCGACAGCGAGATGGGCGCCACGGCTGGGGGGCGAAGCGCCTCGAATGCAACCTCCGCGAAACGCTCTAAGGAGCCGCCGCGCGCGCCGCCTGCGAGCGTCATACGTCAGCACCGCGTCATCGCGTGTCCGCGTCTCCGCGTCATCGCGTCACCTCGGGCCCGGCGCGAGCCAGCGACCTTACATTAGAACGTTTCGCGCTGTTGCGGACAGACTCACAGTTAGCGCAGCGCCGCAGCACGTCGCACCGCACGACCTAGCCAGCCTACCGACTACGACTCGACTCTTCTTCCGACGTGTTTCTAAAGTGTTGCTATACCGACTGTCATTTACTTTTACTGCTAAATTATATTCGAAATAAGGGAGTTCATATTTCAGCGTGCTTTATGAATAGTTAATTAAAATGAAATAATAAATAAATATTCCATCAAGGGAAGCGACCCCAACATATATGTGGAATACGCTAGGAAGGATGCTTGATTAATTGAATAACGATTAAAAATTATGTGAAATGCCATTCAGCAAATAAAAAACTAGCTTATTTTGGAGATGTTAAGTTTCGAATAAAAATAACAAACATCAGACATTTTGGATAGTAATGAAAAATATCGTCATTAACGACTCGATCTGGGCTTTAGATTCCATAGAAGAAATATGTATCATTATAGTATTATTGAATGCTTACCACAAACTGCACAGATAAATCTAAACTAAAGTAAAAAGGATATATTTATTTATTTGATTGCTTGTATGTTTGTTACGATTTTGTCCCAAAACCACTCAACCCATTTTAAAAATTATTTCCCCATAAAAAGCTACATTGTTAACTTATAGGCTATATTTTATTCAAGAAAAAAATACGTGTTCTCTACGAAAGTTGCAATAATGTAATCCGAAGTAGCAAAATTTTGCCTAAAAAATTCATTATTTGGCGTGCGCTGAGAAAACTATTGATGATACATAAAAATAATGTACTACATGATTAATGTACTCATTATTATCTATAAAAAAGTCCGCGAGGCTATATGTCTAACTATAATGGTTAACTTACAATGACAGCTTTTTGTTCAAATTATTCAATCAAAACTAGGATGGAATGGAATAGTGGTGATTTTGGTATCATGATATTAATATTTATCCATTTAATTTGATTTGACAATAAAGGTTGATTATGTATATGTAAATTGCACTTTAAATTATTCAACGGACCTTTCGTTTAAAAGAAAGGACGGGTATAAAAATGCTCTAAATAAAAAACCGTTGTGGTTTGAGCGAACTGGGGAGAATCTTAATGCTTAGTCCGATGAAGTTGAATGATTGGATTTTACGAAAATAAACCCCTAAAGGGACGAAAAGGATTGATGAAGTTTTTAGGGAAGGACATTATTGCTTGCTTCAATTTACGTGGAAATTGGTATGAACTAACTAAAAGTGGGATAATTGAAACAGATCTAACAATTTTTGCATAAGCAACCCCTGACAGGGTGAACGGGGTGAACAGTATCGCTGATCCTGAGACCACAGAATCAGCAGCAGAAATGGCTGGGTAATTGATGAAAATTGTTTTGCTTAATTTTCCAAAAATTGAAATTTGTGGAGTACCGACTAAATCCGCGCAGACGAAGTCGCGGGTGAAGTGCTAGTAACTCATAAAAGATGAAAAATATTTACACGCTGAAATATTACAGTCTAAGAATTGTGACTAAGTGAATCTACGTATACTGTACTGTCATGCAGCGGGTAGTGTTGTGACGGCTAAGTAGCGGTGCGGCGGAGTGGCGGCGACGGTACGAGTGTCGCCGCGTGCAGGCGCGGGCGGCGCTGTCGCGGACATACATGATACAACACAAAAGAACAACTTTACCGACAACCGCTTTTTCTGGTGTTTCATAGAAAAAACTTAACTTTACTTACATTTCTTTTTTTTTTTAATTACAATTTCGCTAGAACTAGACAAAACTATTATTTAATCCAAATAAAAAAGTTATATAAAGTTGGGTGTTACTCTTTTTTACAAAGTGTAATTTATATAAATACATTTCAGTTTACAGAACTTTGTTCTTTTTAGAACATTTTACTCTAAAGTTGTTCTTTCTATTATTTATGTCATGGATCGGACTTGCTTTTAAAATGTGCCAATGAAGCGCTAAGTGTACAAAATAAAGGTGCAATCTGCATACATAATCAAAATCCACTGTAACTGATATAATCACAATGTGAGAATCCAGTCATCAATGTATTTATCATCGCAAACTAAGTTTTTTTTTCCAATGCAATCGACTTCAATTGGTATCCATTTTTTTTGGTTTATTTTTGTCATGGATTTTGGGTAAATTTGAATATAAACGTCCGCCCATAACACAAGCTCATGTTATGTATTGCCGACAGAATGATATGGAAAAGCGATGGGCAAGAGAATTTGGAAAAACTTCAGATAGATATTAATTAAATAAACAAAAAATTAAACTGTAAGCCAATTGTGTTATTTGGATCAGCAATACAACACTTGAAACACCATAAAAAATATGTAAGCATGCAATTAACGATATAGTATACATAGTCTTTTCTTAGTTATAAACCGTGTTTCGTTTCAAAAGTCATTATATTCACGCCCCACTGGATTTTACAAGATGCCTGATATGTTTTAGTCTTTTTGGTAACACTTATAGGCCCACATCATTTGCTGTGTGTAATCTGAAATCACATTCACACCTGAAAAACGTCTGTATATTAGACACCTATGCTCCGGGAGTCCGGGGCTCCGGCACAGCGCGTCAGCGAGCCTCTCAGCCGAAATGCGGACAATGGTTCAATAGGATCACATGCACTTGTATTGCGCTCAATCAAGCTAGGTTCAGTCTAAATAACCCTTTTTGATTCAATTTCGTTTTAGAACAATACAACAAAAAAATAAAACGTTTGATCTTCTCATTTGAAATAAAACACGGCAGAGTGAGAACAAAAGCAAATTGAAAGTTATTGTCACGACAGCCAATCAGATACCAAGACAGAATGACAAGCGTTGTGAAATTTAGAATTTGGAAGCGATGTGTGAGGGTGGTACCACCGCGGTGACGTCACCGGGGGCCCTCTGTCGCCGGCCTGCGCCGGCCGGACACAACTCAATTTTGGAAATAGTTTGGTTCAACCGTACTCTTCAAAATCTTCAAAGAGGAATTTTGGGTAGAAATATAATGAAATTCGTCATTTCGTCACTTTGGGAGAAAATGAACATATCCAAATCTCAGTATATTTCTATCATTATTAAGTTCAAATCAGATTAAGTCATATTGTACAAGTTTTCTGTGGAGATTATTTATTTTCAAACCATTAATAGTATATTGAGGACACAGACATTTACAAGACCGAGATATCAAGCAAATTTTTTTTTTTACGAAAACTAAACTAAATAAATATTCTCCACAGAATTTAATAAAATTCATTAATAAAACCAGTAACAGACAGTTCAAGTTGTTTTCTTCCGTAAATACACGCAATTAGCTCCGAGGTCTAGTTAGAGCGAGATAATTAGGTAGTATTATTATAATTACTGGTCTTATCAAGATACATATTGTAATATTACATCATAGAGCATATTGTTCTGTTGCCAACTGTATGCTAGATTTTATTATTTTATTATGTTTGGTCTAATTAGGAACTGTGTTTCATTTACATAAGAATGACAAAGGATTTACTTTTTGTAGTTATATTTATTGAGGAGGAAGTTTTAGTTTATTTGGTAAAGACAATAAGATACAATGAGAAATTATATTAATGTTCTTTTGCATTAATTTTAAGGCTTTAGGTTTTTCATATTTTATTTGTCGTGTAGCACAACATCTAGCAGCGTTTTTGATTGAATTGGACGCCGTTGGTAATTTACGTAGATTAATTTTCTATCTTTTGCTCGCAGAATGCGCCGTGCTCAAGACGCTGCGGTCTGAGGCTTATTTCAGGGTAGCATATAGTATCTTCTATTTCTTTTAAATAATTGTTTGAGTCTTCGATGTGAAAGTAAGTTACCTGCGTTACAGGGTGCTTAGCTGTCAAATGAGGCAAACGAGCGAGCTGGCCAGATCGCTTCGGATTATATAAAAGTTCACATTAAATTAGCCAGAGTCATTAATTATAGGATGAAATAATAAATTCAAGTCTTTAGTTGTGAATTTAGATAATCTTTTTATTTTATATCCATTGTAACTTACTTTTTATTAGCTACTTTAATCTGACTGCTGTATATTGAATAGGTCATCAACAGAAATCAAGAACAATAAATTCTCTCCTCTATTCTTTGGAACATGTCATTAACTTTCATCTTTTTGACTGATCGACTCTTCTCCAATTCAAAAGTAGTATAATTGTTTATTTTTCTTAGTTCCAATATGCAATGGCCCCCTGAATCAAGGCTCAGCCCGCACACTTATCAGGTACCTAAGGCTACAAGGTAGTATGTGCGTCCGAACCTGAGTACATACCGAGCGGGACCTGCCCGATGGGCCCGAACACGGCGGGAGGGTCCTGCGCCGGCAGCGGGAAGTACGCGGCCGACAGCGGCGGCGCCGGCAGCGCGGCCGGCAGCGCCAGGCCCAGCACGCCGTGCTTCACCAGCAGCGCCAGCGCCGCGCCGATCTCGCTGATGCCGGCCTCGCTGTAGCCTGCCTGGCGCAGCGCCACCTGAGGGGAGATCATTACCTTATATTAGACGAATAATCCTCCAAAATTCACATGAAGACACTCCTCTTTTACACGTCACTTTTCGTCAATTTACACTAGATGAGCCGTTGTTTCCTAGCTGACTACCTTGAGAAGAAAAATCGAATCAAACTCAAAGGTCAAACCTCAATTATTATTAACCTTTTGAAGGCCATTGTCACGTATACATGACAAGCAAGTGCGTGCCCTGTACGCCAAACGTCACAAATATGTGACAAAAAGTACGGCGAATTCGTGGCTTGGCAGATTCCCAGGATTCTGACTACCTGTATAACTACTGTCAAAATTCTACAAATGACAGCGGGGACTAACAACTTGCCCGGAGGAACAAGTCTATGTAAGATATGATCACCCATCCACCGACCGACCTTAGCAAACGCTGCTTAATCTTGAAGATCGACATGTATAGCTATAATAATTAGCACGGCTGGTATCGTCGTAGCGTACCTTGATGTGGTCGAGCGTGTGCTGCGTGATGGGCGCGGGCGGCTGCGAGCCGGGCGGCGCGAGGCTGAGGCTGAGGCTGAGCGCGCCGAGCCCGCCGCCCACGCCGCCCACGCCGCCGTTCACCAGCACGCCGCCCACGCCGCCGCCCAGCGCGTGGTTCTGTAACATGTCCATGCCCTGTGACCGGAGGCGATGGGGGGATGAATACACGGCAATGAACGGTTTAACATAAAATGAATTTGGTTAATAACAAAGACATGTGAGACTATAAAGCCCAGTTTCTTGAACGAAAACTATCTCAAATGAGACAAATTATTGTCAAAAGCGCGTTATCTAACCGTAATTGGTTGGCAGAGGTTTCAATTGCCAATCGACTTGTGTAAAATTTGTGACAAGTGGATATTTTTTTTTTCAAGAAACCGGGGTTAATTTCCGCACGTAACAATAAACCTGGAGTAATATTGTGACAAACAAAATTCGAAAAATGTAGAATATGAAGATAATACAAGTAGTGACTTTACTTCGTGTTTATTATCCGAGGAGTGAAGGTGCAACTAGACCGCAGTCAATATTGATCGCCTCGTAATAGGCTATATTCAATGTTCTTTAATTCTTTATTGTACACCATAACAGTTTATATTAATTCACAGTGATTTAAATAGTTCATGTACAAAGGCGAGCTTAACTCAAAAATGAGTTTTCTACCAGCAAACCTTTGAGCGCCAGAGAGAGATCACAATAGAGGGTAGGATCCAGTGCACAAATTTTACAATGCTACATTTTTAATCATTCAATCAATTATGTAGGCACGTGGACCAACCACATGCCAGGTACTTAACAGAATTTAGTTACTTCTTTGTCTGAAATCTAGTTGCAGTATCAGTTCAGTTTGCCAGTGCTATAGTAGGCGCCAGATAATCGTGGAATAACGGTCATTGACCCACTTACAATTATTGACATTTTTAATTTGAAAAACGGAATTAATGACACAAAGCAGTCCCGAATCATCATCTCTCGTGATCCTTAACATTGTCTAATAATGAAAAACGATTCATATTTAATTGTTCAGGTACCTATGAACAGTTATTAGGGAAAGGTCAATATACTTTATTCCACATTTATCTGGCGCCTACTATAGGCAAGGCATCTCATTGGTTAACTTTCTTAGCTGCGTCGCATAGCCCTGGTAGAGAGAGAGCCAGCCTTGTGCGCAGTGCCTACCAGCAAGATTTTTGTAAGTTGTAATTAATTTAAAAAAATTGCGTACGCCACCTTGCTAGCACGCACAAGATTGGTTTCTCTAAATATCAAATAGGGTATTCACTACTACTTAGAAAAAATATAATTATAATTAGTCCGTCCGTCAGATTTTCAAAAAATATTGGACACGTATTTTTTGTCATTCAAATCGCTAAAAAATTATAAAGATAAAGCTCATCAAAGAGGGGACTGGTGACGTCACGTCTATAGTAAAAATTGTACTATCGTGACGTCATGCGAGTTCGCAACGCACTGTATCTTCGTCATTTTTTGTTTATGTGAAAATTGAAAAAAAATACGTGTCCAATATTTCTTGGAAATCTATCTGACGGACTAATTAGATTTTTTTATTTCAGTAGATTATACCACTGTTACATAAGTACAATCTGTCGGTGTATTCTGTAAACATCTGACTGTGCAAACTTAGGTGGATCACTCCAGCGCGTGACTTGAAGTGTTCAGCCGGTCGATTCTGTAAACACGTTGAAGTGAAGGCTTGGGTCCATACAATCAAGATGTCACGTGATCACGAAGTGAGCTGTCATTCCATCTTGATTATATGGATTGACAGCTCACCTCGTGATCACTTCACCTAAGTCTTCATTTTGACAAGTTTACAGAATCGACCGGCAGTCCTCCATTACGGGATGGTTGGGCGCTCACTTTATGTCCGCATCACCTCGGAGAGACTTTCACAGAATCGACCGGCTGATGTCTATAACATTTATGTTTTCGTGTCATAAGTGTAAAAAATTACAATACGATTTTTGTAATTTTTTTTTTAACCCCAAACCATTTGTTGTGATTATTTCAACCCAATATAGTGTAAGAGTTAGTATAGTGTACAAGTACTAGTGCACACATAGTGTAAGCGGTTAGTGTCGGTGTTACTAGCTACTCCATACAATGGCCCCTACGCTTGTTCATATAGTATGCCCGGTTGCTGAGGTTTCTATCAGTCAATTATCGGTCCGTTAACACTATTTGTCGTAACGTCATCGGTTGGTTAGTGGTTAATGAACAGATAAACCACCGATAAAGTGCCAAGTTGTAATATTAACGGAATAGTTAACTCTTCCACTTTTTGAACCACAAAGTTAGACAACTCTTTGTGATATATTGAACAAAAATTTCAATTGTTAACCACGAAGTAAATGGTAGCTGGTCATCGACAATTCAGTTTCAAGACACCTGATATTAGATATGAGTCGACTGGTTTCAAAGGCAATCTCATCATTTAATTTACCCGATAATTTTGAATATATTTTCCTATGGCATTAAATATCTAAACCGGTGACATGACATTGAAATTGCTCCTTTAAATTTAAGGATACATTTTTTTCGATTAATCAACCATTTTCAAAAACTCAGATTTGCTACCTTAAAAAATAGACGACTCATGTCTCCCTTAGTTGTCTCTGTCCTAAGATGATGTTTTATGCGGAGTGTAGTGGCTGAACAGTAGAAACCTAGCAGACTAGTGGGCTGGGGGCCAGTGCATGGAGCTGCGTGCGGCGTGTTCGGTGTCAGCGAGTCGCCGGAGCCACCACTAGCACACGCTCACGTGCCTCACACACAGGGGCGGCGCTCCACCGCTCTACGATCATACGTCTATCGATTATTTTGTGATAGTAGTTTCGGCCATGTGGTACAGTGGTTTAAGGTGCAGTGCAAACATACTAATTCTATGAGGCGACTGAGCGAAGTAAGGTACTGTGATTATATTTATTTCACATAGGTAAAACTGACATCAAAGTAGTGGTTCTCCATTTCAACCTTATGGACAGATATGACTCTTTATTGTATACTATAAGAAAATAAAATTACCCAAGTTTTTCAATTGCTTAAAATCAGTTTAGTCAGACCAAAAAAAAACAAGATTTATTACAACCAGAATCACATAAAATCTACGATTGTACTTTTTCTTAATCCACTGACTTGGGCGTCTTAATTGACACATAAATGAGCAAGGCTTGTCGCTCATCGGTCTCACTAGAGTACTACCTTGCCCCTGAACCACCACACCATACACCACCTCGACATCTAAACCCCAAACCCTGGAGCCCCGTGGAGCGCCCCCGCAAGCTTCGCCATAGGTCAGGGGTCACAAAGGAGCGTGTACGAGAGGTCACCTCTTTCACCTCAGCGGTGGGCACGGCGTAGGGCGAGCCCGTGGGGTTGTAGTTGGCCACCGGGCCGGCCACGTCGGCGTACGACACGTTGGGGCACGAGCCAGACTGCGGGTCGTCCACCACCTTCTGCAGGATCATCAAGCAGGCCTTCTTGTTGTTCTCTTTCTCGCCTGGAACGAGGATTGCCGATATTAGTAAGTTCGTATTTCAGCGTACCAGTGAAAATGTATGGAAGATATTGTTGCTCGGAGGACCGTGTGCTTCGTACTTATTAGATTAGCTGTTGTTATGTCTGGGGCACGCAATAATAACTCGTTAGAAAAACTTGGTCATGCCTTTAGAACCTAGTGGTAAAGGAGAAGTTAGTTCGTTTCTGAACGTCTGCAGCATATTTTTTGTAGAAAAGGCATTGTTGCTTCTAAAGTTACAATTCCGTGCATTGCGGTCGATCGCAGCCGCGCGCGGTCTGTCGCGTGCGGCTGTCGCTCGTGGCTGAGTATGAAAATGTATGGCACCGTTTCCGAACTCAGCCGCTCGCGTCTGTCGCAGACCTCGGAAACGGCGCCATACATTCTCATACTCTGACTATTGTCGCATGCGATAGATCGCGCGCGGCTGCGATCTATCTATCTGCTCTTTTCTCGGAATGAAATTAGATATCTGCATGTAACAAGATGAACCATGATGCAAGATCAACCCTGCTCGACAAAGACAAAGCTGCTGGTTCCCTAACACTTAATGAATAAGAATATTTAGATGTCTATAGATTATCCTCATTAGCAAGTTATACACGCTTAAGAGAACACAAAACAAAGCAAATATTACAGCCAAAATGTCTTGTATAATTATAAATTTAAACTAAACAAATAATGAAGATCATCCGCGACGAATAAACACAAGAAGTCCCCACAAATCTGCTACACGCGCCGCTCATGTTCCGTATATAAACTGATATAATTGAGCCATTAGTACATAGCGAGGTGCAGCCGGGCAGCCCGCCAGCAACGCCAGTTCTGCACTATTTCATGCATTGTCTCTGTGAACACCCGGTCACAGCTAGCGGGTGGTACTGTAACACCAGGGACTCCGCTATTGTTACTTATTGTTATTATTATAAATGAAACTACATATATTGGAGATTTGAAACTTTAAAATATATTTGGCATCTGCCTTCAACGAGGGCTGGTACCGGAGTCTCAGATAAAAACAAAACATATCTTCACATTCGTATTTCAAATTCTTTTAGTTTTCACCTGACGCTTCCAAAGGTTACCTTGTGTGCCAGAGACCTGCATACAAGGATATCCTCTTTACAGTACGTAGATATCACATTCTTGAAGATATAGGTATATGTATTCTCGCCACGTTTTGACCATAGTACCATGTTACTACTAGGAGGCAAGTCTATTGCTAACGTTGACTGGTCTACACCATCCTCTCACACATACCTACAAATACTTTAACATAGAAACATAATAAAAGAACAACCGTAGTGTTTTTTGCCGGTTCTTCTCCATAGGAAACGACTAATCAAAGTCAAAGCATTTATTTCAAATAAACCATTATCAGGTACTTTTGAATTGTCAAAGTCAGTCCGTCAAAAACATGAAGCTATCTGCACGTTCCAAAGCGTAGATCTCTATTGAGAAGAACGTGCATGAAACTCCACGGACACTCTTTGAAATCATTTTATGTTTACAAAAATCCTGGTTACATTAACCTTGTTGCTTCTATATATGAGAACAATATAAACAAAGAAAAACTATTTATAGTATCAAATATTAAAAAAGAGGCAGTCAATAATTCGAACCGTGCACTAACTCCTAACGTTTTATAAGTGCCCATGCAGGCCAATGTGAAGCAAAATTCTAAGTGAAACACAGTAAGCTGTTACTGTGTTTTAGCTTGACCTAGGGATTTGACTTAGGACCTCAGTCTCAGCAGTTATGCTTGCCAATACTATTTCAATAATGCAGTATATCTACTTTTTACAAGCGTTTATCCAACTTGCCTTGAAGCTGAATTTTAAAGCAGATACTAACCTATGGTGCAGAAATTTTGTATAGGTAGGTAACCTACACGTTTGGTTTGAATGACAAATCACGTTTAGTTTCAGGCCTGGTTTCAGTCACGGCTTCGGTGCTGCAGGGCTCCGGCGGTCCCACGCGAGCATATCGTCGCAGATGGTTTTAAAAACGCTTCCGCTTACTCCACTTGAATCCAATATTGCGGACTCCCAAAAATAGCAGACCAATAATTTTGTGTGCACTCTCATAAAGTGTACCAAATGAAAGGGTTTGTTGACAAGAATACGAAAAATAATAGCTTATTTTAAATAATTATTTAGTGTTAATGTAAACTATTACAATAGTTCATTCCTTGTTAATATAAACCAAGTGTGTGCGCAGACTACGCCGGACATCCGTTATGAGACCTAGACATAGATTATAAATAGACGACCTTGAATTTTTATCCTGCAGGCGTCAATTATTTTAATAGAGCAGGATAACTCTTGTCTGACACATCCCTTGAGCGTTTTATTTATACCGTCCACGTGAGAAATGGCAAATATCTTTGGCTTTTTCCACAATTCGCTCGTTATGTTTTAATCCCATGTAATTAAGAGGATAGCTTATTGTAGAATAGAATATAATATTTATTTTGCGTAAAATATGGTACATAATGCTCTTAAATTAAAATCATTCCACATATTTTGCTTACTCATTTATATCATGCAAAAAAAAACTTAAAATTAAGATAACAACTACTAAAAACTAGGTACAGAGATAATTTTTAAAACTGAAATTACACTTAATTTTTATCTGAGATCATGCAAGACAAAAATAAAAGTGTATTTTTTTTTATATTAATACACTTCACAAGTAAACTCTAATCTTTGTTGCTACGGAGACATTCCAATTTAAAAAAACCCAATAACATTTTGCCCTACCCTGGAATCAAACCGAGGACTACTCTACAGTAGCACTTGTCATTCATATTGTCTCCTACACTAACTAAAGCAATATTTTCGCAAAATAAATATGTTTGAACAACAGCAACTAGAACATATAGACACTCATATGTAATAGTTCAACCTTGGATAAGCATAGGAATATGTCATTAGTCATTGTCGCCACACGTCGTGATTTGACCTTTAACACTGCTCATACCTGTCAGTGGAATAGCGAGTATTTATGGCTGAATCTTGAATGCCAATTGGACTCTAAGAAGCAATAAGAAAAAAAGGTATTTATCACCTCTACCTGATTTTGCGTCTCCATCTTCCCTACCATACTCGTAAGAGTCTTGTTAGCATTTATAGGAAAACTAGCTTTTGCCCGCGACTTTGTACGCGCATATCCCGTTCCCGTATAGCCTTCCATTTAAAATTATTTTTTCAAATCCTGCGTCTGTGTTTCCGAACGCATACAACCCTGATCTCTTCAAAATTAGAGTGAACAGGCTTCTTCTGGGTAAACTCGCTCCATCGTCGACTTTGTCTCTGTCATCTATGACCTAGACTAGAGTCAGAGAGAGCAAACCCATATTAAATTTAAAAAAAACCGACTGGTAGTTCCAGAGATTAGCGCGTTCAAACAAACAAACTCTTCAGCTTTATTATAGTATAGTATAGATTTTAATACGTCAATAAAGGCCTCCAAACTAAAACAAACAAATCAAATAATAAAGCTAAAAAAACATTAAAAAAAATATCTTGTAAATAATACCATATCGGATTTCTTAAATGAATGCAATTAATTAATTGTATTTTTCTGCAAGTACGACATTTTGACAATTTGCATCTTAAATCTATAAAACCTAATCTGTACATTTTCTTCTTTTTTTAAGTAGTATTACGATGAAGAAAAAAATTGTTTTGTTGTTTAAACTCAAATATTTTGTGGTTATTTTAAACCATATATCGCACAGTGAGAATGAAAGTGACCGAACTCAAAATCTCAAAATTTTTGGAAGGTTTTTTTAATGATTATTTTATAAACTCTTAAGCTCTTATTTTTTCTAAACAATATATTGGCATCATAAATATGTAAATAGCTTTCCATTTGAAAAAGTTATGACATATTTTATTGGAAACTCCCTAAAATACGAAGTCAATTTTGTGATTTCCCACAAAATGCAAATTTCGTGTTAGGTCACTTTTATTGTCATGGTGCGAATGTTTTTTTTGTTCGCCATAAATGGCGAAACATGCAGATCTAACCATTAATTTAAGACCTTGCACATATTATGATGTATACTTACTCATGTTTTAAAATTAAAATGTACTCTATTCTATTCTATTCCAAAATTTCAAAAAATCAGAACAATGCTTCCAGAACACAAAAATGTTGTTCGTGTAAACCACTATCTCCGCCAGAACTGAAGATCATATTTTTCTTATTCCCAGCCTGCGTTCCATGTTATCGGATACAAATTCAGTGGCCGCAGCGGTAACGGCTAACCCGTTAAACGGCACGGTTACCTATCCGGCACAATTTCCTGCCGCATCCGCAACCGACGCGATATGGATGCCGCAAATCCAATATCAGATAATCTGGCTTCCAGCTAGTCAGCCGTTTATTCAAGTTTTAAAATATCGGCAAACATCGAGGGGTGTTATCGAAACACTTGAATTGCTGGGTTATTGAAAATATCTTGGTTTTTGAGAAGTTAATTATTTTTTAGGGTTCCGTACCCAAAGGGTAACCACAACGGAACCGTATTACTAAGCCTCCGCTGTCCGTCTGTCTGTCAGCGGACTGTATCTCATGAACTGTAATAGGATGACACCTAAAATTTACACAGTGTGTATTTCTGATGCCGCTATAACAACGAAAAAAATAAAAGGGGGACACACAAGAAACATGTTTTTTCGGCTGGTACGGAACCCTGCGTGGGCAAGTCCGATTTGCCTTTGGCCGTTTTTATTACACGAATTTAATCAATTTAAAGAAATTACTGTTTTCAATTTTTTCTTAATGTTGTCTTGTTTCCAGGTAACTATATCCTAGGCGAATTTATTTTATTTTAATATTTATTTTAATGCAATGTGTTCTATCGTCCACCACATTATCCTTGAAGTATCAGGTGGTATATTAATAATGAAAAACAAAAACAACTACCGATAGTTGTTTTATTTATTTCCGCAACCCGCAAGATAATTTCTATACTTTTCAAAATGGGTATTATGAAATTTGACATCAAAAACCAAGTCACCATCATAATGTGTACGATGGCGATTCCATTTTTAACGTAGCGTACAATATGTAAATAATGATGTCGGTAACAAAAAGTATAATACTGTATAATTAGGGCCTCAATCCTCAGTGTGACCTCGCGCACACGAAGGGCACTAGCCAAAAAACTATCGGATTTCTATGCGTCCGCCCTTTACATTGAAATTGTTAAACAAACAAATGAGAAATACGTTTTTCGTAATGTCATTAAAGTGATGTAACCATTACATTATGAAACTTTTATTTCACGAATAAGGTGGTCAAAGGTTGACCAATATTTCGTATTTATATTTTTCATTTTAAATAATATTATGTGCAAACTTTGCTATGGAACTTGTTTGTAATCAATTATTTTTATTTATTTATCAATTTTTACTAAACCAGCGGCATTGTATGATGGTGCCTGTGATAGATAACTAATTATAGCTTATCAGCAAATTATAGTTCCAACGGTACGTACTACAATTGGCCTGTACTACAATGTACTTCAGCATAATATGCTCATTTGGAGCGACAGTGACACAAGTGCAAATTTGTAAATTTTACACTACGCCAGTTTTAAGATTTTTTCCGGAATCCGCGCGCCAAAATGGAATATTTCAACAACGACTTTTCACTCTCTAGCGGACGTTTTTTGAACTTACAAATGTGACATTTTTACTCCTAACGTAGGTTATCAGGCAGATAATTTGGGTGTAATTTGATCAGTTTCGCATTTTTTTGCAGTTGTGTCACTGTCGCTCCAAATGAGCGATATTATGTTTCATCTTATATTGCAATCAATTTCAACAACCCTATTTTATAAAAACTTTTTAACAATAAGCGTATTTTAAATATATTACACAGTATATTATTGTAAGAATCTGCTTATCAGTGTAGTTTAAATTAAACATATGGTTAGATTTTACCATAAAAAAATTATAATAAAATTAAAATTAATTTATTAAAATTATAAAACGTGCAAACGTAAGTAATTGTCATCAAAATGACTTCAATTCAATCTTAACAATAAATAGCTTTTACAAAAGCGTCAAGTGACAGTGATACAATCATCAAAGCTTTAAAAAAAGCAAAACCACTGATCCACCAAGTGTAGTACACGCGATTGTGTAAGTCGATACATCCTCTCACTCCGCGGACACATTCGGCAGACAATTGCAACACTATCCGTGGCTACCGTAACGGTAACAGTGGATAATAAAACTCCGAATATTTTATCATAGACTTTCTCTTTTGTTAAGATAACGATGGGATACTTAGATTCAGAAATATATTGATCGCTGTTATAGTTTCTATACCACCTGGCAAGTCGAATTGGCAAAATCAATTGTTGTTTGGAAAAGCAAACACCTACGTCTTCGAGTATACCTATAATAAGAAATATAATGAATACCAGTTTTTCTACAACCTACCGATATAATTAAAAAAAATACCAATTTATCGTTTTTTTTTTTTTATCAACATCTTAAAAAGGATGGAACGCCCACGACCGACACAAAAGCCCATTTAAGAGAATCAGAGAATATCCAAAACAGAAAGATATACATGAGCACTGGTTTTCTACATCAATTAGAAAATGCTCAATTTATAGCCTGGAAAAGTGATAATTCATGATGTAACCCCTCCACTACTTCCGCCATAGAAGCTCATGCAAGAAGCGAATCAGCGAATCGCTTTGTTTCGCTTATGAAGTGTAAACATGACTATATTGATCGCTGGTATTACGTGTCGCTACTGCGGACATTTGGCTGGGCGCCGAAGTTCAATGAAGCAGTTATACACATTGCGGGTGAATGCAATGGTTGTCCGCGGAAAGAGGCGAAAATTGAAATGGGAATTGTACCTATTGCACTATATCTAGTATCTAAAAGAGGAAGGAAGACGTTTTGTACTGGAATACATCAAATATGGACAAGAATTGTCTTAAAAGTGATTATTGCCCATCAGTCTTTAGGTTAAACATTGAGTAAACGTGTAATATCACGATTATCTTTGTATCGGTCTAGCGGGAGTCCTATGTGTTCAACAATGCAGATTTACTACTAATAACCCAATCTAAATGCAGCCTTAACATTCAAGATAAGGATCAGGTCTACTAGGTTAAAATAAAGCTCTAGTATTCAACTTTTATTTATAGTTGTACTCGTCGGTATAATCTTCGCCCAGGGCCTAGTATTTCATTGCCTGTTTTACGGCCAGACCTAGGCAAATAGGACATTCAGACGCAATTTAGAATGTTTTACTGTGAGTGGGAAAGGGATGAATTCTAGATAATTAGGTTAGGTGAAGCTTTCGCGTGCTTTTAAGAAGATGAAGGTTCGACGAAGGAGTATGTTCAAGCAGGTTGATATGAAACAAAAAATAAGTATCCATAAAGGTAGATTGAAAGTGACGTATAAGTAAACTAGAAAGTTTACATTATCAGGCTAGTCTTCTGAAAACTAAGGGCCGGTTTATGAATTCAGTATTTGGAGTGAAGAACATGTCAAACCCTACTTTAACGCCACTATTTGTTAAGGATTAGACTGTTTGACAAATATTCAACTTCAAATTTTTCATTCAGAATTCGGAGGTTAGTGATAGTTTCAATTCGCTAAGTAAAGGCAAAGCGAATGTCATCAGAACTAACACAACCAAATTACAAGGAAGGAACAGATATTCAAAGTACGACCCGGTCCCGTAGTGAAAGTTCCGGGCTGTAACGACTCCCATTGCCAAAGCTATCCGTGTCACAACCGGGACCGAACTATTCAACGCGCTCTATTATAGTTCCATAACACTATAAAATAATAGGATCGCAAGTGGCAATATGGGAAGGTCCTAATAATCCCTTCAATTCAAATTAAAGCCCTATAGTGGGATACCAAGACAGCGAAGGTACAACACTTATCAGTGAATAATAAAGATAGGATAATTCGGTGAATTGCAAATGAACGTTTTAAGGGGCTGCTTATCTAATGAGCCTCGCCGTGATCCCAGGTATCCACCCGCAGTACATTAATATTTAATTAATTGAGCACCTATTTTCACCTGGGTAGAGCACCCACTTAATTACAATAATTAAAGTTACCCTTCGTCGTTGATGTTAAAGGCGAGTCCTCAGCCAGAAAATAGACAGTGGCGTGTTGCTAAACAAAAGACGATCACCAATCCTTTACCAAGTTGATAATGACGATGTGGAAGTTGCGTAAGCCTGTCATGGAGTATCTGGTCCGATAATATGATGATGGTGGTTACTGGTACCTCGATACTCACCGACCACAGTGATGCACCGCTCCTGCAGCGACAGCTCCTTCGCCTTCTGCGATATCTGCACGTAGCTGCCACTCTGTTCCTTGATCTGCTTGATGTAGTTGCCCCCCTTGCCGATGATCATACCGGCCGTGGAGTTCGGCACCAGGATCTTCACCTGGAAAGAAGACGTGGCTGTGGTAATGGAAATGTTAAGAGGCGAATGAGAAGACGTGAACTTGCTGTGTTATAATGTTGTTGACCGTGAGTGAAACCGGCGAGTTGACCCAACGATACAAGCTTTTTGCGTGAATTTATGCGTAGATAGAAATAAACCTAATAATGAAAGGTAGATGGCGTACAATCTTAAGGTAAAGAAAAAGTTAAGGTAAGTTAAGTGTGCTATCGCACTCGAGGATCTCCGCTACCTAATCTCAGCTTTTTCTAAAAGAAACCATTAATTACATTACTTTCCTACGACGATTCAGACGAGGTAGAATAAAACGAACGCCACAGCCTGGCGTTTAAACTCTATTTTATGCAGGCCTTCAAGCTTAACAGCTCCGCTTTTATAGTCCTAAATGGAAGGTACGGCAGAACAAAGGGTATGAAAGCTAAATACACAGTAAACTTGATTTTATGTTAAATGGCATTTACGTAAACAGGCAATATTGCTGAGAATTCATAATTTTGAAGGATCCGCTGTTGCCACGGGAATAGCTAATGGCATTGTTAAATTTAATATGGCATTCTTAATTGTTGTTTATGAATTATTGAGCAGTTCTGAATGTCATTTGATGGTCTCGAAAGATTGGAAACCGATTGTTTTTTTACTGGCATTATTACCACAGTCTTTGTTGTCTACAAAATACTCAACAAAATTCCTAATTCTTATTCAGTTCCATTACAAAAATTGGTGGAGCATAACAAAGGGACTACCTAAATTAAGCGTCAAGTTGAAAGATTCGCCTTACGCAATTACTAGGCCAGGCAGACCTACAAGTGCTAACTTTATAATTACTTCTTTGTTCAGATTTCTGGAAACTAATTAATTCGTTTGACATTTACGAATCTGAAATTCTTCGTTAAAAATCGAACACAAATAAAAATTAACCGTGTATTCAGATATCATGTGAAATCTCTATAGTTATAACTATTATCATGTTTACCTTAACCATTACTGGTTAGCAGAATTACAGTAATAATACTCTGACATAATCCCTCTGCACAATAACGTACATATTCTCTTACTGGTAGTTACGGTGGCTGTTAGTCGTTAATTAATAGTCCTGAGACACACGATCTGGTATAATGGTGAAGACGTACTACAGCACTGAGTTAAATGAAGCTGCGTACTATATGTGTTTGTTGTAATAGATTTTAATTGGGTCTAGGCCATCTTTAGTTAATTAATTATCCTTGATCTTCGGCTCAGTCGTGCCTGCAAAACGATTTAGAGCAACACGATGTACTTGGTCTATTTGCTGGCACACTAACACAGCTTTTAACAGTGTCAAAGTTCAGATGTCGCTCTATGTAAAATATTTGTTTCAGTTGTATCCAGCAAGATTTGCCGACCCCAACTTCGTTGAAAATGCTAGGCAAAATTCTATCAATTCTAGCTGTCGAATGCATACCGTACTTAATCTTTTGATTCGCTATTGTAACAGAGAAAATATTTTCTTTCTAATACCATCCCAGTTTCTGGCGAGATTTGGGTCACAAGCTCGCAATTACTCGAAAAGTTAACATCCGCAGTGCCCAAAGCAGGACCCTCCCCTAAATGATGTAACGACCGCAGAGTCCGCATCGCATCGCCAAAAAACCAAAGACTAGCTACACTGCAGACAGTCAGAAGTAGACACAACAGCACTCTACCGCGGTTGCATTACTGAGGTTCTGTCTTCGTTTTTCTTTGTGCCCGATACCAGGCACTCGTACCTTTCCCCACACGATATTGATCTATGACCCTGCACGTCGGCACGTCATCGCACGTGCTCGGTCACACTGTACGATATCGAGCACTGTTCCGCTAACGCTAATCAACCAAGAAGATAACCGTTTAGAAATAAACTTTATTGCTGTTATATAAGTTACATAACTTATGGTGTATCTAATGATTTTACACGTTTTCAGGGTGCTAATTGATGTACCTACTGAGTTTATGACTGAACGAAACTGGCAAAAAAAAATACCAAATGGCAAGAACGTGACAAGCGCAGAATTTCGGAGACATGTTTCGGCTGATTTGAGTAGCAGAACCAACATAAGTTTCTCAGATTATTGATAAGCTTGTGATGGTACTGGATATTAATTGAAGTATCTTAGACTTTGGACATCAACAGCGCAAGCTGTATTCTATCTCACAAGAAACAGAGTACAGGCAACTTGTCACCTTTTCAAGAACCATACGTTTCCCGACCCTTCAAGGATTACAAGGAGTTACTAGGGGCTCATAAGCCCCAAGTAAATATGCGACAGAGCACATAATGTAGTACGTATTTTGGGATAGGGACTGTACGTCTTCGGCGAGTCTTTGGAGCTTCGACATCTTTGTGTAACGCTGTGTTAGGTTTTGGGTCTTAATACGCTGGGAATAGCTGGAGAATTGTTCCAGGACAATTTCAAAACGTCACAAGTTTCTAGACACACATACACATAGAGGTGTTTATCGCGACGCCTTTGGGTCATAGACTACAGCTGAAGAAATTGTTCTGGACAAAACCAAAGACGTCTGAAGGATCTTATAGCGTTGTTTAGTTGTTTCTAACCACATATAGAGGTGTTTATCGCGTCGCGCTAATGAATTACGTACGCCGATAGTGTCGGAACGTGATTCGCCCGTGGCTGACCTTGCGACGACCACTTAGCTTGTACTACTTGCTCTAGTATACTTTGGTGCAGTCACAATGTACTGCAGTTTAAGTGTAATGGTCCGGGAATTTAATGACCAGTTTCAGTTAGTTTTGGGCTCGATAGATGTCAGGTTTGTTATGACATTTCTACTTCCTAGCCAGTATTATCTTAGGAACTCTAGGTTTGATACAGTGAACTTACATACATCCGTCTGTTAAGTTCATTGTATCAAATCTGACGTGACGTGACGCAACAAACTGTGCGTGCAAATGCATGTGTTGCTGGAGAGTTAGTTGCGTCACGTCTCCTTCCCTGCTACAACACTAGGAATTGGTGATGCGTTATGAGGGACAGTTTTTGTGTAAAACTTTCGACGTTCAAAAAGTGCTGGTCTAACTTGAATAAATAATTTTTGATTTTGACAGAGAGAGAGTTATCGATTGGCACCTAACCAACCATAGGACAAGGCTAGGACCGATATATCTTTTTCAAAAACGATTTTTTGCTAGTAGCAGTTATGTAATAATGACATCAGTTTTTCTACTATCATTATACCGTACATTTCCATTTCAGAGACCGCAAATATAGCCAGACAATGTAATTAGCCGTTCAATAAATCATCGTTGGATCGAATCTCACCAGCGACACATAAACAGCTAGTACTGGTAGGTAGAAGGTACAGCGGACCATTTGTACGTGTCCCGTATTATGTGATTTATGTTTTTTCTCCCCGCAAGCAGAACGGAAGCTCATGCATAATATAAATATGCATTTAGTGGTTTCACGACCGCACATAGCTTACTTCATAATTCAGAATTAATTCTGTGACGTAGGTATACGGACTGCGGTTCTGTAATGGCATTTTAATTATTTGTGTACTTAATTTTTTTAATGGTATGTGTTTTTGATGACTTGAAACGTTTCTTGTAGATATTATTGATAACTTAATTAGGGCCAAATTTTCAATAGTCCTGTGTGTATCTGTGACATAAATAAAAAATGGTGGTTCAACAGCTTGTTCATAGACAATATTATGTCAACTCGCAAAAAGTTATCTGACGATAGAAAAATCAGCCCTTACAGCCTAAATTCTAGAATTATTTAAGCTATGGAAAATTGGGTCGCTTTAACAGAACTAATTAACTTCCTAATGACACATTTATCCAATTAATAGTTACGTATACCAATTACGAAATAGTGAACTTTAACCTTTGAGACATCTCCGTCCTTTTCTAATTTCCACGCTTATAACTCTGGAGTGGGTATTATTGATTAGCAGTTAGATACACAAGTGTTCCGTTATATAACAAGCACGGCTATGTACACCGCTGATAAGGTAATAGATAACACGAAACGTTCTATTTACATTATCATTAGGTAGCTCGGCTGAAAGTAGGGAAAGGTTGGCGGTGAATTGTAACGGATTATGTGATTCGCTCCCTTTAATACGATAACATTATTTTATATATAGTAACTAGCAATGGGCCCGTACAAATAATATAAAACAAACCGTTTCGTTTATCGCTCTTTCTAATAGTGAACTGTATCAAAATCCGTTGAGTGGTTTAAAAGAACTAATCGGAGAAACAGACAGGTGACTTTGTTTAAGGTACCGGGTAAAACGGGGTGGATAGAAATGACGGGGTAAATAAAACCTAAACTTTGATTGGAATTTTCACGTTAGTTAAATATTGTTGGCGAAGTCCATTTTTTTATCAATTATTTTATTTTTAAATGGACGCTTTGTGAGAAACTTTTATGTGAAAATTCCAATAAAATTTAAGTTTTTATTCACCCCTGCATTTCTGTACACCACGTTTTACGGTATCTAGAAATTACAGATTAATAACCAATGTTTACCTAACATGGAACATATTTACATTATTTATATCACAAACAAAGGAATACAAATAAGAATTTCCACACACAGCCTATAATGATTGAAGAAATTGGGCCACGCCCAAAGCCGCTACCCATTTTCGGCACAACACCCAAACATTGAATAGCGTAATTTTCCCACAACGCTCAAAACTCGCACAATATTACCTCCGTCTGATAACAACGACAATATAACAGCAGTAATAATAAATCACTCGTAGACGTGATGGATGTGATTCCGCGAGTGTTCACGCGATGCCTCCAAATTGTTATATTGAGGCGAACTCTGACCTCTACACCCAAGTGTTCAAACTTTTCAGGTATTTCACGGATTAGGTTGAATAATAGAATAAGTTTGTGTTCAAAGTTGCTATGGAAAAGATAGGGGTTAAGGAACCCGGTATGTTTTTCTTTAAACAAAGCAAATTGTTTTTTTGCTGGTCTTGATCAGTACATAGCGTTTAATCTATACTAATATTATAAAGAGGAAAGATTTGTATTTGGATACTGGACCGATTTGAAAAATTCTTTCAGCAATGGATAGCTACATTATCACCGAATAACATAGGCTATATTTTATCCCCGTACTCCCACGGGAACGGGAACGACGTGGGTGAAACCGCGTGACGTCCGCTACTATATTATATTAGCATCAAGAGGGCCAAGCCAAATCTTCAAGTACGCCACTGGCCTTAATTTTAACCATAATTGTGTTAACGAAAAACTTCTAAGGCTGTGCAAATTGTGCATCACACTATTAATTCTTTATTTTACACTGAAACAGTTTATAATTAGTAATAAATAACACAGTGTTAAAAAGTGCATGTCTAAAGACGAGCTTAACTCATGTTGAGTTTTCTCCCACCCCTTATACCAATGGACGCAGCATGTCGTCTTGTTCCATGTTCTATCCCATTTATATAAGCGAGACTACTAAACAATCGAATGGTAGCTGGATAGTTATGTAGGGATTTCGGCCTTAGTACTGAAATGATGGCCTGACAGTGTTTACCTGTACCAATCGGTCGACGGAACAAGGTTAGAACTTAGAAGCAGATGTGCGATATTAACAACATACCTACTAGAGTACGTTTGCCAAGCGTCCGATTATAGTAGTACTAGCTACCGCCCGCGAATGTAACTTAATGTCGAAAATTATCCCAAAGGAACATGCTCCCGGGATGAAAAGTATCCTATGTGTTATTCCAGCCTATAATCTACCTCTGTGCCAAATTTCATCAAGATCCATTCAGTAGTTTTTGCGTGAAAGAGTAACAAACATACATCCATTCTTGCAAACTTTTGCGTTTATAATATTAGTAGGAAGTAGGATAGGATAATAAAGTAAGGATTTAGTGTTCTATTAACAAAGCACAGTCCACATTTAGTATTTAACGGGCTGATGGATCTAATGCTAAAAGCCATCCCCGTATCAGCTTAAAACCGAAATATAACTGGAAGCTGAACACAAATCCTCAGTTAATCAGTACACGTGGCCAACGAGATTTCGTTACCATGGAACTTGCTAACTGTCATTCGATAGGCATTCATTTCACAGCAAAACCTTTGTAAACCATCTTTTCCCTTTTCTGTACCTATCCGGAAAATATCGGGAAAAGTGACACAGGAAGAAACCTAATATTTTTGAATAGCGGACGCGGCATCGAATTCTTCCGAAATCGTCCAGCACACAAAGTGGCCTACCTCAATAAATAAAGAAAAAAACTCGTCTCTATGAATACAAAGTTGGCCCTTAACTGCGGGCGGCCATTTGCATGTAAATCGTCTAATATGGACGCCTAACGGTTTTTGCTTACAATCACAATTTGATTTTCATTTGGCTAACCTGCTGCGAACACAGGATAATGTTCTCTCATCAAATTACTGCCCGTAATCACTTTCCATTGGCTCTATCGCTGACGCGCTAAATGGAACAGAAACATTAATGGTTATGCCTCCGACGATTACAACTCGAAATCTGTTATTTTACGTGAAAGATGAGAAGTATTATTTCTATTTAATATAAAGTCTTGACTCTCTCAACCTAACCTCGTTCAAATAAAATTTCCCTCGTCGTTTTCGATACAACTCGACGAAATTATAATATTGGAGCGAGCGCGTATCCGCTACGTTTTTGCCTTTCGTTAGAATATCGTCAGAGCTCCCGCCGTACCGGAAAATGATACCTTCCTTTAAGGCAACATAGAAATTACGCGTTATGTAGAAATTGAAATGTCACTGACATTTTTGTGGATTATATAGGACTGTTCTGCAGCTTCTTCATCTTGTCTGCCCTGTCATTAGGATATCGAGACAGTTAAGGAGCTTGGTCTGAATTACAATGAGACTATCGATCGGAACATTTACAATTTATTATTCTTCTCTTTTACTGTGCTGTTTTGTTATGTCTGCGTCGAATAATTGTGTCCTATTCACATTCTTAAAATTTTAGGACTTCATCACGGATTGTTTAGAGAATGTCTTGATATAGAGACAATAGTTAAAGACTATCGTGGGAGACTTTGCTCAGATCAGATTGTGAAGATTGAAGTATATGATGTGTCAGATAATGGTGAACCAAAAGAGAATGATAGACCAACATTCATGCTGCATAAGGAAAACCAAGCTACTGATGAAAAAGAAGCAATATCAATATTTGATAATTACTGGCGTCGTACTTCGACAGTTTCAGTTAATGAAGTCCACAAACAAATTGGTCAAGCACACTATGTGTAGTAAAAAGGCGACTGTTAATTTTATCTAATACAACAGTGCCGGCTGCGTAGATAAGCTGCACTAACATAAACTCACTTTATGTTCGCCACATGACATTAATTCTGTTTCTGTACTACCAACGTTAAAACATCGTTTATTTAGTTAGCTTCGGCACATTTAACTGAGAGTTACTTGTAACAAGTGAAAAGTAATGTAAGGAATATTGCATTTTGGCTGTATTTGTGATATTACAGAAATTCGGTGGCAGTTTCAACCTGCCCTTGTTTCGGTTGAACGTTAATTGAAAGTAACCAGTGTTGGCAGCGTCCGCACCACACTATCAGAGTACGGTGTCGACCTCGATCAGAGATCGCAAACCTTTTACTATTAGCATATCTACCTAGTATCTCATCTACCAATATTCGTTCAGATTCTAATCTAATATTTTACGTGACTGTCGTGTTACTACAAACAAATATTTATTCCTGTTTCGTTATTACCTCCTTTATGAATGGCTTGCACGTTCGCGCGAGAGGTTCTATATGTAGAGCAAAAACAATTTGTATAAAACCGTTTATAAAACAATGTTTCCTCGTTACACAATTATGATTTATTGATCATTGTGATCAGTAAGCCGGGCACGTGTCCCGAGCACGTGGCCGCCGAGCCCGGCACTAATTTAATATGCCAGCGTTGATACCGTTTAAAATCGTTCACGCCATCGCGGGAAACAACGTGAAGAAAATTTGTTTAATATTTAATAGGCGTCTATTATGAGTTAATCGATAGCGTGTTCTTGAATGTAGACCAAAGGTATTCTTCGTCGATAGTCGAGTTATATTTTTTTTTGTAGCGGTCGTAAAATTTCCATGCTATGTAAATTAGAGCGTGAAAAGGGCTTTCTTTTCTCAATTGTCTAATGGTCCACTTTACAATTTGTCTTGGCTCCAATTTGTTATTGTTAATATAACCATTTTGGAAAGGCTACTTTATGCTGTAATTGAATAAGTCTGCGCCGCAGTTGCCCACAAAAGATACTTACAGTAATAGTTTATAATATTAAACGAGCACAAGAAGCACCCTCTCAACTTATAGTGGCGTTAATTACTTTATATTTGGAGAGTGAAAAGCCGGGCTTGCCGCACGGACAAGCCGCCTTGCCCTGTAAGTTAAGCATCCCCGGCTTAAGCATTCGTGGAGAAGTTTCTCTGCAGTAAATGAACTGCTTCACTTAAACAAATTGTTTATAGTAGCATTTTGTTGCAGAATGGCAAAGAATAATATGTTTACTGTAGATGCCCATGTAACAGTGCAGAGGTTAATTAACGGTAATCAAAAGCGCATTGAAACGATTGGTGAAGCCCATGTTAGACTTCACGAGAACAATGTAGTGGAAGATTGTCATGATCATCAATCTTGGCAAAACCGATTGTGAATTTCAGTATTTCGAAAATTTAAAACGGATAAATTTTCTTTGAAATATACTCCTTTCAGTTAAAAAAACACCACTGAAAATCAAATCAGTTTAAGTTAATTATTATGCTTGTCAATTCTGTGACAAGAAATACTTTTGCTCTCTTCCTTTTGTAATTTTGTGTAGTCATCTCGGCATCAAACGTTATGCGCGGCGAAGAACAGCTACACGCGGTCGCACAAAGACTTCTACGAAACTGAATTTCTGGCTCGGATCTACCACCCTGACATACATAGTACGATAGCATAAAAACAATGTAACGAAGAGGCTGAACAAATATGTAAATATAACAGTTTTGGCAGCGCGCACGAGCATTCAAGGCGCGGTGCTCGGGAACGGGCATAAGTACATAATTGTTACATTTCGGTACAATTGTTCTGCTGTTTTTTTACGCTGTATATTTTATGTTTCGTATTACAAAATGTTTATAACCCTTTACATTGTATGCTGAATTTTATGCAGTACTCAACATGCAAAATTAGGAGCCGTTAAAATTCGGGCGGGATAATAGAGTACCTAGGTATGTGCGACAAAACTGTACTGCTAGAATTTGAGATTTTATAAGGGTTCAGTTGAAGCAAGAGCAGTATAAAACGGAAGCTTTACAGGAATAATTTATTCCATAAGACGAATAAAATCGGAGCCACATATTCCACACTTCCTAAACCTAAAATCCGTATCAAATAATGGGCGATAGACGAGACGAGCCGAACATTACACTTATTTAGGGGTATCGTGTAAATGCCGCCCATTTGTCTCGGTTTCGTACCGAGCCGTTGCTTACAATTTATGCGCCACTCCCGTTCCCGTATGCGGACGCCATGACAGGCGTAATGCGATGATTGAAGACCGAAGATACCCCAGTTTTTGCTTACGTGTTGAGACATTATCAAATATGGTTCGGGGGGTTATCTAAGTCGAAAACAGGACGGAAACTGTCTAATTTATGCACGGCAAAAAGGTCACATCCGTACATTAAAATACCCGAAGTGACCCTTTTGTTTTGTTGTAAGAATATTCAGAGTCACTATGTAAAAGGCTGGTGGTTCCGAAATGTTGAAAACAATTTCTGATGTATATTTCTTAACGTAGTAAAGTTTTGCTCGGCGCGCACGCACACAGGCAGACATTCGTGTAAAAGTTTGCCGGAGCTTGAACTCTTCACGAACATAAAAAGATGCTCAATGTCGCACGTTAGCTTTTACTACTTTCTTTGTCGGTATCTTCCGCAGCTGGAAACTGCATTACACTTTAGTATCGATTTTCACAAAGCCTCTTGTATTCGCCTTGTAAAATAACCTTCTATGATATAATATGTTCAGCCCATACCTGCTTATCCCTGTCCTGGGGCATCTTGGTGTCGACGCCTTCCGGGAAGGGTTTGACAAGCTCTGGCTTCTCCTTGATCTTGTCCATGATGAAGTCCAGGACCACCATGATGCCATCGACAGAGCCGGTGATGAGGCATGCCCTCTCCGTTGTACCTGTTGACAAGAGACAATAGAAGGTTACTGTGTAATTCAGAGACAAGATGTACATGTATAAACAATTTTACACCGCCAAGACCATATTAAAATGCTTTGTTTAATACAGATTCACACAAAACAGTCTAATCAGAATCGTATTGTTCGCTATCTAACGATTGTTCTTGTAAACGTTCCTGCGGACGGGGATAAAATAAAACAACCGGTTATTTTCTGGTCCTTCTGCTCGCAAAGGACCGGATGGGAAGATAAGCGTTAATAATTACGCTGCTTTATCTGCCTAAAGAAAATTTTGCTTTATTTAGAATTTTAGAGGGTCCCTAACTCAGCAGGGATCTCTAATCCATAACATCAAGAGTTATTCCTGTATAGAACATGTCGTCAATGTTTCCCAAATTATTCTAAATCTTAAATTCAAGGGCGTTCTATCCTACGTTCATATTTAAGTAGAGGATAGTCGCATCAAAACGAATACATTTTCAAATATGTGTTCAACTACCGGAAAAATGAAGCACTCTTGTAAATAAATACCGTAATGTTGATTGGGATGTGAATATACAATTTATTTGTATCCGAGCGTAGGCTGAAAATTAATATGGGATCTATTTGAAATATTATTTCTCTGAAAGCTTATTTGAATATCTTTCGCTTGGTGTAATTATTAATTAATTTATGTTTCAATCTAGGTCGTCCAAGTCTTCCGTGCTGATAGCATCCATTCAGTTAGGCATAATACATTTCAGTTAATTGAAAAGCATTTGTACCACCAAGACCAGTCAATTTCTAGTCTTTAAAGTTCCCTGCGAATGGTGGATAAGAATTACACATCCTTATGTATTTTAAAACGATAATTTCATGGACGTTTACGAAACTGCGCTTTCCAGAAATAGAACACTTACCTCCAATTTATAAATAGTCCCAAAAATGACGGATAGCGATCAAGCGCGCGCCAGAATCTGGCAGCCTATCGAGATGGGGCGCGCTGCACTGACTTATACGAGCCCATTAAAACTGGTACACTTAATTTGCAAAGAGAATATTTTGACATTAATTGAAAGGAATGTTGATGCGATGTAATTTATTTGATTGAAGAAGCATTTTTAATTAAAGCTTTATATGCCCCGCTAAACTTCCAATTGAGTCTTTTTTTAAAGGCTCCCTATCTATCTGTAGTTCAAGATTAAACTGCGAATTATCCTAACGAGTTAAAGTTAAATGTAATAAATAAAATTTATTATTGACGGCAGCAGAGCTATCACCGCCTTTTCTTTGTTCTGAATTTCAATCGCGACACGCCTCAGACAAAAACAATCCATTTCCATTCGGAATTTTACTGAACCATAAAAGGGAAAATGTGACTTAAATAAAAAACATATTATCAATAGCCTCGGGGTGCTCCAAATCGTACAATTACAGTTCAGATTCCAATTTTCCAAATCCCTTTTGTGGAGGTTCAAGCTAATCACGGTTTAGAGGTCGCATATCAGCGCTGGAGGGTTATGGGGAACGGCACCCGGTGTTTCGGCATTATTGATCGCTCGGCCGGGCCGGCAGCGGCAGCGCTCTGCTCAAACGAATAGGCCACCGTCACGCGTTATTTGTGCCAAAGTTTTATTGTGATTTTATCAAGACTTCATTTTGCTAAGTTCGATAGAAGATTAATGGTGTTTGTAACTAATGTTTCCCTGTGAATTTATGATAGAGATAAATGCTTTTGAGTTTAATACTTATTCTTTGTTTGGCGACCTTCAGAGACGTCCTGAGCGTTGCTAGACGTGTAAAGTAATCTGGGAACTCGAGCGAACGTTTAATTTCCTTTACGCTATTTTGTTATGTTCCCAAAAAAGGAAATATCAAACGATTTCATGAATGTAGCTGATCAATGAATCGTATCAGCTACATCGCAATACAAGTAACATTACATGTTTCTCAATATTTCTGGGTGATGAGCTAATTTGTTCCTCCTGCTGATGCAACGCTTACGCTACACCTGCCGAGTAAACGTGTGTTTCTATTACTACAACTTGCTTAGAATATCAATGACGGTGCTTGTTGCAATTTAATTTGACCGATTAACTGCAATTTTCTGTCGTTTACAAAAGATTTGATTGAATCATTAAATCATTACGTTTAATAGACTTCTGGTTTTTATATAAAACAAAACTTTGGAAACAATGAAGTGTTTATTTTTTACCAAACTTTTGCCCTGTCTTGGAAGCGACTCCAAAGACTGCTTAAAAGACTTGACATTTAGAGAACAATAATAAGCACGAATGCAATCATAACGGAGGTATTGTTAGCTAAGATATCATTAGCGAATGTTGCTAGAATTCGTTAATTACCTTGATAGCCTCTATAAATTCCGATATATGGCCAAATTAACATTTATATTTTCCTGTTTCGAGCGCCTTGATAGAGCCATAATGTTCTCGACTTTGGAATAATACTTATCGTCCCCCGATGAGTTTATTTCCTTGTAGATAAGGCCCTTACCTAACTTCCACTTGGTTTAGAATTTCCTCTATTACTTAACACTATAGATCGTAAAGTAACACTAATGGGCTGCGCCTGTTCAATACCAAAGTGTTGAGGAACATTCATCATCATAAACTTGACACGTCATGTATTGATGGCACTGTTTTATCTGTGTGACACAGGACTTGGCTCAGTCTGTAGGGACAGTACTCGCTGCCATCGATAGTGGAAATAGTATTTTCATTTGAATACTTCCAACGTGGTAGCACCTTCTTCATAATGACAGTATCTTGTCGTCTTTCAACCCTCCAATCCAGCACACTTGTACGACCCATCGTGAAAAATCTGTATGTGGTAGTCTGGGCTTACGCAATGTATGCTTTAGGTAAGGTCTCCTAGGGTATAAAAGTGAGATTTCTTTCGGTCAAATCTTGTGAAAAGACTCACTGTAAGCCATATTTTATTTTGAAATAATAAAGAGCAGTAGAAGTGGATGGAGAAAATTATCCAAGGCGATAAACACTTCGAAGAGTCCCAAGAATAGGCCAAAAGAAAAGCCTTTTCTCTGGCGGAAATTCATAAATATGTTCAGAACCAAAAGCTTAATAGTTTCAAACAATACCGAGTAGATTTCCAATCGATAACACAAAGTGCAATGTTATCAACTGACGCCATAAAATAATAACTGTTGTATCCAAGGCCGTCGCTATGAGCATCGACTACTGTGTTCATTAAATCATTACAAATACTTTTTTACTGCCTTTTATATTTGTCAAACACAGTTACTCATTAACATATTTCTTATTCCAACGCAGAAAAACCTGGACTTAGCATAACTTGATGCCTACGTCACATCCGCCACATTCAAATAGGAAAACTAAAAGCAGTCGCGCATAAAAAAGGTTTTATAGATTCGTAAAATGGAAGAAATATAGAAACGAGTATGTCGAGACATCTTTGGCGTCGTGAACAGAAACCGCGGGAAATTATGCAACGTACAGACAGTGTCATACACAACCGGACTTATTGAGTAACTCCCTTGACCTTGGAAACATTGGAAGCGAATGCAAACAATTCTAAAACGTAACCATAAAACTTTAGCGGCTATAATCGTTTAAGACATGTCATTATCGTTTGGTATTAGTCCAATGCTATGATAATTGAGAACAGTGGGCCAAAAAACTATACCTAGTTAGAGATTGGTAGTGCGTTGGCACAAATGTGAGGCAGTATTAAAATCTGTCGCCGAATTTGGCGCAAACATTTGTTTAGTGCAGTTCTGCTAAATTGTGATGTTGTGTAGATTGCATTGCGGAGGAGCGCGCGTGGTGTTGTCACAATCGGCCGGGCAGCCGGGCTGTGTAGCGCGGCACGGTCAGCGCAAGGCCGCCGCCATAAAGAAAGATTATCACTATTATCCAATTATACATTCTATTGAGTTATTGTAGTACTTCGCGCGAAGATATTCCGCGTGTTTACACACTCCGTTATGAAACACTCGAATATCAAGTGCTTTGCTTTGCTATAAATCATTTGTTTCGCTCACAATATTTGGGTCAGCTATTCAGAACGCTTTTTATTTTCATAGTTACCGTGAGCAATGTCAAACGTCGTTTGAACTACTATTTCACGGAGGAATTTTCATTTCTTGTATATTTATTACATTTTATTTTGTTTTTCGAGGGAGCAGGTTATGTTAATATTTCCTGCTTCATGCAAGAAACTAGTTAGTTCTCTAATTTCTAAGTCAGTCAATAGATGGCAGCACGTGGCACGCTGATAGTTATTAAATCGATTTCGTACAGTAAACCTGTTTAAAATAACACAGCTATTTGGGCTATTTGCAATCGACTGGAAAGCGGAATACTGTATAATTCAATAAAGAGATACGATCCCATATTCATTATAATATATGCTTACAAAAAGAGATCAAGGCAACGAATCTCAATTGAATGCTGATCTGAATATCGAGTGCAAATATTGTCTTTTAATTTGCATGGCTCTGGTAAGTGCGGTAGAAACAAAAATGTCATTAAATGTGACGCAGCGGCGTCACGAGCTGACGTTTCATAACGCCAGCGCTCCATGCGCGCCTGGTACGTAAAACTGAAAGTGATCTCCGCAGCAGAACAATAGCACTCACATCGTGAACAAAAAGTATTCTAGACTTCGATGTCACGGTGTCAACACGAATGTTTTGTTATTTTTGGGTCAAGGTCTCGAGAAGTAAGCCAGCAGCCAACGTGCAGTTCTATGTATATATTCTAATATTTCTTCGACGCGCGAATGACAAGTCCGTTGACGAATGACGACTAAACTACAGTCGCACTAGCTAAGAACATTTTAGTTTTTCTTACTTTATTGCTCATTTGAATGTGGTCGGTCAAGGTGATTCGGTAAATATCAATTTAAATATATTTATTAGTTTAATGTCGGAGAGTTAAAATGTTGAAATGTTTGTGACATTTGTCTGCCTTTTTGAATAATAAAGAAAGTGGCCATGTTTTTCCGAAATGGTGAAAATAAAACGATGTCTGAAACATTTCCAGTGTTACCAATGATTAAAGTGTTCTCGTCTATGACATTGTCAACCTCATCATCGTCATTTATCAGCGCCGGACGAGGCTATTAAAATAAATATTATTTATGATAGTTATAGATAGTTTATGTGTAGTTGAGTGCATTAATTCATCGTAAAACGGTCTTCCGTAACATTGGCGTGAGCGACGACGATCAAATAAAAAGAAATGTTTATACAACGCTTGGCATATATTTTTACCGTTTATTTATTTGAATCAGTTAATATTATTTTAAAATTACTTTTGCTTGCATCGTTTACTAGCAATAATTAAAAAAAAGCAAAAGTTGTCAGTTTCGCATTCAGCTTTGATTCCACCCAAACATGAGAAATCTTGGCCACAAAACGTTATAATAACCATTTGTACGATACGAGCCTTACGTATTCGCTAAACTTGAGTAAGAACAATTTCAAAGAAAAAATATTTCGTGTTTTCCATTTTCCCGCTCGGGAGTTAAACAATAGGTACCTACTGTACAAATGCCATGATCCGCCTCCGCTTTTACATGCCTGCACGAATTTAAATACACAACAATGCAAATTATTTATAGAACACCGACGTCTATATATTTTCAACTTCATTTTCATAACTTCCTATGAATCAAACGAAGAGATTCTACAATCTAAGGGTATACACAAAATTTGCAATCCCTATAAGCTTAGATTTTAGAGTCTAGATTCTAGTATACATATAAAATGTCTTTCCCTCATCTCGAATCGTGTGTCCTTCGGCAAGGATAAGCCCTAATCACAATTTATTCTGCCTGTGATCACTACTCACAACCCCTTTACCGCTGATTTAAGGCCAGCATTGTCCAGCACCATCCAACATTGGGCCGAGGATAATCCCGTATTGTCATGCATGATTACATTTTAATACCGACCAAGCATGACAAAAGATATCAGATCCAATGTCGCTTTTATTGTAGCACTGATGGCTCTGTTGCCTGTAGCCTATAGAATACAAAAGAACCTGTATTAAACTATGCGTGTATACGTACGTAAAGCATCTAGTTTTTTACGACGACTAAACAATGGAACAAACAGTCCAGTTCACGATGCAACATTAATTTGTAATTAACCTTATTGTTCGGACAAGTTCTAATGTCATTCATTACAGGACTGGTGGCAAAACCTGTAGCTATGCAGCTAATGATAATTGTGCGCTGCAAGATGAGAATCAATCATGGTGATATTACATGTTACAATGAAGTGGAATAAGTTTATTTGCTTCTGCTATGATTGCAACACTTGACGGTCTGATTGCTGATGATGAAGGTTGCAATTTTTATTTATTAAAAATGAAAAACTTCATGCAACGCATAGATGGACTTAATGCCTTATCCATTATCTACCAGCTAACCAAAGATACTGAGCTAATTACAAAATGTAAATCATTCAGACCATGCCATCTAGCGAAAGCGATCACCCATGTTCCTAACTTAGATCTAGACCCCCTTCTGGCCTTCTCGTTTATCTTCTTGTCTTACGGTTAGGTAATATTAACGATGTCCTACTAACAGACATACAAAAACATAGTTAATAAATATCAAACTTAACTATTGACTCAAAGCCACTTCAGCCGAAATAAAAGTCAAATCTCTTTCGCCATTGGCAATGACGAAATTAATACTTGCTACACACAGCCAACTCTTGGACATTTTTTAAACGTTTTCTATCACAGTTAGCATTAGCAGGTATGTATTCACTTTTATTTTAGAATAGGTGACATCAGTATTACGAGTACGTCTCGCCTTGACTCTTCATTGGAAGATTGCAGTATTTAGAATGGACCTAGCATATTAGATTTCTGCATTATTACTGAAATAAGTTTTGTAATGTGTCTTCGTTAGCGCCAAGCTCAGACCTCATCATCTTCATTATTCGTGTGGTGGTGGAGAGGGAGTTCAAAGGGATTATACAAATTGGATGAGCGCTCGAATGACGGTTTTGTATTAGCTTGTAGAAACTTGTCATGATGGTCTTTCCATACAAAGCTGGAAAGGAAATACACAAGACTGATTAACCGAGTGTATTTCCGGCCTGTTTCAGAGATTATATTGTTTGAGTATTGCTATAATAGCGCCAAAAAACAAAAAACCTCCCAATAATACTAAACTCGTAACAATATTAACTGGAAATTAAGTAAAAGATGAGTAACCCTTCTTTTGAATTCACGGTAAGAATGCAGGGTCTGACGGGCCGTCCAGTGCACATATTATTTGCAACCTTTTTCCTCAATCACTCTTCCGATTTGCACCTGAGATAAACCACAGGTACACTACGCGTGTTTATAAATGATTGTGTTATTAGAATTTTGACCCTGCTAAAGCTATGTTACATGAAGCAAATTCCGAGACTGAACTATGTCATCCAGAAAGGTCTACTTTGAAACAATTGCCCCCACAATCTGAAACATTTCGCTGAAGCCCAAAACCACAAGTGTCATAAAACGTCTGAAAGCCACAGTAATTTAAACGTTCCTAGGGTAACATTCGACACATTATTTTCTTCTAAAAACCTCAGAGCCGTATAAAGATGTCTGAAATCCCGTAATCCCATGGGAGCCCGTAATGACTTAAGTCCGCCGTCATCTCCTTAATGGCTCACTTACTTTGAAACACAGTTACGTCGTGGGGAACACTTGTACGAATCGGAGTAATAATGCGGTGATCTCTGGAGATAACTCTGGCACTTATCCGCATTGGATCGATCGTATCTAATCCGAATTTTGACGATCACTTACGAGCATCTTAATTTTTAAAGGACCTTAGACGTGTTGACGTTAGTTCTTTTATCTCGTAATACAACAATTTTGGGAGTTAATTTGGCTGGATGATTAAATTGATAGTGTTGAGTAGAATGTCAGAGTTCTGAATGTTCTGAATCGTCTTGCAATGGCACATGATTCAGAAAATGGATCATATTACTTGTAGTCGGAACTGTGACAAAGCTTTTGACTGGTTTTTCGTGACCAATTAATGCACATAATAGGTTAACAAATGTTTTTCTGCTACAATGTTTAATTGGTGTCCGTTCTTAATAATTCTAACACGGTGTTAGTTTATTTTAATGATGACGCAACTACATGTGTCAGTATCGAAATCAAATGTTCCGTGTACTTGGATTGCTTTAACTTCCCTTACATAATACTTAAAATGAAGTACGGTTAAACTACGCATTCCGTATTCTTTTGTATATCTACCTAATTAGGTTAATGTTACGTCAAAATTCAAAGTGGCTTTTCAAGTTACACGAGTGAAAACGGAAATGCTAATAATGTTTTACTTATTCGTCTGTTAGCATTAAATGTACAGTGGCAGTAATCTTTTTAACTTATTCAAATACTAGGAAAAAATGACGAGGTGCAAATAATCGCGCACTCTGACACCGGTCTACAACAAATTAATTCTGACATAGCCTGTTTTACCGAGGGAAACCAAGACGAAAAGTAAAGAGAACAAAATGAACAATAATTGAAAAGGAGACAAAATAAAGTGCAAAAAGATACGGTAATAAAGCAGAGTCTTCAATAGTAAAGTTAGAGGGAATTCTGAACAATATAACATTGTTCAAGGACCGCGCAGTGAGCCTGCTCGTGACAACTGTGACGGTGTGACGCAACTCAATCGATATGCGAATACATTTCGATTAAATTACACAAAAACCTACCACTTATACAATCTGTGCGATGCTTGTATTAATAGTTGAAACAAGCGATTACTATCCTTATGCGGTAGAAGATAAGGCAGAGAAATGTGAAGTGGCGATGGGTGTGCTTAATCATTGGGTTGGAATAAGGAATATTTTTAAATGTCAAAACTTGTGCTAACATTTACATTTATGATCGATAGGTTTAAGGCTTTTATACAACGTTCTAAGAAATTGTGAATTGTGATGGTAAATAGTGAAGAAATAGCTATTATGAACGTACGGTTAGAAGTGCTAAATTGATACTTAGGTAGTTTTAGTCCTGACATTTCTGTCCATCCATAATATAAAACATCCGATAAATACTGTAAATGATAACAAAGGTGAAACAGTCGACAGTGAAGTCAATCGGCAAAACAACAAAAACTCTTATCTTGATAACCATTCAGTAAATTGACGACAAGCGCTTAATAATGAGAATATAAACAGTACACATAAGCAAACGAATAAAACAGAACGAAACAAACAGAATCTTCAGTAAAGGAAATACAGGTTGAAACAACACGTTTTATCTATTACCGCACTAGACCAACGCCTTTTTCAATCAATGTAAATTTCCCTTTCAGCGTAATGCTGTGCGCCCACTACTTACATAGTCAACGGCAGTTACTGAAGCGTCACTCCTAACTAGCTGCAAGGCCAGCTGGGGATTATTTGCGACAAAACGATAAGTCGGGCAAGAAAACAAGGTATTTGTTGAATTGGATTTGCACTTGCATGTTTTGAATATAAATAGCTGTTCAGAGCCAAGTTAATTCTCTTGGGATTCATTGTATAGAGGTATATTCGAGTTGCTTGAAGGTATATCTCAACTATTAATTTATACCAAAATGGAATGGAGGCTTTATGTCTATCAAACAGCGGACGATTTCAGACATCCCTTTGAAATGGTCGGTTTTGTAGCTGTCTTGTAGGGTTAAAGGAAAGACAGAAATAATTTATCACAGTGATTGACGCTAAACTGGCTGTCTCTACTTACTCTCCCTTTACCATAAAAATACTTTATCAAGTTATTTTGTAAAATAAAAACACGAGCCCAGAGTTGGACTTGGGAATGAGAAGGGTAGCAAACGAAATGTCAGCAACAATACAACAAGTCAGGATTGTTTCAAACATTTCAGCTTTGACCCGAGCGCAGACGAATTATGTTTTAATCTTCGTTTTATATACGAATGCTGTACGGAGGAAAATATTTCTCTTTGTACACTCTCTCAAATAGTCTGAAAGGTCAACAAACAGCCCGCAACTAAAGGACTGGAATTATATAAAAAGGGACACTTTTCTAACAAAGCCATTTATGTTGGCGTTTTAGGAGTCATTTTGAAGTTCAACTGGTACGGAATCTACTCTGAAAATTTCGGACTCTGGCCTTGACTTCGGACAGTAAAACCACGGCCAACGCGTGAAAGTGAATAGCTGCAATTGACATACACATAGCTACATTTAGTTCTGCCTAAATATTAAGATTCGGCTTGAATATGAACTAACGAAAGCTAAGTTTATTCTGGAGTGCAGAAAACGAATTCTCTTCCAGCCATCCTCTCCTAGATGAATGTTTTTTTATGATCACCTAGTTATCATATTTTGAGTTGTGGGTAGAGTTTGCAAAGCATTTAAAACATGCTACTATGAAATCCTTCGATGTGTCATAATGACAAAGTATTAGCACGATCTTTAACCTAAGCATCGCTAATGAGGAGCCCGTAGTGATGTTCCCAGGCACACAAGGTGACGCATTGATGACATCGCAGTAGTCAAGGTTGGACCACCTTCGACCTTCAATACCGGAGGTTTATTTCAATATTATTTGTTCAAATGTTTTTCCTGCATATTGTTTATCACATTTTGTTGCTTGGCGTCGTTCCGGGTTATGTCTGAGCAGTCTGAGATTTACAAAACTGGACAATCCAGTCTAGAGTGTGAGTATTGTTAAGAGTCATGCATATTTACTTCGCTGCCACTCCCTAACTTGTTTCTTCAATATCCATAGACAACGAAATGTCTCATTTCGAATCTACTTCTTCAAACTAGGCCACTCCGTTCTGTAGTCAAGGACCTAAGGCTGTCGTGCTCATATCGTTGATCGCTGGTCATCATACATCACTCACATGACCAGTGTGCCCTAGTGTATAAATAAAGCTAATGTACAAAACGAGTGCTAGTCACGCCACCTCCGCCGGTATGCACCAGGTCTAACTACAGTCGTGCTTGTTTTTTCCAAGCTCAGCAGATTTAGCGTCGGTCAAGGTCAGGCCGAGTTAATTATGAATTTATTTTACAGTTAATATCGTGTGTTGAGCAAGGAAAAGGTGTGTCAACTTTTGAAGGTCTAAGTTTTTGCACTGTTTAGAAATAATGTACTGCCTGAGATTGGATCTAACATACTTGTTACGGCTGTAAAAAACAATGAAATATATAAACGTTTTTCAATGGTGATCTGTTGAAATATTGTGAATGGAATCTTGTCAAGAATCCTATCCGTTTTGTATCTTTAGACATTAGCCTTTAAAAGACAGAAATCTATAGTTCTAGTAAAGCGAAGAGCAATAATAATTATTCGTAGTAGTGTAATTCATTGTCTGTTCTTCTTACTAATCTTTTGTCATGAATTATTTGTTTGTTGCTCGAGATACGTCCTCAGGGTTGAGTAACAGTGGCATTAATACCAACATAAACACTTCACATAGCCTACAGCGGGATTAGCCCGTGTCGTGAGTCGTGGGTGCCATTACGAGCACAAATCACGTACACAAACATGCACACAGGGAATGTACATCTGTACTCTGTCGGATCATAAAAAAATCTGATGCGGGGATAAAATTCACGACACAGAGCAGACGTACACCATTGCGCCATTTAGGTCGAAAATAATACGACGTAGGAGGGAGAAGCATGACAATTTTTACCGGGACACGAAACTTCAGGCTGCTACTTAACATTTCATGATGAATTAACTCAAGAAACTCCTTCTAAGGTATGGCCATCGCAGTAATCCACACTAAAAAATGCTTATTTAGCAAACAAAAGAAAAGAAAACTCATACATAACAACCCATAACAGACTATAAAACCAAGCTTCTACCTAATAAATCTTCTTAATGGTCCACCAACAAATTATATGACACAATATCAGTGTCCCCACTTCTGTAGCACTAATATCACTAACAAACTGACTGCTGGTTGTTTAGTCTATATTCTATCGGCGCCTACTCAAGCGAGCACTATTAGCTGGGTGTTAACCAACGTAGAGCATCGCTTCGACATTGACATAATTCACAACATCAAAGTAAACAGGGGATATCAATCCTTACACTTTATGTGTACTTGTGGACTTTTGTTCGCTTAGTAAATGGTTAGTGTCAATAAATAGAGTTAATATTGGATATTTGATGACCGAAACATCTTAGATATTCTATAATTCTCAGCTAACAATGTCAGTTTCTTCCATAAAATGCGAAACACGATGAGGACGTCGAGTATTTCAGTCGTAAAATTCTTAAAGATGTTGTAAAATAAGATCATAACGGTGCACTTAAATTAAATAAGAATAGTACTGAGAATTATATTAGTACCGGACTTACAACCTAAGCTGTAAGTGGTGCTGCAGTTAGCGGTGAAGAAGAATTTTATTGTGCTCCAAATAATTCAGATAGATTTTTAGCCAAAACCACAACACACTCCTTTGCCATTAAAAACGCTGCAGCATCCACTAATAGGTGTTCACCGTTTATTTCCAGACGACCCAATCAGCAAATGAGAGGAGTTAACCAGTTAACCCAATTTTTTGACAAAACTACATCAACCAATTTGGCACAGGACACACGGTCAGGATAATTAATGTCATTCATTGCGCGTGCGCCGGTCATTGCTATTTTTTACTCGACTATTTTGTTGATAATGTCGTTAGTATAAATAGAATGCCCCCGCGACTTATTTCGTCATAATTATGGCATTTGTGATATGTGTACTAACATAGTTTGTTTTAAAAATGGAATGAAAGTTGACAGGATGCCAGCATGTCATCTGCATACACTCATATGCATCAAAAATCTTTCTATCTTGCAGTACCATCAATTCATTCTGGATTCCTCTTTGGTGCTTTAAATAAATAAATAAAAGGGAATAATGTAGGGGTTAAAATTTTACAGCACATATCATAAGTTTGGAATAATAATTAATTTATACATCACCAAGTCAAGAACCAACGTTCAAGCAACTACACTATACACGCTCGATGCAAATCAATGTTGAAGGACGACAATGCTGTGAAGAAAGCTAAATACTTAGTGAGCCAAAAATAGAAATATAGGTAAACACAACAATAGGTGCTTTATTGACTGTGCGCTTATGAGCATGAGTCAGAAGTATATTCACACTCGATTCTATCCGGGTTCGTGTCACATTATTATCAAACACAACCTGTGTAAAATTGGTATTTATCACTAAGGCAGAAATCTCCACATCGATGATATAGCTGTTTCTTTAATTGATACAAGTCACTTCCTGGCAATCAGTACTAAAGTTAACAACAATCAAGTAAAGAAACTACGGCGCATAATTATAAATAAATAAATCTGTGACACAATGCCTCGGAAATAGTGGCTAGTGACGCAATCTGACGTTGTGAATGTAATATACTGTGCGATATGTAGCCTGCACGCATGGGCGTTATGCTTTATGCAATAAATACTATAATAGTTACTTACCCACAACGAATCAGCATTATTGTTTGTGGTTATGTTTTTTTAGTCCGTGCAAGTCTCAGTCATCCTCGCAATATAGGCTAGGCTGGCCCGTTCTATTTGTATTTCTCGCTTTGGAAAAAACAATTTACTAGATATTTTAAAAAAAGGCACATTACTACAGTCTAAGTTTTACTGAGCGAGAAGAGAGATAGATTCATTTTGTAGCGGAGGAAAATGTGTACATTAGTTTTAAAGAGTTGCAGCTGAATAAATTAACTAAGGATTAAATTGTTTCAGCTTGATCCTTTGTGCAAGGTTCCCACTGTATGACCGTATAATATGGATTCTCTGCTTATATATTCTGAAACTCTTAGTGCAGAATTTTCTCCTGGCTTTAACAATTTTAATATGCCGCCGAAGTTTCTTTCAGACTATCCTTACTAGAATGCATTTTTATCCATATAATAGACGAATGACAATATTTGCGCTGTGCAAGGCGACATGTCCAATCAGAGCTGCTTGACTACGCGCATCGCACCGGCTCGGAAATCGAACCTGACACTGTGACCTACATTCTAATGAAGTGTACTGCTGTGCCGTATTGCGCATTATTATTTCTATGTTACGTTCCGTAGCAAAGCTCGTGTGTGCAGATGTTTTGTTGGGAATCGTGGCTACCTACAGGCAAAGGATCCGTTCTATTGTTTCACATCTGTATTATTTTCCAGCTCGGTTGCATGTTGTATCCTTCTGTGTCTGTATAATGAAGATAACCATGTATGATTGGATTTATTAATATTTCTATAATATTGATTGATTGATAAACGATATCATTGCTGGAGGAATTCAATAGCTTCTCCTTTTAAAGCTATCCTCTTTGATCACTAACGCTTCGCGCATGATCTTCACAGTCTACAAAATCGACATTTCCTAAACTAAAATTAACAATACTCGTATTATTTGCATCAACTCTTTGTATATTTACACACCTACTAGATGCACTTCTAATTCTTTCAATTCTTTGTTGTGTAAACCTGATCACACGTCTTAGGCCTTGACACACCTAAACAATTTCAAGTCAAAATCTCGCATGATGTAAGCTGAATGGACCTCAAGATGTTATCAAGCCTTGTTAGCCTGATTGCCGACGTTTGAAAACTGTTGTGGGAATAATTGCGCAGAGCGACTACTGATTGTAGATAAGGGTTAAGGGATCGCCGTAAATGGAAAATTATGAGAAAGTCGGCGGATTTTGATGTTTCGGTGAGTAATGGTTTGGAAGGAGTTCGTTTTATTCTTATTTATGGTTTGCGAAAGTATTTACTAATCCATCTTTCCATTTCGTTGAAATAGCAAGAAAATTGTTTCTTATTTTTCAGTTTAATTTTTTTTTAAGGTCATAAAGGTCTTGACGGCAATTTCGCATTAAGTAAATTGAGATTTATAAAAAAAATCCACTTACCAGGATAGAAGTCATGAGACTTGGACATCTTGACCCTGGCGCCAGTGTCCTTCTGCAGCTGGGCGATGGTCTCGCCACCCTTGCCGATGATGGCGCCGGCCACCATGGACGGCACCAGCACCTTGAAGTGGTATGTCGGCTCCACGGCTGCAGACCATAAGTAGCATAATTAGAAGAGCCTACAGATTATATCAGAACCTGAGCACTGTGTTTCGTAATACAAAATGAGAAAAATAAGAAATTTAATTTCGAAGCTCTAGTATTAGTACAACCCAAAAACGTTTGTTGAGATTGTTTATGTAGAAGAATTCATTAGAGAAAAATACGAAATGATTTTCATTAAAATAAACAAGAACTTGGGAGAGCATGTTTGCGTAGGTCGCTATATTCTGAGAGAGACGCCTACATAACGTCAAATTTCTGACCGTAAGAAAAAAGAAAAAAGAAAGAAAAAGAGTTTATTTGCGCCCAGAAAAGTAACTACGGCTTTCAAATTATATATAACTTAGATACAATTGGGAATTGGTAATAAATCTGATGCTTTACAACTCCCTTCAAATCCTTTTGAAGATTAGACGAAACACCAGATTATACTAATTGGTTTCAACAATACTCTGGATATAGCTCCAGGCTCCCGATATAAATTAACCAAGGATTTACATAGGTAATCAAAGAAAATACAGCCGTGATTAAATGTGCAAAAGGTTGAATAAATTGACTAGCTTCGTTGAAAAGGAATCCAATAAATGGACCGCAGATAACATCTAAACAACAAAACACAGTGCTCAGATTCATTCGGCTACATTTAAATGAGGTTTCATGGGATTATGTGGATATTGCAGCTTCATTTCAACCATGAAATCTCAATTTATATGTAAAATATTTCAGCGTAGTGGCTGGTGATCAAAAGCGTGAGAGGTACAAACTTGGGAGCACCAGTTCCGGTATAGCTATCGCATGAGTCAGTGTGATGTGCATTATTATGTATGTATGTATTTTAAACCACACCTGCAGGACCTGTGCTGTCGCGTGACTGTGTATGAAGATTCAATAGCCAACATCAAAAATAAATAATTATTATATTAATTAGCACCAACAGTAGCGTGTTCGGTGACGAATTAATTTCGCAAGTTTGTTTTGGCACGATATGTGAGTCTCGACGTGCCAGTGTTAGATGTGTTTGCTTTAATGCTTTTCATTTTAATTTAAAGGCAAATAGTACAGCTTTTAATTGTATAGTTATTAACATGCAATTTATTTCGCTGATTAATGCTAGATCTAACACAGATGGAGAATACGACGAAGAAGAAGCCTAAATGATTAATGAGAGAAATAAAATGATCCCTACTTCCAAGACGCCAAGTGAGAATGTGATTGTGGTGAAATCGAGCCCCGTACATGAAACATTTTGAAGAAAGATATCAAGTGCAAACCACAAAGTTTGGAAGTTTTGATATTTCCCGGAGGGATAAACAAGTTGAATTTGACAAAGAGAACGGACAAAAGTTGGCAGAACGACAAACTAAGTACAGGACAAGTTTCATTTGTTTGTTTTCATGGTCCATATCTAATTACGCCCCAAACCGCTGGACACGTTCCACTTAGAAAGTTACTTAACCAAAATGTAAAGCAATGAAACACTCATATCTATAAAGAAAATTGCATAATGATTGAAATTTTTGAACGCAAAAATTCAATCAAGAAGCAATTTTAGAGCAGACCTTGAGGGACGCCTCGTGGCTTTTGTCAAGAGTCATTAATCAGGTGTATTACGAAGCACCGTTGTGCAGAACAATGTGAAAACTAGTGTGCCACCTACATTCAATATGTTTCAATTGAGTGGCATCCCACCGTCTGCCGGCGCGTCTCATTTGACCTCATTTCAAATGGAGCATGGCAGTTCACCTGCGGCCTGCCACATCTCGCACCGCGACATTTGAGCGACAATACTCCAGCTACTATTTTTCCTACAATCTGTTAGCTGGTCCATCATGTTTCAAGTTTTACGCCAGCAGAGACAGGCTATTTTTTACCGAGAAAAACTGGCGGTTAAATAAATTCGAGAGAAATTTTCACAACTTTGCCGGTCGGTTCGCAGGATTGTGTTAAATATGGTTTACATCCGAGCTTTATCTAAATTTTACACACATACTTCTTTGTTGAAAACTGTAATTAAAAACCTTTATGGCATTAAGAGTTAGGAGGCAGAAAAACAAGCAGCTTAGCCAGGACTGGGTTACAGCTGGCAAATATTCTAAGTATCAAAAAATTGCTCCAAAGTAAAGCAACGAAAGTCTAAGAAAAATCATCCCGATAAAACTAACGTTACAAGTACGGCAAGAGTTCTGAGATGGAAAGATAATACAGTGTCTGCGATCCAATATTCTTTTAAAGGAGAAAATACTAAGGAAAATACGTCTCAACGACAAGAACAATGAAAATATATTTTTCTAGAGAAACATTTTCTAAAACGATTTAGAACGAGAGCAGCGAGTGGTGCAAATCATATTCTTTTCAAACATCGTGCGCTAAAAAAAGGGTTGTCATTGATTTATAGGTCTTCATGACGTGGCCAAACACCGCACTGATAAATTTATTATAATGCTTTCTCTGCGTCGGCGATATTGTATGTATCATGGCCGGTAATGGGCTATTATAACGTAACGGCCACAAACAATAGCTGTTAGTGACATATATTAATCAACAATGAAAGGATAGGTACGAACGTCATCTAACCAAAAAAATACAATTAACTTGAGGTAACTCCGACTTGACTCTAAAACAAATTGCTTTATTTAATTCCTGCACAACAGGAAAAGCTTCATTAATTAACTCGGGAAAAATTGCGATACCAGAGACGAACGGCTAGGGAGTGGCCCATTATAATTTCTCTCATAGTTAATTTAAATATTAGAACAATACACGAAATATTTTACATCTACGAACTGCACCCATTCACGTCAAAATAAAGAGACATGGACAATGGCACAGAATTTTTCCGAGAGAAAGATTTCCATGTACAATCTCGTCATTATCTGGATAACGGAGGGTAAGAAAAAGGCCTATTCTTCGTACCCCACATTAACAATAGAGATCTGAGGCTTATCCGACCGCCTCGGAAGCTGATAATCTAGACCAGCCTGACCACTGACGAATTATTTCGACAGGGTTACGCCAACATTAATTTCGCACTCAATTTGGCATTCCCTTCATTCCAATAACGTCGACTTATCAAAGATTACAAGCCTTTGTAGCTTTCGGGACGTCTCTAACAAAAGATTTTTCTGTTTAGAAATAATAATAGGCTCGAATTCGGGAGTCAGGTCGCTCTTTGACAAAGGAGCTTATTTAATGGCACGCTCGTGTTCTCATTTTTTCGCATCAATTATTTTTTAATAGCTGTCTTCCTTAGAAAGTTGTTCGTGTCGTTCGTCATAGAAATCAGAGGATTATAAATAGGTGAGTTTGCCGCACCGCTGCCGCACCTCCGCCTATTCTAGGTCGCGACCTTACGGCACACGTTGCCAAGTACCGCATTTGGCAATGCTAAGCCTTTAAAAGTTTGGCGATGCAAGCTTTTCGACACGAATATATCGCTTTCGCTATACATGATCATGTAACCGATGTTACGTCTAACGAAATCCGACGGGTTAAGAGGTTCTTAATTGGCTTAGAAGCACAAGGACTGGCTGTTTTTGTATTTTATCATTCACTAAACCAAAGGCTCATCACAATGTGACACGGGCCCATGGAAACCTAATTTGTCTGAAAACACGCAGTGGTTTACATAACCATAATTTAGCTTTGAAACTGGGTATTCTCTCGTTATTTAGACGCATAGTATTATGAGCTTTGTGTCCTTGTAAATCTGAGCAATGTGCATTCATTTGTTCAGCAGTAATACGTAATCAGAATTTGTTGCGAGCCACTGACCACAATAGATAACAGAACAACATAGTGGTTAGATATCTGCAAGCTCCGACTCGTCATATTCCTTGCTTTGTGTTCAAATTACTCATTATTTAAACGTCAAGGTTCTAAACGTTACTGAAAGTCTAAATTAGTAATTACGTTTACTAAAGCTTATGATGAATTATACACGTTTGGTTTTCTAAATTTATTGCAAAGATCCGCGTTGACTATAATAACGGATCATTAAGTTGTTAGAGCTACTGTAGCAAGATACTCCAGAATCATTAGACTACATTATACCAATAGACCGCGACGTATGGAACAAACCACGTATATTACTATAGTAACCCATGTCAAAGCGTTTAAGAGAAATCACGAAGCAGCATATAAACCCGTCAATTTACTGCATAGAAAGCTAGCAATCACATCTGGTCAATCAATTAACTTCGACTGGCAACATGCTAACTGAAGACCATTGCTGTCGTGAACTGATTGTTCTGACCGAGCACCCGGCGACATTGACGACCAATCGATGCCAACAACTAACAATCCCCTTTGACGTCGAGCTGCCTTTCAGCTTTCAACGTCTGCAAACTGCCCTTTAATATTCTAAACTCTGCAACGAAAACTGTGTCAGCGGCGTCCCGGTTATTTTGTTTTGTTCTTTTTTTTAAAGACCGGACACAAGGCTTAAAGAGGGCGGAAGGCACGAGAGGCACCCACCAGTGGGTGAATGTAGGCCGAATAGATAGGAATCTTTTGTCAGGTCGCTAGTCAAGATCGAATTTGCTGTGTATTCAAATTTTGTTACACCTACACACTTTTTTAAAGCGATAAGCACGTTTTTAAGGCTTCGAAGGAGAAGTCTAAACTTTCTATTTCTACAGTATTTGTTTATTTGCCAAACGATGCGATTTTTTCTGTACTCCGTATATCAAGAGTCATATTGATAATAATATATCCAATACCACATACAATGTCCGAAGTTCAGAACAATCGAAGATATTAAAGGAAACCATAAAAATGCGCATATTGTTATAACCGGCTCATGATTAAAGTAGCTTCGAGTACCTACATTATATGGTTCTCGACGTGTTCCCATTCCAGAAGGTACTCGCTGCACAAAGCTGCTGGCGTTTCATCTTTGTGCTTTGATCTGAGCTGCAGCCGAGATTAATGGCGACTTTGTCTCCCGCGTCATACCTCCGCACAAAATATAGAGCTGCAAACTTTTCCCTCCAAGTAATTACTGATTAGAAGAAGAGAATGCTTCCGACAACATTTTATTAAACTCTTAAGACATAGCGGCATCTCGTAGCGTAATAATCAGCAACAAAGAATAAGCTTTATAAATTCCCGGATCAACTTGGCTGCGCAACTTCCCAAACGTTTTAATCTTCACTAAAAGTTTGTCTAAAGCGGGTACGTACGGCCCGTATTTATTTTTACCGCATTTTAGCAAAATGGCCGCGCATGGCTCTAATAAATCACGCGTGATCCGATCACTCGGCGTCCCGCGCGCCTGTGGTTATCTCCGGCTATCTAAAAAAGGCCCATGACGACACAACGAGCCCCGCTCGCGCATCAAGCATGCATTATGCATGAAATTTATCCAACCTACTTACCACAACAAACAAAATATGGACATATTGAGGTTACAGTATAATCTATTGAAATATTTGGATTTTCGCATCTTTCTGATCCGAGCTTACTTCGTTGACACAACGTCATAACGAGCTCTTAAACACTCAAGAATATGAACAATCTGACACGCTAAATTACACAACGTAAACAGGACAACAGCTATTTCAGAACTAGGTGGAATTATGCGAAGTTTCGGGTTGTCTAAACAAACCCTTTGCGATAGACAGCAGCTATTTGGCACAATGTTGGAATGGGCGGCCAAACTCAGGACACTAACCGAAGTAATGCAAATTCCGAAGGTTGAATACGAGCGGAAATGACGCAAGAGGGAGGGGGTCCGACTCGGATACAGCTGTCAATAACGCAGACGTGCTGTATAAAAGCAGCTTTGAAAAACAGACGAGTCCCTTCCCCGGGTCTCTCTAACTGGAAAAATGTTAAATTGGAAAACCATTATGCCTCATTTATAAAACTTATCGGCGTCTGCCGCAAATTCGTGGGAATGGGACTGGAGGACTTTTTACGCTCGTTAATTTTCTATTATGTGAATTATGTGGAAGAAGCCATATTTATGGAACTGAAGACTTAAATTGGTTACAAATGTCGCGATTTCACGCCCAATTTTCTAATCAAAGTTACACCTACCTACTCGGCAAACTGAAACAACTAGGTATATATGTATCTATATCCGTACAATCGTACATATATCACGTAGCTCGTGAAATTCATGCTTAATGTTACGTGACGTAGCGCCGTCTTCGCACTTCTGATTTAAATATGGACTTTTATTTTCTTCTGCTCATTTTTCCCATAGACGGATGCCGAGCATGCTCAAAAAAGAACACACGCCTGGATTGATATCGCTTTTCTGTCAGATACTCCAAGCTCACAAGGTTATCATTATTTTAATATTTCTTTTGAGATACCGTGAGCGCCAATAATAAATCATCTTTCTGATAATTGTCTCGTTAGTAACTTAGCAACTAGATGGAAAAAGAAAATATCAAATGAGATGTCCCAAATACTTTATTGATCGCGTCAAAGATGTTGGAGGGTGGGCTCTTATAATTGTCTATTAAATAAAATGGAGCTACACTAAGGATTTATTTTTTTCTTTACATTCCTTCCATCTTTTTTGAGAAAGAACTTTGAATTTTAACCTCAATATTTTCCCTCGTTTATCGAAGATCTAGGAGTTTCAGGAGGGGCTATCATCCCTTCGTGAGCGTTGTTGGTTCAAAATGTTATTGCCGTGAATTGTATATTGTCTCGAGACACAAAACGGTAAGAAGAGAAAGAAGCGGGCTAACCTGAGTTCTTACGAATGCCACGGCATTTTTCTTTTCAAAATTTTAGAAATACGAAATCTATCACTTGAAATTTCGGCTGGCAAAATAAAGGTTTTTAATTTTAAGCACAGTTCCTAAAACTGAGCACAAGAAGAAGAATCGAACGCGATTCAGATATCTATCGATATATCCATCAAGTGATATGCAAACAAACAACCCATAGCAAGCACATAAAACATGATTGGACAAGATTGCACAGCCAATGCAACGAGTGGAGCAGCCAGTTGTCACGACGTCGTAAAGACGAAACAATTTACAGTAACCTGTTATCCTCACACGTTTATATGAATTGACATCGAAATTTACGACTCGAGCACTCTTAGCAAGAAACTGAATGTAGTAGAGATATGTTGTCTGACTTTAATGAGCCACACTACATGATTAATGAGTATAGTTTAATGTTATTAGAGGAATTCATTTCGATCATTAGTGCTAATCTGCGGACATCCGAATGCGTTTCGATTTTCGAAAAACACACACATAGTTTGAAAATATGCCTGTCCTTCAGATGGTTATCTTTTAATAAATAATCAAGTTATTATAATTCGACGTAGTGACGTAGATAAAAGATATAAAGAGAAATCAGAACCTAGCAACAACCAAATAAGAAATGAGATAATTCATCTTTTTCAGATTCATTCAGAACTAACATCGTCAAGAATTGCAAATAATGTATTCCGTTGAAAAAATCTCGACATGGAAGTGGAACCGTTTGCCCATTAAGACGCCCTAATCGCTTTCAGAATCGAAGAAGGGTTCAGGAATGACGTCGCAGTTAACCTCGTTACGGTCTACGCCCATATCGGTGAATATTGTGTACAAATAGCCAATCTCACTTCTGATTAGGATAGCACTCAACCAAATTGGAGTATGATAGGACTGGCGCCAAACACGGAAGCTCCTCGCGATATCCCACGTTGAGCCAATAAACTTAATCAACGTTCCAAATAAACACTAACAATAAAACTTTGTTAAATTGAGATTACGAACACCTAAATACAATCTAAAAGTTTCCAAATGTAACTCAAAGAGTTCTATAAAACATCAAACTTTACGCTGTTAAAATAATAACATGTAGATAATTCATTTCGTGTATCTCATTTCTCTTTTATGTCAGTCATTACATATTCAATTACACTTTACGGTTGGCGAGATCCAGGGTATTTTTATAGAGAAATGCTCGTACATTTATCCGCTGGCGAGGGCGCACTTCCTTTGGGCGCTTGTGCCAGATAAAAAGTCGCACTCCAGAAGCTCTTGACAAGCTCTTTAGCTTCATCAACGCTTTTCACAGATGCTCGCTCGTCGGCGTTCAAATATGGCGGTTTAGCTAGCGATTATCCCGCATTGACGTATTTGCTCTGCGCTTTGCACAAATCTCAAGTTCCGTCCAAGTTATTTTTCGTCTTAGTTTAGCAATCAATAAGTTTCAAAGGAAAGCTTTTACTTGGGACATATTAATAGATCACTCTTATAGATAATCTAATATACTTTCGGCTATCAGCATTTTGTTTGATAATTGCGATTACCTCGTTTGATATCAAACATTAGACGGAGGGATTCACCAACTGAGACTACTCTACCAGTATCTCACATAACTACAAATTTCACACCGTGACGAGTTATGTAAAACAATTTTAACGCTTCGTTTCTATTTAAATCACGTGTAAGGCCTTAAACCTTGAATTTTATTCACGTAAGAAGTACAGCGACCGTAAAACCAGTTGTCTCTAAGGACCACAGAGTCAGGCGTTCATAGTTGTAGAAAATACTGATTTTTATTGAATTTCTTTGCAATAAACCGGTCGTCGCAAAATAGTGGTGTGCCTCTAGTGGGTGCTTCAATCCAGTAGCTGTGACCTACTTCAGTGCTTGTCAAAGGCTTACAGTTTGATTCCGTGGTAAAATGCACATCGGACACCAGTTTTGAAATATGTCAGAGGATGCTCGTGTCATGTTGTGTCAACGATTTTTTGGTACGGGTTTCATTTATGAGATTTGATCGAGCACGCTTTCAACGTTGCCAAACAAAAACTGCTCTTTTAAGCTATCGCTGCGAACGACAGGTATCTAAACTTTCAGATCCATCACAAATTCTGTCGGTACAAACAACATTCTCAGCAACATTTATTTCGAAACTGTACAACTTCAACAAAGTGAGCTGGAGCTCGGTACACAAGCGTACCGTCGGCACAATAGCGTCAACAGCACTGGACGTCTTTTGTTACATCACTTTAAAACCACTAACTTGTTTACTGCCTTTTTATTCAGCAATATTTCACGTCATTTCGACATGGCCATTAGGCGCAAAATCTTAAATATTCTTTGTACCGTCTGTAGTAAAGATATTCTAGTACAATAAATAGCAATTCACGTCCTAATTCCCATTGTAATTGTAGCGTAAAAAGAATTTATTTTACTGTCCACAAATAATATAACTTTAGTATTGAGGTCGCGCATGATTATGTAAAAATAGATAACCTCTGTATATCATGCGTGAATGAGTGTTTTTATTTTAATATCTTCAAAGTTGTTTGAACTCAAGAAATAGGATGGACGATATCTATAGTTACAAAGAAATGTTTGCCGGATGAGCTCGACTTTTTTGCAAACTACATAGCATGTGCGCAATGGGGTGAATTGGGGTAAACTTTCCTGGATAGATTTCGTCGGACGCTGATCTAAGCTGTCAAAACTGCGAAAAACATGGAGAGGTGCCAGTACCGGGCAGCGGAGGCATCTTCATCGATTTCCGTGACGTAACTTTGTCTTGAGTCGTCCGCATACAGTTGTTCATGTTCCAAATCTGTGGCCCGAATCTGAGTCACATAGCTGATTGGAATCAGTGGAGTTTCGTGACACGGCCGACTTAATGCACTTTCCGTGATAGCTGTTCAGGATTTCACAACACAAGCGTGTCGTGGGCGGCCCGCACGCGACACAATGCCGTGCAATCGACGTGTGCTGCACCAACCACTCAATTATTGATACGCAAGGCCATTGTGTGACCCTGGACGGAATTTCAGGCAGGCAAAATGGACTATGCGCGATATTGATTCAAATCGTAGCGCAATAGAGATATTACCACCCATGTATGTTATCCGAATAGACCAGATCAACGAGATCAAACCAAACACAAGGAATGTACTTACATGTTTGCGAGAATAAATCTCACGAATTCAAACGTTCGATGATCCTCAAATAAATCCAAGCGTGCCAAACTACTATTTGCTTTTTATTTGTTTGCTAATGTAAGTATCTATGTTACGTTTGTCCTATTTATCTACAAGGGGCGGATTCTAGCCAAATCTGACTGTCAAAGTAAGATTTATTTACAAAACAATTTAACAATCAAAACGGCGAAGCTGGAGTGCCTCGGGAGGAGTTCTGGCCACTTGCTAAAATAACTGAATAAACTTGAAACAAAAACAACCGAGCGCCGGATTCCAGTCCGCCCTTAAAACGAAGCCTCCGTTTTAACTCTTTAATTAGAAACTTCACACCGTCTGTCAGTGAAAGTCTCCCAAAACAGTACGTAGGCTTAGAGCCATAGTGAAATAGTTGCGTAAGCGTGTACACTTGGATGAAAACGAAAGTGCCTAGCGCGCTTGCGCATCCGAATGGTTCTAATAAACACTTATTGTGTTCGATAAATTACATCGTGATACAGTGATTGTGCACTCGTTTCTTATACTTGTTTTAAGTGGAGAACGCGAGGTTTATAACTGTACATTTTCCATCATCAAAAGATAATTTTCTCTGTTTTAAAAAATAAATGTGTTTTTCGAGTCTGTAATATTCTCGGAATCTATGTACGTAGATGTTGCCGAAGTAATTTTATATTTAGTAATTTGGAGAAAGATGAAACGAGATATAACATTTTAGCATTTCTTTTATTCAATTTTAACATCATTTCTACTTTATTATGAACACGATATATTTCTAAGCTCCACGAGGTAAATTAAAAAGCTTTTCCTCATTGACCCGAATTCTTACTGACGGCTCAGTTACTGGTCTTTCTTTCCTCGTCCGCATATTAGGACCAAAATAATTAAGTGCACATGTATTTATTCATTGGCAATTAATAGGAAGTAAGAGAGCATATATCGCAAAGCAAACAAGTTTTTTGGCCAATGAGCGTAATTAAAGCGGCAGAGGCGATTGATAAGATAAAGTATATCAAATAGGTCACTTACTCTTGGGTCAATGCAGCACGTTTTGCGACACAGCCTATTTTTAGTTATGTCGTTAAGGATAAACGTGGCTGTGACGTCAAATACAAGTGTCATCAGACGATCGACAAGATGATTGGCGATCGGAGAAGTATCTCGTTATGTACAGATTTGATGTGAGGCGATTATCAAAATTGCCAGAAACAACTATTAAAATGTTGATGTGTATTTTTATAACGGATCTATATTATTACTTTAAGGTTCTATAGATCTAATAAAGATCACACGAACTCAAGAACTCATAAAAGTAATAATTGAAACCATAAGAACTTATAATGAGGACAGGGCAATACTACGTGCCTATCGACAGGACTGGTCCACATTTGCCCAAAGTCGGGAGGAATGGGTGGAAGAAAAAGATGCCTTGGCCCTGCAGTAGTGGAACTGAACAGGCTGAAAATAAATAAATAATACTAGAAAGGTACCGGCCGTAGCCTCATCTTTAACATTGCTGTCTCATAAGGAAAAACACCCAAGGCCGTACGTCTCCGTAATATCGAAATAGAAAAGTTTTCCAGACAATAGTTCCGGACGATTACAGCTGCCGTGCAACTTTTATAGCTACATGGCAGTTACTGCTGATATATCAACCCGATAATCAGAACTGTTTATTGGTACTGGAAACGTGAGCTGGGTTAATAAAAGCTATTTGGCAATTTAGCTTACATTTTTGTATTCGGTACATCAATATATCTTTATATTTTTGTCGAACAAATAAGTCTTAGAAAGCCGGAGATCATTCATCAATGATGATGAGACTGTTACAAGCTAGCAGAGCGTTTCCTCTCTCTTTCAATTTGTTTTCGCTTATTTGGTATAAGTATCATACATAAGTACTGTTAGATCTTGCTGCCTAAATATTTGATATAACCCCCTAGTCACCGCACCGACGCCCACCGGAAAGGACGGCGTATAAATTCTTGGCCGGGGACCATATCGTCGCGGTAAATGTTTATGAGTACCGTATCCCTATTTACAAGCACTAGGACAGGTGTCGCGTCCTATCACAATCCGGTCGACTTTGTGCACAAAATAAAGATGTCCGATTGACAAGAACTCAATGAGGGCATACTTTGAGGAGTAGGTACCACCTACACTACAAGGGCCTCGACACGTGGGAGACAGATTCGAGCCGAGAAACTCGTTACAATGTCCCGCCGATGCCGGTAGAATATTACCGCATAGGTTGTGTTGCGCACACCTTTGGACCGGTGACATTGGAATGAGTAACCGCTGCGCAGCTGAGCGTATCAGTGTGGCTCCATAACAGTCGTAAAGATCTGAAACTGCATTAGTTACTTTAGCACGACTTTAATGGTAGCATCTGATGGTCGGACGTGACTGAAGATGTTTTCTCGAGACTATCAGACACTCACGCTCTGAAACGTTTGTTTCGAAGAATAAACCTTTTTTATTTGGTTGGGAAATCATCAAATGATTTATGGAGGTATGCAGAACAGAGAGTAAAGTCCCGCTCACTTCCACTGAAAATGAGAGAATCCTCCGAACCAGACGGTTGTTGTGTCTGGTGGGCAACTGCCCGATAGTTGAAATTCAGACTGTTATATATGTTCAAATCGCACGGAGAACTTTGCTTGCGCGATGCAGGATTTCGTTAGTAATTCGTCACTGACAGGACAGATGGCGTTGCGGTTCTCTTTTGTTGCCATACAAATTTCACTTTCTTTGTTTTTCATGTGGCGGCATTGATGCTGCTACAGACTCCTCCTGCTCTAGGCGGAGCGGAAGGGAGTGTCATCTTACCGGCTTTCCTCCAAATGCCTTTTGCGTTCCAGGGCCGCGGTAACTCTATCGAACAATTCCGGAACCCTGGAAGAAAACTTGATAGAAAAGCTATGGTGACCTGCGACCGTTCAATGTCTCGGTTCTCGAAGACCTGTCAGCAGCTACACGTGACACTGCCAGCTGTCGTGTGTTATTTCTGTTTGAGTATTAATAGGTCAATGAGAGTCACAATTGAGTTCAGAACGCGTGGGGGTAATTTGTTAGTTTTTGTTTCCGAATGCCCCGTCGCGACTATTTCAAACGGTATTACTGGCTTGACGAGTCGACAAGGTTTTGACAGTCGTTTTATTCTATTCGCATTTTCAGCTATTGTGTGTGTTTTTTTTTCAATTAGGCTCTTGCGGTAGTATCTGTGAAATCCGTCAAGACTTAAACAGCTTACACGAAAAATTATAAAGTAGTTAGTTTTATGACTCTATTGATAGGCATAGGTCTACAAGAAGTAATCAAAGTTAACTATCGCTAACTCGAAAGCTACTAGTAATTTGATAAAGGTTACACGAATAACACGAAACCGAAGTAACATATCGTTTCTCAGAACGTGTGCAACTATTGGCGTGTCATCAGTCCCTTATGATAGCAAAATTGCAATACGAACACAATCAAAGACAATTTATATCAAAAAGGTACATGACTGTTTCAATTGCAATAAATGAGTACTCACAACTAATAGGAACAAATCAAAATGGTCGCTTATTGTCATTCAGCTGGCGATTGCGTCTGCGCATGGCTATTGTGACAATTCCATTGGTAATGCGCATCGATTACAACTGATAAACGCTCCCGATAAAATAAAAACTTTTAGATTATTATTGTTACGTCGAAAAGTGAGTTCTAAAAACATTAACGCTCGGTTGAAATTCGATTGATTGTGTGGGTAGAGATAAAACGTTGTTATGATAAACAAAGTGAATGTTACGATTATTGCTTTATTAGATGTGTATTTGTACTACGGAATGTAATTGTTGGATGTATTTTTATTCGAATAAATACCACTACATTTGTGCGGAGACTGAAAAACTATCGCTCCGTGATTGAGATTTATTTTATCAGTATCAACAATAGATAAATCCAATGTAAGCTTCTTGATTCTTTCTTACGTAAAGTATTAGTTTAGCTAAAGCAAATCCTATCGTCTAATACTTCACAAAATTCAAAGATGCAGAACAACAATATTTTCCTACAAATTCGAAGTTTCTAGACACAAAACACGAATCCGTCGAGGTATACCTGCTCTCAGCTTTAACATAATGAATACTTACAACAACCGACGGTCAGAATGCTAAGCAGCCGGTCGAGATCGATTTGAAACCTTTTGCGTAGCAAAGGACCATTTTAAAATATTTATTATATTTTAAAATGGTCCTTTGTATATTTTATATTATATATATTATATTTGTATTCAGATTCAGACACGCACAAAGTTGCACCTTACTTATCTAAAAAGAAGGTGGATTTTTTAAAAGAGAGACACGCGTTTTCCCTATGTCCCTAGAGCCGGATAGGTGCGGATGTGCTATTCTCATCCTGACACGATTATGGGGTGACACTATTTTCAAATGCAAGGTTTCAACCCTCAGCTAAAACTGCGATTTTCTCAACAGAATAAATCTTATTGGAATGTGACTAATAAGGTTTTTTGCAACTTTCCGACGAGTAAGGCGGACTAGACTTGAGCGGAAGGATCAATTCAAATTGTATTAAATTAGCGTTTTAGAATGCACTTAAAACTAGGCGATTGTAATTACCTATCAATTTACAGGTCTTAAAGAGGTCCCTGATAAGATAGTGTTATCAGCAAGCCTATCGTTAAATTGTAGAATAATATGAGAGCTCGTTATCAGTTTGGATCGTATTGATAAATAATGTTGCTGTTATCTTTAGGAAGCGTCTATGTGGCCTTATGTAATTTAGTTTCTACATATAACTGTTGTTGGGCAAGGTTATTTTACTGAAGGCTTGAGTTATTCAAATAATTTTCGAAATTATCTGAATTTTTCGTTGTTTTATTTTGTAAAATTAATTAAATAGCTACGTAAAATGTTTTCGCTCATGCCTAAGCGAAGCTAGCGTTTACTAAGTTATTTTAATAAAAATAAGACAAAGGACGCTTTTGTTTTCAACATATCCCAGACGCGGTCTTTTTGTGATCCCCGGGCGCAATCCTTTGAGAATACACGCTGTATTTGTTTAGCGAAACTATTCCTTTATCCAGCTTACAGCAAGACATTTAGTACGTGAATAAATTATTATATATTCACTCTGAAATAGAAATACAGTGAAGTTTTTTTGTACACGGGGAAAATCTGGCAAATATAGCGTAAACGGTTTCGGATTTATAGAATTTGTTGGATGAGAGAGTAATAATACTGAGAAATTGGTTATTGCCTATTGGCTGGTATTGTTCAACGAGAGGAAACACACATATTTCGGAAAATACTCTTGTCTAAATTCCTCCAAAGGCGCGGTTTGGATACCACGACATTGTCCGTGAGATAATTGAACAAGAAACGACAACTCAGTACATGCTAATATACAGAAAATACGAAGAAACATGACCAGAGAGTAACAAGATGATATTTTATTCCTTTATTTCAATATTTATGATTTGATCAACAAGGATTATGTGGGACTGGATGGAGCCTCAGGCCACGAACTTATGCGCAAAATATCCATCTAGGAAAGGTAGGTATATCCCATACGTATAGCCCACAAATGTATATGTGACGTTATTTCCTCGGCGATCGGAGAGATACCATCGGATTGGAAAGATGCGAATATTGATTTGGTCAAATTCGAGGAGAAACCTGTGCAAACACAAATATTATTGGAGCTATTTAGATAGGATGGCTCAAGGACTGTGAAGTTGGAGTTTGGGTGCTGAGATCGGAAGAGTAAACAATTATCTCGATATAGAGTTATCAGATTTAGGACATCGGCACCTAATATGGAAATCGTCACAACGTCAATAATTTCCAAGTTATTCATTCAAGTGTATGGTCCACTTAATACTCCTCAAAGACCAAAAACTAGCTAACAATTCAGTATCTAAAGGTAACATTACAAACCATGGACCTTTCTTTTGTAAGGGCCTCGTACCTCTCCCGAGACACCCACCGGAGGACCCACGGACAAATTGCGAGCAAAACAAATATTTATTTTGGCACAATACCTCTTTACAGCAGGCCTGTTTCCACGTAGTTAAGAACTTATGATACGGGCTCTTGTGTTTATCATACGTCGTTAAACTCCGGTTTAATGTTAATTGGCAGTTAGGTTTGTGTTGGCGTTGCTTTGTTACAAACAAACCCTCTCGGGGAGATGGTAAAGGTAGGTGAAGCATTTGAGATCTTCAAGTTGTTAGCAGCATTCTGGATCTAGGAAATGGGATCGGTTTTCGGTTTCCGGAACCTGACTTTAACCGCATCAGTTGTGGATTTCGGAAACATGCGGTTTTACCGCGCCGTAACCGACCCGGATGTCGATGTTCATCATCCGGAAATACGGTTGGTTTGTGCGTTTGAGTTTAAATAACTTTTTGGACTACATAAAAGATGGATCGCTGGATGGCTTCCCCATTGGCGTCCTTTACAAAGTTTGCGTGGATATCACAAAAAGCGCGATAAAATGTATAAGTAATAAAAACTTGAAAAGTATACTTTAGTCAAAGTTGGAAGTTTAAGCACATCACGGCATCGTTAATTTTGCGAAGGGATAAATAACACGCAAGCCAAACTGCGGTTAATGATACACATTTTTAGCGTTTCTGTATGAACAAATTTAATGAGGCCCAAAAAAGTCTAGCAAGAACACTAAGCAAAAACTTACGTGGGTTTTAATAAGAAAACTCAAGGGTATTTGAAGGACCGAGGGAAAATTGCCAACACCTAACTTCAATTTATTAACATTTTCATTTAAAATACTTTAACTTTTCTCCCTAAGGAAATACAAAATGTTTATTAAGGACAGTTTTGATCTGGGTCAAACGTTAGGGTGTCCCTAGGGTGCGAAATCCGACTTTGGACACCTCACGTTGTCTAAAACGATCCGTGGTCCTTGTAGACAGAGAGCTGACGTATAATAAAATTACTGGAATGTAGAATTATACTGAAAAGTAGGCCGTATAATTAAATTATGAACGTTTCGGAAAATCAGACCGACGGTTTTGTCATGATTGAAAAAATATGTAAACAATTTCTGACAACATTTGGACAGATATTAATACGCCTGTCTAATCGTTGTTTATTCTGGTCGGCTTCGAATGTTATTTTATTTATTTTACGCACGCCTAATAAATAATTAAATTTTCGTGTCAAATCATTACGTGTGCGGCTATCTAACCGTGTAGTGATTAATTGTGCAACCAAAAAGGTTACAATTCCCTTGACATTTAGTGTGTGTGGTTACACTGCTTACCTCGGCCGCTGTCGAGAACCTCCGCGGGAAGTGCGGTCATTACGAGCGTTGTGGCGAGCGCATTAGTTTCATAAAATTAATTAATGAAGTATCATTACCGCACATTAAACGCGTGATGATTAAAGGTGCTTGTGAACGGGATGGACTGCGCACTCAATTATAGTTCATTGTTTACTTAAATAAAACTAATTTATGAGGCAAATGGCAGTTCAAACTACACATTCGAACAGGTAGAAAAAGAGTTTAGCCAAACCTTCTCTATTACTCTCTGAACCAATCAAGTGTAGCGATTGAAACCACAACATCGCCCTACCCAAGCATTTAGTTCAAGCAACCAGTCTACACGATCTAAACCAACACGTTACACTGCGTAAACATTAGACACGCTACCCAAGAGACAACACTTGACAAATTGCTGACAACCTTCAGGCTAATCAAACGCCCCACGATACACAATAGACTCTAACGCGAAGACATTCAACTTAGAATCAAACAGCGAGGCAGAATGTGCAGTCAGTACCGGTAATGACCTTGCCTGTCATCAGTCTGGTGTCAGCAAGACCTTCACACGGTAACTAAACTTATTGCTTTTAATCCACGATTGAAGCAGGTTCTACTAAGATTCATATTACGTAATTCATTGGATAATTCTTCATAAAGATTTCCTTTGTAAAATCTAGTGTATAACAAAGGCCGAATAGATTGGCTATCGAAAGTTATCGATGCGGCTGCCAGAACTAATTTGGCAAAAATTTGGGGAAAGTTCCGTAATATTTTCCCACAAATATGAAGCCAATATTGATGTTCGTTGTATCGTGGTTTTTTATACAAGAACTTAATATCCTAGAAAGTAGTGTGATTGACAACACGACAGCAATTTTATCAGTAAATGCATGCTATCGTAATTTTCCCATATCGCATAGCGGTCATTTCCGCGTAGTTTAGAGCGCGGACGATTTTCTATATGATCCGTCCATTATTAAAGGGTTAAACAGCTCTTGAAAGCTCGCCGGGTGTTACAATGGGCCGGGTTTGCTGACCGGGGCAATACCGTCGCCGTAATTAAGGAACAAGGGCACAAATGTCACCCTTCCTACTAACTCTGACAAGTAATACTGCGGAATGGTAAAGCTGAATGTTTTTGCGTCCCTCAGTCTCCGCGGAATGTTTTGAAAATCTGCCTTCAAAGCGGAACTTCGCTATTTCGAGGGGACGATATTTTTTCGGTGTTGCATGTCTAATGCAGGCTGTCGTGTAGGTACTTTCAATATGCCAGCAGAATAAAAAGAATATTGCAATGCTTATAATGAACACGACGACATTCTACCATCAAACAGATTACAGATGCTCAAGGTAGCAGTGGATCACATTTACTGCAGTGATCAGTCAGTTATAAACAATTTACAGCCTTGCTTTTCCAGATAGCAAGCATACTCATAATCATAAACTTAAGCTAATTAGTTTTTTTAATGATGGTGATACAGTGCCAATCTATATTACTTGTGTGGATCAATTTTTTAATGATCTGATAATGCAAAATAAGTAATGTTAATTATTCCAATTGTTAGTTCTCATTTAAGCCACTAAAAATCAAAGCGAAAAAATAAACACTTTTTGTCAAAGAAGAAGAAGAATGAGAAGAATACACCAAAATAATAAATGGTAGAAATTCTGTACATTGAAGTGGATGTTCACACCAACGATGCAACGACTAAGCCATGGGTGGGTCGATGTGAGGCTAAGTACGACATGGCTCACGACAACGAGGCGATGTATACTGTGCACAATGGACGATTTTAACGATAAACGCTTACACCTACGCTGCCTGCTCACACTCTGCTGATGTATTATACTATTTAGCACACATAATTACTTTATAATACACATTTTTTTTTAAGAATTGCAATTCATGAAAGCAGTCAATCTCTAAGAAAATTGGGAAGCCAAAGTATTACATTTAATTAAAATAAGAACATTTATCTATTCTCTTTATAGTTCATGATTTTGCACAATATTACAAGCATGATTTATTAATATTAATTATTTTTGCATCTCATATAAGGCAAAAAATATTACCACTTAATTAGTGATTAGGCAATGACCTGCATTGCTCAACATTGGAACTACAGTTGTTAATATGGCCTCTAGGGTCTACTTTAACGTTCGAGGTCTAATCAAATTGGTGTGGCCTTTATTGCTATCTATTAAAAATCTAGTGAGAGTAGCTATGGAATAGGTCAATTGGTTGGTTGTATTGGTGAATTATAAGATTCTTGTATGAATGGTTAGGAAGTCTATTACAGTGAGTGAAGTGAGGACATGAAGGCGGTGGACATCAGCAGAGGTGATGGGCGCGAGACAGTGCGCGCGTAAGGCATGCGCGCCGCAACAACCACAAAGCCGATGAGGGAACTTATGCGTAGACTGTCGACTCACCGAAATGAGACGTTATATTGCCATGGCCGTTGGCCAGAGGCAACGCGGTCACCAAGTCTTGCACTAAAAAACAACGACTATCTTTTAACATTGCATAAATTCATACTATACACGAGGCGGCCGGCCCGGCCGTCCCCCTGTCTTATCAGACGTACGGCGAAATTACTCTGATAATTTGTGCCTATAATTCTTCAACTTATCAACGGTATTATACTCGTTATATTACAGCAATAAAGTGGCATTAACTACACAGTACATTTTATCTAACTATACTTTTTTAAAGTTTAATAATTCGATACATTATGACCTCACAATCACAGAAAAATAGGTCAAAATGATAACAACAGTGTACTGATAAGAATCTAGTTGGAATCCAGCTGCGTGCGGCTGAATCGACCACAAGTTCGCTGTGTCAATGTTATGCCCGCCTTGCCAAGTACGCAATGAAGTAAAGACAAAACTACATAACTATGTAGTGTGCAGGTAAATAGTGTGCTACTCACCCGAGCTAAAGTGTGATCTCTTCACGTCTCCATTCTCCGAGTCGCCGTCGAGCGGCCGTTTCCTCGAGTCCGTGATTTCCGGACTGGGGCAAGTATCCATCCCTGTGTCAGCGGCCATGTTGAATTTCAGGGCAAAACTTTAAACTTGTCTAGCATAATTCCCATTACGTAATTGCTTCAAATTGTGTACGATTATGCAGCACTATGCATTATTTAAACATAATAATGGTAACACTTAACACTTATACAACTAGAAACGAAGGAAAATTGAAGATTTGAATGGTGTAGTTAATGAAATAAGAAGAGAAGTGACACTATGGTTGTTACGTCTAAACGTTTTGTGAACGTTTGTCGATACTGCGGCTGTTTGTGGCGCACAGCCAACGTGAAGCTAGCTGCAAGTGTCACGCCGTTATGTTGGCCAAACTGTATTATGACAGTAACCAGCTGATTGTGTTAGAGTCGTTCGCAGATATTTCACCAAAACTATCGATGGGATATAACACCACAGCTTGTGAAAAAACATTTGCGGCAAAATTGAATGCATTTAAGCTGTCCTTTACTTTAGAATATTTGGTCAACGGGTGGTCTTCGGAGCGGTGTTAATTTAAGGCTTACTTGGTTCTAGTTTTTTTTTGAAAACACGTTTAAAAAAAAATTGTTAGTAGTTAGTAATAATTACATGTTATTTCTTATATTAATGATAACATCTTTGCCAATTCATCTGGCGCTCTATAAGGTGTGTCATATTTGTCGATTGAGTTTTTATAAAATCTTCACAACACTATAAATACATAATGCGCCAAGGTCGTTCAGGGACCAATCAACATTCGTTGTAAACTTCATTACTGATGGAAGCGTAAAGAGGTGCGCGTCTTTCAAAAAATAAATACCAAAATGTAGTAAATATCGATTCCTTTATGAAAAGCCCCTAAGTATTCATTGTAAAACATTTTTACTTATAAACCTCAACAATTTTTTCATTTATTGATACGTGGTGTAGTATTTAATTGAAGTTTGCACATATTGAATTATACTAAATAGTTCCAATAGTAATTTATATATCGAGGTAAATTTCTTGCAGCTTTACGATTTTCTCCTTTTAACTTCTCGTAACATTCAAAATGTGGCGCCTTTTATGGACCTAGCAAAATAGCTCAAAACTAGGTCAAGGACCAAGGTAAGTATTTCTGTCTCATTTCTGCAACTAGATCAAGAGAATTTTAGGTCATATAGGAATGGGAAACTTTCAAAAGCTGTATCTACCTACAAAATGAAAAATTTTCGGAAATTCGCCCATTAATGTTTGCGGATACTAGGAAATGACGCCTTGTTGAATTTTTTTTTGCAAATTATTATTTGCCAAAAAAAAAGTCTTTTATCGTAAAATTTGATGTTTTGAAACTTACAGGTAGATATAGGGATGATACTTGTATGGAGTTGGAAAGTCAGTCTAGTCTTATATCATTTTTTGCCGCAGAGCTTCTAGGTATCTAGCGCATTGCGGGTACACCTAGCGCCATCTTTTATCTAAAGGTACTAATGCTTATTGTGACTATGTATTCCTTATTATCAGGAAAATACATTATAAAATGTTTAGTTTTGTTTGAATTGCTGAATAAAATGAATATGCAAAGTGGAGACGGCGATACGACAATAAATCAAAACACTGGCAATACTAGTTCATACCAATAGGTTTGTTGCCTTTTATTATCACTGATTTGATGTTACTAACTGCATAAGGGCGTACCCAGCTAGGGGCAGGGGAGGCAGCTACCCCCCCCCCCCCCCCCTGGTGGACAGAAAAATAAACTTAAATTTTCTTGGACATTTCTATTACTTGAAACTAGAACATGAGAATTAAAAACGTGTATCTCTATGCAAAATGAAGTGTTGGAAAATGAACATCTTTCCACTCATTAATTATTTTTTATTTGATGTTTATAACATGATGTATTTTATCTAGAATATTCCACGTTATTCGATTTGATATAGTATAGAATTCCATCGTGCATTTCAAAGGCATTCAAGGGCCGTCCATCTATTGCCTAGTAGGCGTACTACACTACGTAGGATGGGCCGAATATTCCCAGTGGCCCCCACATAGATTGCCACCGGGTGGCATTCGGGAATAAAATTCCCAGTTACTACCGGGTGGCGATTGCAAAAATGTTATTTAATTATCTGTGACTGTGACTGATGATTAGATTTTGTTAGATATTTTAATTATTGCAAATACTTTGATTATCTATGATACGAATTTACGACAACGATTTTCATTAGGTACCCAACGTCCCAGCTATTTCTGCTGCTGATTCTGTGGTCTCAGGATCAGCGCAACTATTCACCCCGTTCACCCCGTCAGGGGTTGAGTACGCAATAATGGTTAGATCTGTTTCAATTATCCCACTTTTAGTTGGTTCATACCAATTTCCACGTTAATTCAAGCATACAATAATGGCCTCCTCTAAAAAACTTCATCACCCCAAAAATCCAAACATTTTTAATTCTTTTTTGTATTGAAATAATGAATGTCGTATTTCAACTTCATCGAAGCATTAAGATTCTACCAGACCGCTCAAACCGCAGCATTTTTCTTATTTAGAGCATTTTAATGCCCGTCGTAAGTTTTAAACGAACGACCGATATGTATAATTAAAAGTGTAATTTACATGGACATAATCAACCTTAATTATCAAACTATTTAAAAGGATAAGGATTTATATCATGATACCAAAATCACTACTTCTCCATTCCACCCGAGGTTTGATTGAATAGTTAAACAAAAAAGCGGCCATTCTGACTTTTTAACCATAATAGTTAAGACATATACCCTTGCGAACTTTTTACAGGTAATAATAAGTACTTTAATCATGTAGTACATTATTTTTATGTTTCATCAATAGTTTTCTCAGCGCACGCCAAATTATGAATTTATTTACATCAACTTTGGGTTACATTATTGCCATTTTCGTGGGGATCATTACTTTTTTCGAAAGTAAAATATAGCCTATGTTTAAATTAATAATGTAGCTCCCTAATGGTAAAAGGGTAGGCCATTAGTGTGGGACGCTACTTGTGTCGATACTCTTGCGCCATCCCATCTTCCTAGCTCTTCGTGCTGTGCTGGCACTGCCACTGCGGCTGCAGAGAACCTCAAGCGGCGGAAATATAATAAACATGTTGGTAGTTATATTTTCGAGCCGTTTGGGGTTGAAACTCTCGGGTCTTGGGGTCCGAGTGCACATAACTTATTTAAAGATCTCTCAAGGCGCTTAGTTGACACTTCACGTGACCCAAGGGCTGGTTTTTACCTTGGTCAAAGAATAAGCATTGCCATACAACGTTGCAATGCCGCCAGTCTTTTGGGTACACTTCCAGTCGACAGCGATGCGGATGAATTTTTTGACTCCATATTTTAGGGTTTATTTAGTTAGGAGATTTTATTTTTATTTCTTATGGTAAAAGAAGTTTTAAAATCGTTTGAGGAGTTTTTGAGCTAAATCGTAACAAACAAACAAATATTTCCTCTTTATTATTAGTTTAGAAAATAATAAATAAGTGATTAAAAGCAATTATGATAAAGAAATATTTGTTTGTATATCCGTCAGAATATCATACTACTATGATATATCTGAAGAGTTTGTTTGTTTGTTTCAACGCTTCTATCCCTGGAATTACCACATTCAATAGGAAGGCTGTAAGCTATACGGGAACGCGAAAAAAACGGGATATGCGCGTACGAAGTAGCGGACAATAGCTAGTCTATTAATAAAACCAAAATTGAAAAAGTCTAACCGCCATCAACCTCAGCGCGGCCGTAAGACAAACAGCGATGAGGGGGCTGGCGATCCACGCCGCAGTGTAGGTACAGCAATTTGACGAGGGAGCAATAACTTCCCAGTCGCCACCCGGTGGCAACTCCGGAAATTTCAAACAGGGATGCCCGATTGCCACCTGGTGGCAATCCAGGGCGACTATTTATATTATATAAATATATATATATATCTAAAAATAAAAATTAAAAATTATTATTATTATAATTTAATATATATATTAAATTATATTTGGGATGGGCGCGAACAAATGCCCAGCCTACACCCGCACTCATCGACGGCTCAGTGCATAGTAGTCGGCCATGAAGCACAACAACTAGCGAAACAGGTTCAAATCAGTCTCAAATCCTGGGTACGCCCTTGTAACTGCACCAGATTGCTTGGAATATTTCGTCGGAATAGTTCACTATTCTTACTAATTCACTATTCCTTGACTAGTTTTATGTCATTGGAAAGTTTTTTTTTTGTTTCGTTCACATGATGACTTTCAATACAGAATGAACCAGTATTGCCAGTGTTTTCATTTATAATCGTATCGATGTCTCCACATTGTATACAGATGTCAGATGTCTACATTGATATATTTGTATGCTCACGCTTTGTTATGATCGACAGATCAGCCAGAACTCCAGGCGATGATTTGTTTTATGAATCTTTTTCAGGAATGACAATATCTGCAAGAGAACCAAGGTTACCAACATAGCCCAAAGAATCGCCAAACTGAAGTGGCAGTGGGCACGGGCAGGTCACATTGCTCACAGATATGGTCGATGGGGCCGAAAAGTTCTGATGTGGCGACTGCGTACTGGAAGGCGCAGCGTTGGAAGGCAGTCCACAAGGTGGACCGTGACCTGGTGAGGGTTTTCGGCTGATATGATGATGATGACCGTGTTACACCAATTATTGGGTTTCGGAGTTCAGATACTTCTGATAGGCAGGTGCTCCATGTCAGGCACCGGCCTGAGTAGCAGTATTTTACATAAGGTACCGGCCTCATGTAAAATACTGGTACTCAGCTGCATCCTGTTAGACTGGAAACCGAGCCGACCCAACGTAGTTGGGAAAAGGAAGGCAGACAGATAGTTATTTCGTATGGGCGAGTCTATTGCCACTTTTTTTTATAATGATGGGAAATCATCAAATGACTTCTTTCGCACTGGGAGGAGCGGAAGAGTGTGTCAGATTCTTACTGACTGAAACCCATCCGTGTTCCTCCTAAAGCTCGTTGCGTTCCAGGGCCGCGGTGACTCTTTCGATCAAATTCCGCAACCCTGGCACGCTCTGGCCCTAACGGGCCCCGTCTTCTAAAGTCTATTACCACTTAAGCCTATTACTTATAAGTAACGCAAATATTTTTGCCTTCCACATAAGAGAAAGTAAATGAACGAGAACGAAAACAAAGTTATCATGTATTTGCTAATGACTTTGCGAATGAATGTAGGTACTTTTAATTAATATAACCACTAAATAGTATTTAGCGCAGCTCCCACTTAGCACTTAGCAATGCGATCGAAGTAATTTTACAAATGAGCAAACAATAGGTACACTTCAAATTACTTGTTAAATAAGATTGCTTCACGAAAACAAATTTTAAAATTACATAAGTAGATCATATCAGCGGTCTGTTTTAATTCAACTGCAGGACTGCAGCTCATAGTAATGTAGACCAGATACATTTTGATAGAAATGGCTGAACTTGGTCATCATCACCTACCGATCGCCTACCGACCGAATTCGAACGCGATCCACGGACAGGTTGATTTTGATCGTGAATCGCGTTTGAGATTGACTGTGTACGGGCGGCCTAAGGATTTAACGACCGAATTCGGTCGGTAGGCGATCGGTAACTATGTCGAGACTTCCCGGATCAGTTGAAAACAGTATTTTTCTTATAACCGGGTATAATATAAACACCAAAAAAAAACCCTAGGTAAAGCAATAAAACCTCAATTTGACTCTATGGTGTGAGCTTTCCATGCGCCATTAGACAGCAGGTAACCTCGTGGTGATTGCCGACGTGCCACGCCTCTCTGGAGTGGCACGCAGCGCGGTGCGTGTCGGGCTGTCGGGCGCTCCATCGAGTCACGAATGCCGTGGGCTGACTGGCTTACTCTTGCCAAATTATCCCAATCAAACCAATTTCGTTTAATGGTTGTGTTCTGGAGATTGTTTTGTTAAATCTAGATAACACGATAAGTGAATAGTTTTACATAGGATTTGATTTAAGGTATTAGTTGGCTTAATGCGTAGGTATGGTAGTGGAACCTATCTACCTATTGAAATGAATGTTTTAGTAACTTTTTTTAAAGTAGGTATTACATGGGAAATCAAAAAACCCCTTGGTGTTCTTTGAGTTCCAGAGCCGCAGTAACTCTAGATGTTTTGGTAGGTACCTATCTAGTACACCTTTGTGTACCAATTTTACCTAGATTTGGCCATTTCCGCCCATCGGTCATACAACATTTCGCCCCAATTCTGACTTTATTAGAGCGGCTAAATACACACTTTAGCATGGGCGTATAAGCGGGGTGTGTTTAGGGGGTCCGGACTCCCCCCACCCTTTAGCATACGATGAAAATAAAAATCAGGAATAAATATTGGACGAATGACGATAATCTGTGGCCCAAAATATACAACGTGTAACAGAATAAACGCAATACCTCTTTAGGGGTCATTGTACTCATCATTATGATCAACTTTTACAATGGGACCATCACAGAAATCGCGAAAAAAAAACCAGCTGTTCCATACATTCCTGTGCGCATAATTCGACAAAATGAACTGAACAGCGGTTTTTTTTTTCGTTTATTCTGTTACACATTGTATATTTACTAGCGTGCAACAAAATAAGTGTGCGGCCAGCTTAGGGTATTGTTGTTAATGATCGCAAACTACTCGCAGTCTACTCACAATGGCGCGTGCGACCTCGTTCTGCTCAGCTCACCCAGACATCCACCAACGATTTAGCGAACTCGTTGTGAGTGTTAAATGCTGATCAAATAGGTACCTACATATACCCACTATCGGTTTCAGTTGCCTAGGCGATTAACGGGGTTTAGCGAAGACATTCTTATTCAAGAGTTCAACCCTGGACCGGACCTTTTTTGGAATAGTGTTTTTAACAAAATTGACCATTAAGTAATGTTTTTAACGAAACTACAAGTTTAAGTTGAGCTAAACGATAACTGACAATAAAATTGCTTGCAATGTTTGGTCACTTAAATCTGTGTGTTCTTCAAAATACGGCCTTAGAAATTAATATGGTTCTCATTGTGATTGTAACCATTAAATGTTTAGGTACCCATACTACAATAGTAAACATTTTAAAGGGACTTGACACAACAAACTCAGAAGGAGTATGCTCATTTGGTGTTTCTTCTAAGGGTAGTGAGCTCGAAAACACTGGCTTCATCTAGTTTCAAATGACGATTATCATTGACTGAGAGTTTAACTGTTATTTATTCCTAACCAATTTGAAAAGAGATAGGTATAGGTAATACTTACCTAATTTAAGTGTCATTTACAAATTACGTATTTTTCTCAGAAATCTAGTAACGACTTGCTAATTAGGTTGAGTCAAACCACTCTATGAGTTTGTGATGGACAAATACTTATTATTAAATAATGAGGTTGTCACTTCCACTTACTTTTTTTATGAATGCAGAGTCTCTTTAAGTAGGGATGTAACCAGTAGGTACTTACGTGCTAACGACCATACTGCCAGAAATGGTGGATGAGTATTTTAAAAGCGAGCCCACCTGCTGTTACCTAAGTGGTTGTTAACTTTGCCTAATACGTGCATCTGAAACGCGAGGACGTGTGTACGAGTAGTGACGATGTTTCTTTGCATTATAAGAACTCACCTGCACAAAGTAATGTCCCGTGGCATGTGTGCCTGTGTGACGGGCTGACGGTCGGGCGTGACTATTGGCTGGTAACGTTCACGTTCAAAAACTCCTGGCGGCGCTCAGCCTAGTTTGAACAAATGACTTTTGATTGTGACTGTTTGTTTTGTTGTACTTTTATTCTGGACCTTAAAAAATGCTACTTGGCTGTAGATCTAGATAGGTACCTACCTACTCACTTTCTGGTTAAACAATTTCTCAGAGCTTCATTACAATGTTTCTGTATGGTGTACAATAATGAGTATTCCTATTCTCTTCCACTATTCGAGATAATTCACAATTGAATTAAAATCGACCTTGCACCTGATGAAATAAAGTTGAGATTAAGAACAGAAATGATATTTGTTTGGCAGTGTCAACCACGTTATACTGCGCTTAGTTGGATCTGCGATGCGTCTAACTCTTAAGTGGTCGACGAACGACATCTTGTTTACTTGCCGAGCCTGCTGTTGGCCTCGATCTCGACTGATGAGGTCTGTGATGGACGGAACACGGAAGATGCTCGTTCTCTCTTGCTTGAAGACTAACGGGTTTGGAGAAGAAACACAGACGCTACCATTATCAAGTATATTTTTATTGCGCGTAAATAGACGCCAATAAGCAATAACTTGTCAATCCACAGTATGGATACGTTGACATTTTGTCACCGTGGCCACAGAAAATATAATAAAATCAAATCTAAGAACATTTTTATTGTGTAAGTGAATTATGTCCCATGTATGAAATATGGTACTTACCATGTTTTTTTTTTGTCGTGTGATTGTTCTGTAAAGTTAACGGTTAAAAATTATAAATGCTTATTTTTCAAAATCCCAATAATATTAACGATTTTAAAGGAACATTGGTATAGTAAAAAACCACGATATTCAATATAAAACTAGCCTTTAATATTGCATTGAAATAGTACAAAATACACGCTCATTGCACTCATACAGCTCAGCTGTAAAAGAAGGAATATTTTTCGGTCGTTGAGGACATTCATATAAATTATAACTTTCATATTATAAGCACTTTCATAAAGTTAATTAATATTTCAGGGGAATAACCGGTAGTTAGGGATATCTTTGTTTTGTAGCTTGGTGCTTACCTTAGTGACAATAGCTTAAAAGATATTTTATTAAAAACACTATTTGAATTGACTATGTTTTTACCCGACCTCCTTATAAGGACGGTAATGTTTTTCGTGAGAATGTATGGACCTTTGTGTGTCTATTTATTAACCTTAACATCTTAAGTTTGTACGAAATATTATATTGGAAGTATGAATAGATCTCTGCCTATCTTTTTCAATTTACAACTTAGTGCTGTGTTGATTAATCTGCAGGTCCACACATCCCTCTGGTTGTCTAGGCTATAATATCAATACAAACTGTCCTGACTGAGGCGTGAGATGCGGATGATTAGAGTCACGCGACTGTTTGTCAATTTGGACACCACTATACAATTTAGTTAACGTAAGTTTCGTCTGCGAATTTCATCCCCGACCTCAGTCTGACCATAGCTTAAACATGTAATATTGGCACTACAATACAAATATCTTGATCCCTTATTTGTGTCACTATATAGGTAAGCAGGCAGCTACGCCTCTTTTATGAAAAGAACAACCCGTAGGCAGTCCCAGGGTGTAAATGTGACAAAACATCCCGGTAGGCAAACCCGGGTGTAAATGTGACACATCGAACTTAAGAAATATAAAGGTTGACAAAGACGAACTTTGTCTAACATTCCATGTGCCATATTTGGCCGGGTGCACGTGAAGTTAATGGCGGTTGAACCAGTCGGCGAGTCGCTGCGCAGCACCACATCCATGTGACAGTGGGTTAGAGGTTCAGCGCAGCGGAAACTGAACTTCTTAGACGTCTCGAATCGACCAATAATATTTTGTTATTGGTACGCCGTGGTTTAGTCAGGACAAGCGTACAGTATGTTACGGATCGATCAGTTTAACTTGAGATACGGTGGAGGATGATTTGATATTTTAATTTACAAGCAGCGCCACCATGAAAGATCAAGTTATTCTGGTCATTTCGTAGGTATGTATAAATTATTCCGTTAAATCGGAGTTCAAGACTGATTTGCAGTTATGTAACATTTTCTACCCCTCGTCAGTATTTAATATGATTATCTAGAGATTCCTATTATGATTCTTATCGCAGAAGAAATAAGAATGATTTTTGTACAACTTATTTGTAATTTTAATCAATACCTTTACACTTTACACAGATTAGGATCAATTTTGAGTATTTTTACAAATTGGTTACTTTAAAACGTAACCAAGATTTTTCATTTGTAGAATATACAATTAAAACACTTCGTAAAATATATATTTTTTTACATCATCTCCCCATTGCCTTTAAATTGAGAGGTAGAAAAAGTTACAAACCCCACTCGGAAAGTGAAGCAGTTACAAAATCATAAATTATTTGTATTTACATAACTCTCACAATTTGTTTCAAACTAGACGCTGACGCATGGGGTCACAGGTTCGTTCCCGGGTTGGGGCAGCTGGAAGTAAATGCGTAAAACGATTGTAACTCGATGTGTCAGTGTTACTTGCACAGCAGCGGGTTCCGACTGTTCCGTAATTAATTAACCATAGTAATTTATCATATTAAAAAACGTTAAAAAACTTAAATAAAGTAAGTATAAGACATGATTTTTTTGCAAATATAAGAATAAGTTGGTAACACTGAGAAATTTAATGTTGCCATTGCCTAAAAATAAAACCTACCATTTTGTCTTCTTAATCCAATTCGCTATTTCTCTCGCTAGACCCCATAAAAATCTATTATTTTGACTATATACAAAAAGCAGTGAGAACCCTTGCCGTCTGCTAAGTATGTAAGTGTCCGCTAGCGCTGCGCGCTACGCTAGGCGGGCGGCGCCGCGTCCGCCGGCACGAGGTGGTACGTGAGCCAGCACGACAGCAGCGGCTGCGTCACGGCCACGAACAGCAGGAAGTACACGCGCCGCTTGGTGCCGCCCGCGCTGGCCTTGTTCCAGCTCTCCGCGTAAGGGTTGGCCGAGTAGCCCGGCGCGAAGCCGTACGCGGCTTGTGGCTGCTGTTCCGGCGCGTGGGACCCCGATAGCAGCTGTAGGCGGAGAGTTTTTACCTGGAATTAATTGGAAGGTCCGGTCAAAAATTGATTATTAATGTAATTAACAAATAAAATAAATTTATTTCAGGCCATTCAAAACCCATAGAAATGGATCCAAATTACATAACAATAGCAGTCATTTTACAACAATTACAAATACAATGGTTAATATAATTAGAATATTTATATTGTGCTACGGGGAAGAATTTCAATAAATCAATAAAAGAATGCCAATTTTCAATTTAAAATACAATATTTCCAGATCATATAAAGCGTAGGGAAAATTGTGGTCACAATGTTAGTTCTACGCTTCATCACTCCAATTTGAAATGTTACTACTCTAAGCCTAATTCATCTACAGTGTGGGTTTTTTTGAGATGGGGCAGTAAGGGTGACCGCTGAAGCGCTGGAAACATGATCAGAGACTGTACCTAACTGTTTGAGTACTTAACTAAGTACTTGTGTTTGAGCACACACAATTTTGAAAAAGAAAAAACAATCGGCAAGATTTTTTTACTCCAATTGATCCTGTTTCTAATGAGGATTAAAAGAAATCTAGAAAACCCAAAAAACTTTTCCCATTTATTTCATACTAGCTTTTGCCCGCGAATTCATACGCGCATATCTCGTTTTTTCCCGTTCCCGTAGGAATTTCCCGTTCCCGTATAGTATTCCTCATGCATGAATGTGGCACTCATCATACGAATATCCACTATACTTTTTGAAAGAGCTCAGAGGGCAATTCTCAAAGTGTCTACTTTCCGCCCTTTCCTTTTCCCTACTAACCTCCTATATAAGGAATGTGGAGTATTAAAAGTCCGGCAGTTATTTATAATGGGTATTGTATTAAAACAGCACGCAGATCTAACATATAGCACGGAGTTTACTAACAAAAGACGTCAAGATTTAGTCTGTCCTCAAAACCATACCAAACATGCTTTCTCATCAAAATTTTATGTTTCTTGGTCCTTTCCTCTACAATAGATTGAATGCGAAAGCAAACATTTATAGCCTGAATAAAGTTAACTGTAAGAGAATTCTTATGGAAACTCTTCAAAAAATGTCCTATGATGATACAGAGAATTTACTGATTGTGCTAAAGTGATTTTGTTTTTATACAATTCTTGACCTAGTTTAAGTACCTTGTTATTTAAAAAACTGTACGATTTATACAATTTTAGACCTAGTTTAGTTAGTTATCTAGAAGTTAAGTTGTAAACTGTCTATATCCCAGATTTTTTACACATTTGTATTGTACTATAGAATCCTTTTGATTATTTGTTAATTTTAAATTATTTTAGATCTTCTCGCCTGAAACACAGGTTTTCCTAGTTCAGGCTCGTAATCCTTAGAATTAAGATAGATATTTAAGACTTCTATGTAATTTGTCCAGTAAAATTGGAAATAAAAAAAATATACTGTCTGGGACAATAAAATTTGTCTATCTTTTAAGATTGACTCAGTAGGTACCTTTTTTATGGTAATCAAATTTGTTCGAAATTAATGCATTATTTGCGAAGGAGTTTTATCAAAATAGTATTAATCCTTCTCCGAATAAATTAAATATGAAGATAAGTTATGATTTATTGTTAAGAAAATTATCCCAGCTCTGCAGGCTGGATTTTTTCAGCAGCTTGCCCTGGTAAGTGACGTAATGAAGTGCACTTCTGCCCATCAATTTGGAGAAAACAGCAACACTCACACTAAAACTTAATTTACACAAAAAATTACTCACCAAAAAATAAGACAGCGCGAAACTAGTATAAACCAAGCTACAATAATAGCCGGTCGTGCCCAGCATCAGCCCCGCCAGCAGACTGCCGATCATGATGATGTACTTGTAGCCCGAGAAGGCCAGCAGGTCCAGCGTCTTCAGATGCGTGCTGGTGTTGGTCACGTACAGGGTCACCAGGTACATGATCATCTCGAAGATGATGTAGGCGAGGGCTGAGGAGGCTTGCATGCCTATCTGTTCTGGGGAGAAGCGGTGCTGGAGACCTGGAGAGGTTAAAAAAGCTATTGAGTACGTTGCCGAGTTATGCGCACATAAATGTATGGGGCAGTCGATTTTTGGGCGATTTCGGGGTTGGCCCCAGCTTCGTATCTAGGGGTCTTCGGCTAGTAAATTAAAGTTATTTTAGTCTTTGTAATGTTTTTATTTGGAAGTTGGTTGTATATTTTCGTAAAAAAAAACCCTTTTTAGTTGTGATACTAATTACCCGACGTCATTTTGCTTACTTGGACGACGTAATTGCATCATTCAAGTAATCAAGAAGTTAGCTAAATGCTCATAAAATAAAAACTGATGGCAAGTATACCGGTACTGCATCGAACGAAAAAATAATCACATAAATCGGATCAGAAACCTCGGATTAATCGGTGTACATCGATAAAAAAAAATACCCACCGAATTGAGTACCTCCTCCGTTTTTGGAAGTCGGTTAAAAAGGGGCTCCCATACAAGAAACGTGTTTTTTTCGGTTATGGTACGGAAAGGGTTCCGTACCATAACCGAAAAAACCGAGAACCGTCAAAAACCGTCGTATGAGAGTCCGACTCGCACTTGGCCGGTATTTTTTATTTTTTTAAACATTACACACAAAATAACGTTGCCTTGGTAAATCTCAAACGATCAAATCAGGGTCATGTCAGGTAGTACTTGATACAATAGCATATTAAATGTGGGCAGTGTTAAGATAACATAATGTCTGATAAGAAAAGATTTAAGACTACTACTTGTTATCAAATCACTTTGTTCACACATAATGTTTATTATGATATGGTGTCCTAATTTTGCTTCGTTTGTCTTCTTATTTATTTATTTGATTTCAATAGCAAGACCTAAGCGGATCTCGAACCCCGACGAAATATTTACCATGCTTTTCCTCTAAACACTAATCTACTGTGTCCCACTCATATAACATACCGCACTTTGATAATAAACTTTTTTGTAGCATTATGAACTTTGACTTTATCTATCAAATACTGGAGCGTGACATTTCCTGTGCTGATAACCATTTTATTATAATAATAAGACTCCTTAAGGCATCCTACTGTCAAATACAGATTTTTAATAGCCTTGAATAGTAGGTACTGAACATCTCAAGATGTCACCAGTTCTTCCAGTCTCACCGGGTGCAGCTGGATGTTAGTATTTGGCATGGTGCTGCTGCCTATCTGACCTGCATAACCCAGCAAACAGGCTAACATTAGTCAGTAACCTAACATGTAGCGAGCAGGACATGTGAGTGTGACGGAGCCGCTGGAGAGCATGTAGAGGTCTGGCGCGTTAATGTCGTCCCGAGCCTGCACCGGAGTGTCCTCTCATCATCGCTCACCTAACATGAAGCCGGCGAGCAGTACATATGTGACGTAGCCCATGGAGGGTATGTAGAGGTCTGGCGCGTTGATGTCGTACCGAGGCTGCACTGGTGTGTCCTGGTCGTATTTTACCATCCACTCCTGGAAAATTGTAAAATAGTAGCTACAGTTAGTAACACTTTTAGCAGACAAACAAAGTGTGTTTCATAGTCGATCATATCATGCCCATCATCGCTTTTTAGGATTACGTAGTCAACAAGGAACCCTTATAGTTTAGCCATGTCCATTTGTGTCTGTCTGTCCGTCTAGGGGTTTAGCTCAGAGACGCTTAGCGTTAGAAAGTTGAAATTAGTTTTGGATATACACATTAATCACGCCGACTAAGTGGTAAAATAAAATCTTGAAAAACATTTTTTGATAAAAAGTATTTGACGATAAAAAGAAAATCATCGCCACTTTACACCTACATGTAAAGTGGCGATGATTTTCTTTTTATCGTTTATCCCATGGTGTGGGGTGTCGTTGAATAGGTCGTTAAAAAATATTAAGGGTTTGCTACTGATCTTTTTTTGTGTACAATGAAGAATATTTTTTTATTCTATTCTAAATAATATACCAGTACTAACCTTATGTGTGTATGGGAACATGATGAGCAGCAACTTCCTCAGCACGTATCTCGTGTCCACCGCGAAGTAGTACCGGAGGCGTGACACGGGCACGTACTTGGTGAGCTCGCGCTGCACGGCCTCGCGGCCCTGCGCCGCCAGCTGGTTGCCGTACTGCAGCGCCATGTCCTGCGAGAACGGGACGCTAATAGACTAGTGGGGCGGGGGTTTGGGCGTATTATATTTCGTCTTTACGCAGAGGGCGGGCGTCGTCACCGAGGAGGACCAAGCAAACGCTGGCGTGACTCTTTAAACTCATGACGTACTGGTCGGAGAGGGTAACATAACGGGAAGAATGGAAGGCTCTGGGTAACTTTTGCTCAGCAGTGGGACAACAAAGATGGGAAAAGAATCTAGTATTTCACTAACTAGCACATCTCCAAATCTCGAGTAGTTTAGGAAAAACCAGTTAGAGTGAAGTGGGCTAGCCACCTCGCACGGATGCTCCCGGAGGTATGAGCGAATATCATCACTCACTGGACGCCTGAGGGAGGATCTGATCCCGTTTATAGGCAAACTTGGCCAGAGACTGCACAAGAAAGAGAGGTTTGGAAGGAGAAAGGAGGGGCCTTCGCCCAGTAGTGGGACACACAATGGGTTAGTGAGAAAAAAAATTGCATTCTATTTCTGCTAATTTAGGAAAAACTCTTGTTCCTTGTCTCCCTTTATCTGAACTTTTTGACTCAGAATGAATAAATGAGTCAAAAAGTGAGTGAGAGAGAACTTTTCTATGTGTAAGTATGAATGTGCTGCTCTTGCTTGTAAAATGGAGAAAGACAATGTTGAATCCTTTGTACAGTCAACAAAGGTATTTGGTATGCAGGAACTAACTTGCAACTACTTTTAAACAACGTTGTGAGAGTGCTGAGTAGACAATTACTGTACACTACACTCGTAAGTACGCCATAAGCTTAAAAAGTTATAATGCACACATTAGAAATAAATATTGAAGCGAGCTCGAAAAATTTCAATACCTGTCTTGGAAATATTAGAATTACTTTCAATTATTAAATTAATAGATTTATAAAATTCTTCCGTTACTGAGTCATTGAGTGACTAACTGACTGACACACAACGCACAGCGAAACTATTGGGCATAGAAAGCAGAAATTTGGCATGCAGGTTCCTAGGGGAGCACTAAGAGAGGATGTCCCGAAATTCAAAGGGAACGGAAAAAAATGTGATATGCCCATACGAAGTCGCGGGCAAAATCTAGTAGATAATAAAAATATGATACTTTGGTACAATAGCGAGCGAGGCGAACTCTAAGATGTTTGCACTCCATTTGACAGGTTTTGAGGTTTAGGTTTCATTAAAACATTTCCAAATATACAGCGTGAAATTTTAATGGTTGTTTTCCCGTAGCGAAATGAGATTGTCTTGGTAATACAATCGATTTATGAAAAATAATAAATTTAAAATCAAGAAATGGCAGAATAACAATTGTGATATACAAAACTCGCATGCGATTTTGAACCAATAGTTATACATCGCAATAGTTTCGCGCAAAGCGGCCACGGTCGTTGCCCTTCGCGTATTTACCAGCTGATAGGTAATCCTAATTTAATGAAACACCGAATAAGTTAACATAAACGGATGTCGCGCGCGATGCGCGGGGCCTCACTCGCCGCTTGCTTGCAGGCAAGTTAATGCCGTATTACTACGCCCGTGAGCTTATTTTGCTCTGAACATTTATGAATTGCTTTTCACTTTGTCGGCCCGCCGCCGCTCTGCCGACGAAGTCACGTCTAGTGAGTTACTATTGCTTTTCACGCTTTCGAGTTTATGATTACTTTTTTAAATTGTTTGAAAACAGAACAATATTATTTTTAAGTTTAACTTTATGTTTCTGCCGCGGGGAAACAACCATTAAAATTTCAGCGTGTATATTATATATTTTTGTTGTAGATTCAAATGTACAACAAGCGAAGCAAGCTCTAAAATTTTAGCATCTCACCTCGGATTTACTTTGATACAAAACAGGAGAATATAGGCCGCCAGAGCAAGCGTAACGAGCTCGAAAATTGAAGTTACTACCAATGCCAAGCTTAAAAAAAGTTTTTGCCTGATTTTGGTGAGAAAATATGAGAAAACAAAAATATTTTTATAGTGGTTGAAGGGTATATAGCTGTATTCGTTTTTTTCGTTAAAATATCGGTCAAATAACAGCAACATCGGGATATTTGGCGTCCCCATAAGTACAATATTCCGCGATTTTTATTTCCATCCTGACGCCTGTGATTGGCAGGTGCAGTGGCAAAATTAATATTTTTGCCTGAAGCAAATAGCTTTGTTGAGTGTACAAAGAAAAATATTGCTCTCTGTATTTGCTGATCTGACCTCTAGTTTAATTAACTGTATAAAGCTCATTATCATTGCTGTTGTTTTACACAACCAATCAAATGCTTTTTTTCTACCATAAATATAAGTTTAGAGCATATTTAGCATAGTTTACTCATCACAAAACAACTATTTTGGTGGCAACAGACATTATGATTCCAGCTTATGTCAGTTGGTGCCACTACTTTTATATAAAGATGCAAGTTACCTGTACAATAGGCTGATGAAGCATGGAACCTATCTGCGCTGGGTTGGGCATCGGAGACTGTGGGTATCCACCCATATAACCAAAATCTGAAACACAACATCATTTCAACTTTATCATTTACTCTTTTTCTTAGACTGGCCTGTTGGTCGAGTGGTTAGTGACCCTGACTGCTAAACCGGAGGTTGTGGGTTCGATTCCTACCCAGGACAAATCTTTGTGTGATGAGCATGATCATTTGTTCTGTGTCTGGGTGTAATTTGTCTATAATATGTATGTATTTAGAAATATATAAGTGTGTTTATCAGTTGTCTGGTTGCCATAGCACAGGCTCTGCCTAGTTTGGGGTCGGATGACCGTGTGTAAGTTGTTGTTGTTGTGTATATTATTAGATATATTATATTATTATTTTTTGCTGTCTTTACACAATGTGTAACACAAAACAGGGATCATTGTACTTTTAACCATGGCAATAAAACCCAAAAAAGCAAAATAAAAGCAGCTGTTCAGTGCATTTTGTAGAGTTATGGACACAGAAATGTGTGTGGAGTTGTTCTATTTTTCTCGATTTCAGTGTTGGTCCCATAGTAAGTTGTTCATAATGATGAATACAATGACCCCTGTTCAGGTATTGTGTTTATTCTGTTATATGTCATATATTTTTGTAAATTGTTTTTCATATTTCCAAGTTGTAAATTTACAATAAAATTTACACAACTCATCAGCAACTCATAAGTGAAAACAATGAAACTAAATCAATTTCTCAATAAAACTATTACTAATACTATAAGGTCTAAAAGTTGAAAGAGCAATATTGAACTGGCAGAAGTGCAATTTATTGTAAAAGTTCAGCCAAAACAATTTTAAATTTTACAGAACTTGTGTTGAGCTAAAATATGGTGATAGCCAATCAAAAACTTACTTGCGGCTGGTGGAACAGCGGCACCAAAATCTTGTGAGTGGTCTAATTGGATTCCTTCGTGGTATGCTGGCGGGGGTCCTGTGGGTTGGAACCCGGGGGTGAATGCTGGAGGTGCAGCGGGGCTGAAGGCGGGGCTCGGCGTCGGCGCCCCCATTGCCGCTACATCACTCACGCGCTTGGCCTTGCGAATCCCACCCGCCTGGCCCACTGTAAACAAACATTGTGAACAAGTACTCAGTTTAAATCCTCTATTTTATAGCTTATTGTGTATATGCGTTATTATTAAGTAAGTTAGAAGATATACATATACGTAGTACGAGCCGATTGGCAACAATAATGACTTCTGTTACTCAGCAACAGTTATAACAAGGCCTGTGATGCGTCGGTAAATTTAGATTATACCCATAAAATTTAGGTCACTTGAGTAGCTTAATGTGTAGAAGGTGTTACGAAAGATAAAGTTTGATCAGTACAATCGAATGTAATGAGAACTTTACGGGGAATTGTTGGATACAACCAGAGCACGTCGGTAACAGGTGACTATGTTGTTTACATAGAAAAAATTACATACCGTTTCTGGAAGCGTTGAAATTCATTATGTTAGTTTACTGTCAGTCTAATGGGAAGGCAATGACATAGTAAAATGTTCAATTAAACGATTTATTTCTGATTCCACTGATTGAAACACATCACCAACGTCCAATCTGTCGCAATTTGACATTTCATTGTGACATGACATGACTGGCGTGACAGTACTGTGTTTTGTGTTTTACGTTCCTTTACGAACTGAAATAAGTTTTTTTTGTGCTGCTGTGTGAAACTGTAACTTGAAGAAAATCTAATCCTCCTTTGTTTCATATTAATTTTTTTAGTAGGTTTTAAGTAGGCTTTAAGTAGGTAATGAAATAGATTATAATACTATGAAAAATAATATTCAAAGATTAATGATGAAGTTGTATCTGCGCGTACTGAAACGAACAAAAACGCGTTCGTGTCAATGTAATTTTTGTTACACTCGCCAAGTCGCCACAAATGGCCACTAGTCTGCTAGTCGCCATCCAACGCTACTTGTATTTCCATAGACTAATATAAATTGTGTTTTATCGATTTATAAAAATAACTATAATGTATAAATGTACCTACTCTGTGCGCATCACTTCGAAAGTCAGCTTTGTTTTGTGTTTTCCTCAATTTCTGATCAGATCCAGATTGTTCAGGCTGCTGTAATAATCTTATTGTGCTAAATCTGTATAGAATTTTGTGAGTTACCACGATGGCTCTGAGGAACGTGCTACTCCTGAGTCAAATAGCGGGCTATGTGATCGGGCTGATATTGTCGCTATGTATCATATTGCCGATGATCATGCATTTAAGCGAATTCAAGTAAGCTGGAATTTTTTACTTATATTTTTCGAATCAAAAAATTATCATCACCATCCCGTCTTTATCCTAATTGCGCGCCACCGCTTTTTGTTCCGGCCTCGGCGACGCCGTCCGTCTCTGGCACCCATTGCGTGGAGACTTGCTCAGTGGTCACTATGCATGCGGCCGGTGTGACCTGCCCAGTCCCATTTCAGTCTGGCAGCTTTTTTGCCCACGTCAATGATACCTGTTTTGGAGAGCAGCGTGGTGTTCCGTGACCTATCAATTCTTTTTAAACCTAGAATACTGCGCTCCATTGCCCTTTGACATACCCCAAAGCGAACCTTTTGCGACTCTGATTGTGACTAGGTTTGAGCACCATAGGTTAAGATTTATTTTTATTAGATAAGAGTAAGTACTCTTGTCTTCACCAAAATAATATTCTTATTAAATAATAACAACTATAATAACAATAACAAAATGCAAAACAACAATAATAACAATTCTACATTTAAAATGTTTTAGTTTATTGTGAATGGCAAAATGTTGGAAGAAATAAGTACATTTTTGTCTTTATTTGTTCGTTATTAATCATCAGAATTGGTTACTCGGAAGGAAATCTTGTCTATCAATACAAAAAAAAAACCCTGTACAAGCATACGCCAACGCAATAAAGAAGACTGTTGGAGGCAGCATGTACAGAGCGATCCACACTGCAGGAGACCACATGGCTTGGAGGCGCATCCTATGTGGTTGCGATCCTTAGTAGTGAGGGAATGAAGAAGAAGATACAAGCATTTCTGATGCCAATTTGGACGTATGGTGGACATGAAATAATCTAAAAATTCCAAAATAAAGTACTCAGGGATGCTGTCAACATAAGAAATGACAACCTTCACTGTGACCTTAAAATGGAATACTGTAACTTGGTGTACCAAAGAAACCTTTATTTATTTATTTATGTGTGTAATATTTTAATAAACCCATAATGACCTGTTCTAACTATGAATAAGAATGTGTCATTATGTGTGTTAAGGGGGGGGGGGAGGGTTGGCTGTAACAGGGAAGGGTGTGTTATGGGGTGGTGTGGTGTATGATAGAGGGGAGGGTTGTGTGTGTTAATGTGATGTTGTATGTGCTTCTGTATTCGTTTTTGTAGAATAATAATGATGGAGTGCCTACATTCTTTTAGAAATAAGTTCTTCTGTATGGGAATAGTACAGCCAGTTGGAAATGTTGACCATTCTGTAAATTAGTGAGCTGGTTACATAAAGCTGGCGGCTAGCGATAGCTATTTTATGAGAGACAGATGGGCATGCAGATTTGGCATTACGAGTGGTTGGGTCTAATGGAGGAACCTCACTATGGTTCGTGAGGGTGGCATTGAGCACAAAGAGCTGCCCCACTGTAAGTGCCCTGCATTCCCCATACAATTCAGTCTTGGGAAATCTATAAGGCTTGCCGAGCATCACCTTGAGCGCAGCGCTCTGGGCGTGTTCCAACCCAAGCAGTTTAGTCTTAGCGGTGCCACCCCAAACCGGAATGTGGATGACAGACTGGCAAAGTGCAAGATACAACCATTTTTAATGTTTTGGAGTGAGCGCATTGCCTTAGAGACTTGAATATAAAAATTAGTTTCCTGACGTAAGGCTTTCAACTTGAGAGTACCACTTTAGTACTACCCATGTATTTGGTTTGACTGACATGAGATAGTGTTTTACATGAACTTACAAAACATCTGTGTTTCTGCATAAATTGCCCAGAATTTGTTACTGTATTTACCAGATATCCTTACTTTGAGCTAGAACCAAAATGACAAAACTATTTGTGAATTTTATATAATATATTATTATTTCAGTGGTCACTGCTTGCTCTTCTCCCACGGTGAATGGGACCAGGATGGTCAGCTTGGGGTTGTCTGGGCGTCCCGTGCCTACTGTGACTATGTTGTTGCAGTTGGCGTCCTCATGTTTTCAGCATGCAGCATTCAGATCTACAGGTAAATAAATTACCAAACCAAAAAGTTTTGAAAGTGTATAGCAGTGTCTCAATACTTTAAGTTTACGGTAGTTCTTAAAAGACCTGCATGCTTACTCTTCACTTAAATTCTAATAGATCGACATTGGAATTGTGACGCTTCGTACTCTTTAGTTCGACGCTAAAACGCCAAATTGATAGTCTTGTGTAGTTCGCGAACGAACTAGTTCGTAAGAGCGCTCCCACAGGCGAACTATGCGAACTAGGTCTCAGATCCGCCACACTTTAGTTCGTTAGTTCCTTCGAAATGACCGACCTAGTATAGCGAGAGCGAGCGAGAGCGCGGAGCTTTGCGTCGCCGCTCACTTACTCACTGATGTCCTTCTCATCTTTCAATGCTAACTATTATTTATAAATTTAGAACAAACACGTCATTTAGTATATTTTATAAGCACTTTTCTGTATTGAACTAATAAGTTAAATAAAAAAATAAGGCAAAATAGCTATTTTACAAAAAAAGGAACGCGCGCAGCAGCAAACTGCAAAGAGCGCGAGCGATCTGTCTTTCTTTTAGTGGTTTTCAGAGAATAATGACTGGTGTCTTGTGAGGCGACTAAACTCAACAGAAATGGGCAGCAGCATTCTCTGTACATTGCAACAGCTATACTGCGATCGCAAATTCGCCAACCCGCCTGCCAAGCGTGGCGATTTTGACAAACCCTGTGGGAGAGGCCTACGTCCAGCAGTGGACGTCTTTCGGCTGGTATGATGATGATGAAAATGGCACGATTAGCAGTAATATACACTAATATACAGTGTTTTACGTAATTCCCATGAAAAACAATTGAAGCAAAGACGAATTAAGCGTCGGCTACTGCGATATACGGACAAAGCGTTTTCTATGAATGAAAACGAATTCTGTCAGTAGATGCTTAGGTTTGGAGGAGCATCACATGACAGTTCTGTCTGGAATCAATCAATGAAATTAATAAATTCTACTGAAGTTATTTTTTTGATATAGCCCAAAATGCGATTAGTCCCAAATAGATGTAAGGCCGGTTTAAAACCAATTAAAACAATCCGGTTAAAACGAAAAAAACCGTTTAAAACAGAAATAACCATTTTTTCAATTCAAAACGGTTGGTGTTGATGACTGTTTTTTTTAATTATAACTACATTTTCTTGACTTTACCGAGGTAGGGATATAACGGAGTACCTATAAACTGTGTAAAGATTTTTTAAATATGTGATATACTGATATTGATATACTTAGCGGGTTTAGTTCTAAATCATCAAATGACTTCTTCCGCTCTGGGTGGAGCGGAAGGGCGTGTCAGACTCTTAATGACTAAAACCCATCCGTGTTCCTTCTAAAGCCTTTTGCGTTCCAGGGCCGCGGTGACTCTTTCGAACAAATTCCGCAATAATTCTAAAACCCCTTTAATTATGTTTTTGGAATTGGAGAACATATACGCCTCCTTTTTTTTATTGTTTAGGTAACGATCCTACCGCAAAGGCAGATTAATTTTATGAATGAAATCATTTTCTTACGCCCAAATTAATTTAAAACGTTACAATTAATCAGTTAAACAACTATTTATATCGTATTTATTTAGTAGCCTTGTTATTTAAAGGATAAAGCATTTTAAAACCCTGTTACCTACCGGTTTGTCGTAATTAGTAGACTAACACAATTGCAGCCCGTATCAAAGCCAAGTTCACGTGTAACCTAACAATCGCGGGGCAATTCCAATCCCAATCCAATGTTGACAATATTGTTTTCAAGAGTGCGATCACGTGACTGCAAGATTCACATTGGAATCGGATTGACCTTAGATTGGAATTAACAGATTGTTTTTGAAACGTTTCTATGGGTAGTTATGGTAAAAACAACAATAATAATAATATATTGGGACATCTCACACACGGTCATCCGATCCCAAACTAGGCAGAGCCTGTGATATGGCAACCAGACAACTGATAAACATACTTATATGTTTCTAAAAAACAAACAAAACAACAATTATAGACAAATTACACACAGACACAGAACAAATGATGATGCTCATCACACAAAGATTTGTCCTGGGTGGGAATCCAACCCACGGTTTTGGCTTACAGTCAGGGTCACTAACCACTCGACCAACAGGCCAGTCAATGACTGTATACTGCTCATATGTTGTTAATCATCCCATGCACGCTCCAATGGCTGAAACATTCAGCCATGGGTTGAATACTTTTATCGCAGAAGTAAGCATAATTTCTGTAGTACACTCAAAATTTCATGGCAAAAATCCTTCAAGACCATAAGCAATTATAAATTCGATGACATTAGGGCCTTGCGGAGTTTTTTCACTAGAACAGATAATTCTGTCTGTGCACAGATAACAATAGTGTGACTCATTGTTATCTACTTTATTTTCATACATGTTGCAAATAAATTCAATTATATTTAGTCAATCTTTGAGCTCCTGAAAGTTCTAGCTGACAATTACTAGCTTTATGTGGACAGGTCCACTCAAATCTGTGGTCCTTTGACCTTTCCTCAAAAGACTTCTTTGTACTATGGTTCTCATATGATTTGACCATTATTATGTTTACATTGTTCACAATTTGACCTCTAAAAACACTCTGACCTCTAAAAACACTAATAAACCTAATATTACTTGGAAGAGATGCCACGAATATTCGGCAACTATTAGGTATTCGGCTACTTTTTTTACAATTCGGCATTAAATAATATTGCGAACCGTTTGGCCGAATACTGAATCATAAAACTTAACGCATAATGTTTTAATTCATTCTTTTTTTTATTTAACAAAAAATCAGTAGTAAGTTATGACGAATGAAAACAATTTTTTCAGGATTGATGATAGCAAACAATTGCGCACTTTCTCATAAATTTTAATTCTGCCAGGCTTAGGATTCTGTCTTGTGTTTGCTGACCACCACTTGTCTGTCTTCCGCTTCAATGATGCAGGTCGGAACCGGTCACCCGCGAAATGAACGAATATTCGGCGCTTCGGCCGAGAGACTAGACGAATATTTGGTATTCGGCAAATCACTATTCGTGACATCTCTAATTCCCAGAATCCATGAGTTTTTGTAAAATAAAACAAAGGAATTAAAAAAAAGTCTATACCATTCAAAATATTTTGTATCAGTGTTTCTTCTCAGGTTAGTAAGCTGGGAAACACGTACCTCATCTAGTTTAAATTAACTAAAATTGACGTGTATACGTGTTATTTATAACCAATTTAAAAAGCAAATATAATTTATCATTGGTAATTTCATACAAAAAAAACTAAAGCCACGGAAACGAAGCGGGAAATTGAATACGCGGGTATAGATAAGGAAGCGAGTTTTTATCATAAAACCTTTATTTAACGTGGTATGTATATTTTACTCAACAATTTTCCAGGCAAATGCCATAATTTTTTTTTTTTTTATAATAGAATAATATTTATTTACTTGAAAACATGGTATAAAAAGATGATGGAATAGGTACAAAAAAAAAATAACATGAGCATACATTTGCGGTCTAAAAATGTTCATCAGTTACAAATTAGATTATTTATCACACGGTGTGCAGTAAAACCCAAAATACTATATCAAGGTACTTATTACTTTTGAAAAGTTGTAAAGCATGAATTCTAGCATAGAGAAGGTATTAATGACTTTTTGATGATTAAACTTTTTCTTTCATTCTTTTTTTAAAAACGTTGCCTCGCAATAGGATTTTTTCCTGTATGCGTTAACAAACATAATAATATAAACTCACATACAGTACAGCCATACCCGGAACAACCGTGTTTTTCCGTGCGGGAATCGAACCCACGACACGCAGCGCAGCAGCCAAAACCATTGCACCAACCGTGTCGTCAAACTCATTTCTTAAAATTTGACAGCGTCATTGCATTGCTTACAAAGATTTTGTTATTAATCAAGAATATTTGGTTTGAAAATTATTTATCTATATACATATAAGTCATCGGAAACTGGCAAACTCCGTAAATAACTTGAGATATTGTAAACTCGATAAATTGTCGACTAAAGATTTGGAATACTTTTTATGCATAATTTGATAGTCTATAGACTATCTCGTCAAGTCATTCAGATACTTTGTAATCTTACATAGTTTGCAATTATCCGGTGACATATACAGGGTGTCCCAAAACTCAACGTCAAGCCGAAACGGGGTGACAGGATTGATCATAACCATCACGAGAAAAATCTGAAAAAAAATCTATCCCATGCAGTTTAAAAATTATGGGCATTTTAAGAAAAACCTAGAAATTTGATCAAACTGTACCATTTTTCGGTTATTGTGGTTATTCTTTTTTATTTTTGTTCATTTGAACTTTGGAAACGTAATCCTAAATAACATTTCTAGAATCCCAATAAAAAATAATGACACAATTGCCTCAAGTTTCCGAGAATTGAGACTATTTGTTAAACTACGAATTTAAAATTTTCAAGATTCGTCGACTTTGACAGGCCCTCCTATAAAAAAAATGTACTAGAGTGCCTTGGCAAGTGGCATTAAAAGTTGGCGCATTTAATCAGAATTCTAAAATGGTACAATACTTGTTAGTTCCATACAATAGAAAAGAGTAAAAAAATTAAAACCTCAAGTAACCCGATTTTTGCTATCTCATTTTACTCAGTTAAAATGTTTTTAATTCACACAAGCTCTAGGTAGGTTCTTAATTTTAAGACAAAATGATGAGAGAGATGGATAATGGGTATGTTCGCCATGAGTGAGCGAGACAGATAGTGACGCCACTTTTACCAAAGTGAAAAAAAGTTAGTAAAATTAGTAAAATAATTAATACGAATACGAACGTGCGCAGTAGACGAATGAGCGAAACGTACTAACTGGTTGGTGTCGGACTGGTAGCGTAGCCATTTGCTTGGCTGAAACTAGTGCGAATGAAACAGATAGATGCCATAGCATCTATCTGTTTCATTCGCACTCGTTTAAACGACGCATCTCCGTCTCAATGCGTGGCGTCACTATCTGTCTCGCTCACTCATGGCAAACATACCCATTATCCATCTCTCTCATCATTTTGCCTTAAAATTAAGAACCTACCTAGAGCTTGTGCGAATTAAAAACATTTTAACTGAGTAAAATCTGATAGCAAAAATCGGGTTACTTGAGGTTTTAATTTTTTTACTCTTTTCTATTGTATGGAACTAACAAGTATTGTACCATTTTAGAATTCTGATTAAATGCGCCAACTTTTAATGCTACTTGCCAAGGCACTCTAGTACATTTTTTTTATAGGAGGGCCTGTCAAAGTCGACGAATCTTGAAAATTTTAAATTCGTAGTTTAACAAATAGTCTCAATTCTCGGGAACTTGAGGCAATTGTGTCATTATTTTTTATTGGGATTCTAGAAATGTTATTTAGGATTACGTTTCTAAAGTTCAAATGAACAAAAATAAAAAATAATAACCACAATAACCGAAAAATGGTACAGTTTGATCAAATTTCTAGGTTTTTCTTAAAATGCCCATAATTTTCAAACTGCATGGGATAGATTTTTTTTCAGATTTTTCTCGTGATGGTTATGATCAATCCTGTCACCCCGTTTCGGCTTGACGTTGAGTTTTGGGACACCCTGTATATAATTGCTTGACCTAACTGATTTATCAAAGCAGAGCCTTGAAATTTCGGCAGTTGGTACATTTTATGATGAAAACATACATAGGATTTTTGAAAACTCTACCCCTAAAGGTGTAAAATAAGAGATGAACGGTTGTATGGCAAACCGTCATTTTCAAAGTTAAACAAGCTTCTGGTTGGAAATAAAAGAACTTATATCAGCGTTTTCGGAAATGTAACCTCTAAGACAGTGAAATAGGGGTTGAAATATATATGGGGAGTCCGTCAGTTTTTAAGTGAGAAAAATGAAATTTAATATTAAATTTTCTGAGCAAAAATAAATGAATCCGTATTTCGTCGTTTTTGGAAATTCAACCCCTCACGGGAGAAATAGGGGGTGGAAGTTTGTATGGAAATCTTATTCCTCGGGCTTATACTTGAAACTTGGTATCAATACTAATATTAAGTGAATAATAAAGGTTGCAATTATTCGTTTTTCACAACTGCCCCCAAAATACGATTTATTGGGTGTTAAAGTTTGTATGGAAGAATCTTAGTCCTTGAGTTTATAAACTAGAAAGTTAGCACGAACACAACTAAATACATAAGAAATAACGTCATCATTAGTTTCTTCAAAACTACCCTAAGGGGGGTTTAGGGGGTGCTAAAGTTTGTATGGAAGAATCTTAACGCTTGGCTCGATAAAGATTAAACTCGGCAAGAAGTATTATAATGTTTTTGGGGTTATCTATTCAGGCATAATTTTGTTGTTTATGAACCAATCTCGATGATTCTTTCGTTTTGGGTTCAGTTATAGCTATATTGCATTTGTATAAGTTGAACTGCTATGGCAGACGGACAAAATAACTCCTCGACGGCAAATAGCACAAATATGTTAACTTATACATTATGGTATAATGTAAATTTAGTTATTGGGGTATCATTACTAAAAGTGAAAAATAAAAACCTTATTACAAAAAATACTACATCCTAATAAAAACACTACAAAGTATTAAATAACTCTAATTTCAGAAGTCGGTGTCAAACGACGAAGAAATAAAACCAAAACCACTGACTTCCGATCCTTCGGTTGTATTTTTCTGTTTGTATAAAAGTTTTTTCCATAAACTACCTACCCTATACAGGGATTGCAGGGGGTGTTTCAGTTTGTAAAAGAAAGTACTAAATCCACGCGGGAAAAATGCTAGTTTACTAAATAAAATGGCAAGTTTAACCTTGGAACAAAGGTTTGAAATAATATTACCTACTCCATGAGATTTTGGATTCGGCGTCATGGCGAATAAGGGCAAATAACTGATCATAGAAGAAATTCAGGACGACGCCGGCGGCCGATATTTACCGCCGCCGCCTCGCAAATAACTGATATGGTTCGACAATACGAAGAGCACAGCTTCACACCAACTAGTAATTTTGGTGCTTTTTAGGGTTCCGAACATCCGTAAGAAACGGAACCCTTCAATAAAATCATACACGATCAACAGTATGGTTTTCCCAATCGTCGATTTACGACTGACGCTGGTGTCACGTTGTAAAGTTGTAGTTGTAAAACACATATATACAGCGTGGGAAGAGGCAAGATGCCATAGGAATCTTTTGTGACCTCTCCAAGGCATTTGATTGCGTAAATCACGAAACCTTGCTCCTAAAACTAAAACATTACGGACTAGGTAATCTTGCTCTCAGTTAAGTGAAGTCGTACTTAAATGAAAGACAGCAGCAAGTTCAAATAAACGGTGTTAATTCAAGGGGTTTAAAATTTAAAATGGGGGTACCACAAGGCTCAATATTGGGACAATTCAAAAGTACCTGATAATGGTTTATTTGAAATAAATGCTTTGACTTTTGGCTTTTTTGACCTTATATCACTCGGGTGTCTGTCCGTCGGTCTGTCACAGCCAATTCTCCGAATCTGTTGAAATTTCGTACACATATGAACTTCTTGGAACTCTTCTATCAAATTAAAGGGCTTATTGTGAGGGTTTAAATTATATTTTTTTCGTAATTTAAAAATAAATAGTTTTGTAGTAGGTACCTAATTCAAGAAATTAGACGGAAAATTACCATTACCCCCTTTACCTCCGAAACTACTGTGCATATTTAACATTATTTTCAAAGTCTTTGCAACTCAAAACTATGACTACACATTTACACAACCATTCATGCAATTTATTTTTGAATAACCTTTTTCTTAAGGACTTGAGATTACTTGTTTTAATTTGTATTAATATGTTTTAATTTATTAACATGTTATTTTTATGTCCAGGATGTCCATGTTTATGTACAAGGGCATAGACAGCTCCTTCCTGTCGGCCTTCCTGGAGGCCGTGGTCTGCATAGCGGTGTGCGGCTTCACCGTGGCTGCCGCCGTCGTCGTCACCCTCGGCTTTATGACTTGGTGCCAGAACATCGTTGAGAGGTTCCCTAGGTGAGTACCAAAATGAACGTAAAACGGTCTAACAAAGAGATCATAAATACAGTTGCTAGGGCTTGCTGTAACTACCTACTGCGTACTGCGTATATTGCGTAATTACCAGAGTCGGAATAGGTACACTATAATTTACCTAATGTTCGTGGAAGTCAGTAACATAGAGTTGATAATACCTCCTGTAGAATCCCGGAATCATATAAATGGAATCATGTCAATTAAAACCCAGGATTATAAAAAACTTGAACTGGATTTTGAGTAAGTATAGTTAAAAATGATTGATTTGAAGAATCAAAAGACGAGTTGTGCGAAAACAAAGCTATTTAATTTAACAGTTTTAGTAGGTACGGAACTCTAAAAACATATAAATAAGATTCTACAATATATTAATTTTGTTCAAATGTATTCAAAGCGTAATAAGTAATTTGCAATTTCTTAAATGCCGGGATACAACCGTCATGTTTATGATTCCGGGATTTTAGAGGAGGTATTATCAACTCTATGTTACTTAATTCCACGAACATTAAATATAGACTATTTAGTAATCAAAGTATTTTAATCACTGTTTAAAGTGTCTTATTTAAAAAGCCTTAGTGTGCACAATAATATGGTTAATACTAATAGATAGAACTTCGAGATCCGAAGACGTACAAAGGTTTCCGATATCGGAAAACGGAACTGAAATGTAGCTGAGCAGGACAACTGGCAAGGCACGGTGATGATAGGTGGAGTAAGGCCTTACTCAACGTATCACCACCGCGGACTGGAAGAAGTGTGGGTCGTCAGCGAAATGAGCAGGCGACATTGTTGACATTGCGCGTAGAACCTGGATGAGGCAGGAACGTGGGGATTGGCATAAGAAAAGAGAGGCCTATGCTCAGCAGTGGACGAAGGTCGGGCTGTAGATGATGGTCAGTGATCGGAATAGGTAGACTATATTTACCTTTTGTTCGTGGAAGTTATATAGAGTTGATAATACCTCTTGAAAATCCCGGGATTTTGCCTTTTGGTGACTGAAAAACTCTATCATGATTAACTGTATGTATGACATGTTTCAGTTGCGAAGACGCGGCCGGTCAGAATATAGATAAGTTTGACAACATCACCACGTCTGGCTTTTACATGGAGATCGGCTCATCACAGGTAAGACCATTACATTTTGCAATAAATTTTCCGGTGACATAATATATATTTTTATATTATATTGATTCAAATGAACCGCCACTCGTCCATTGAAAGGTTCATTAGAAAACCAGCGTCAGACAGCATCAGTCGTAACATGTCGCTGAAATGGACCTTTTTAGTGCAGACGTGAGACACACACTTAGTTTTTAGTGTACCAACATTTTTTGTTATTTCTATGTACCGTGCGTGTTTCATGTACTTAAGTGCTAAATAAATATTATTCTTTATTTCTTTATATTCTTTCTGATAACTAAGTTTTATATACCTACTCTATGCATCTACCTATACATACTACATATACAAATACATAAAATTGAAGTGTCTGTTTGTATTAAAAAAAGCAGCTCAACAAAATAAAAAAAGATAAATTGTTTGTTTGTCTGGGTTTGTTCCTGCTAATCTCCGAAACGGCTGAACCGATGTTAACGGGAATTCCACTGGCCGATAGCTGATGTTATAAGCTTAGGCTACTTTCTTATTTTTCCTTTTTATTTTCGAAGAAGGATTAGGGTTCTGTGCATAAAAAAAAATCTTCAGAAAAATCTTACGGAACGGCTGGACTGATTTTGGCGGGGCATTTACTGGCTGATAGATCGATAGGTAAAAGGATTCCGTGTGACAAAAATAGAACCCATGAATATACATACTTTTAAAGCGGGCTACCCGCCGGCTCAACGTCTCATAAAGTAGTAAAAACCACTCGCTTTTTCCGTCTGTACCTACGCTTATATCTTTTAAACTACTCAACGGTTTTAATTCGGTTTTCATCAAAATACAGAGTGATTCAAGTTTATATGTATAATTCGTCTCGGTATCCCTACGGGAACGGGAAAATGGGATATGCGCGTACGAAGTTGCGGGCAAAAGCTAGTTTTTTAAGTTCCACTTTAGGCATACGAGAATAGTCTGACTACATAACCATTCGATTGTATCCCCAAACGAATGGTTATGTAAGGTTAGGTTTGATTAGGGCGAATGCTGCTGCATCCTCGCTAAACAAAAGTTAGTGAACATTTTGTCTAAATACACAATAAATAATTATTTTGTAGGATTGTCTGTACACGAACCCTACAGGATCACAATGATCCTGCAGGGTCCTGAGTCACCTGAAAACATTAAGAGTTTTAACAACTGTAGTAGTTTTATAAACAAATTAGGGGCGTTCAAGTATTACGTAACGCAATTTGGGGGGAGGGGGGGGGTCTTGTAAAACGTTACGATGCGTTACAGGGGCGGGAGGGGTGTTCAAACAACGCGTTACGTAACATTGTTTTTTTTATTTAACGCAAGTTCACTAAACATTGTTTCGAGTTACAGTCACTAAACAGTAGTCATTTTGCCAAAAAAAGTAAACATCAATATTTTTCTTGAAATGAAATTTATTAATTTTAAAAAATGGTAACATGAGAGTATTAGACATAATTGTGACTACCCCTCCCTAAACGTTACGTATCGTAACGTTTAGGGAGGGGGAGGGGGTACAGATAAACGTTACGGCGCGTAATATGGGGGAGGCTCAAGAATCTTCAGAAATTGCGTTACGTATTACTTGAACGCTCCCTTAAACCTATTCCTAGTAAATAAAATCTACTGTGATAATAATGAATAGTTAAATGGTAAATAAAAGATGCTTCAATATGAATTAAGTAGGTGCTGCATTTATTTTGTTAAATTTAAATGTTTATTTTATGTGTTTCGTTATGTTACATTTTATAATTATGTATTATTATTTTGTTAATGATTATAAATAAGTTATGCTTTTATAATTTTTTGAACAGATATTGATCTCAATAATGTCTGTAAATATAGTATTTTTATTGAAGTTTTGTTTTGTTTAAAATGTTTGTTTTGATTTCAAGTATTTTTTGTTGTATAATTTTATTTTCTACAATCGTTTCTTACAATTAGTTGTAAGTTTTTGTTACCAGGCCTTCTGTACCTTGCGGAACCAAAATAAATGAAAATGAATGGCTACGTAGGTGTGAAGTGAATACGGACTAGGAAGTGTGAGATAGTTATAGCGATTGTGTAGTTGCCTTTTTTGTGAGTGGCTAATTTACAGCCTGCAGAAGCGGGTGAGTTTTGTGCATACCTAAATTTAAAAATAATGTAAGAAGGGGCAGATCTGCCGCACTGTCGCTTTTTAGAACAATGGTTTGAGTGGCCATAGAGTTTCATACACGTTCTTCTCCATAGGGTCTCATTGCAAAGTGCCGCTATCCCGCCGAACTGGCGTTGGGAGATGTGAGTTTGTTCTGCTGGACAACATACTGGCTGCTGTTGCCGATAATTCGCCCTACATTGATGTTGAACGAAAGTGCATCAATGTACCAGGTAACTTTCATTCTCTAATATTTTTGGAAATTGACAAGTTTTCAAAAAATACTTTATGTTAGTAAAGACTGGTTCATAGGCTTAAATAAAACAATTTGAAAATGGAACATTTTTCCATGGAACCTATAACAAATTTAACTCTCGAACTTGAATGACTCTCTCTTATTCGTTATCTGAACATCATTTTCTCACTGTGATAGGAACAAATCGAGCTAGAAGGCCACGCTAGGTGTGGGGTATTGGCGAAGTATGCCTCAGAAGTAACGATCAATGTTAGACAATAAATCGTAAACTAGTCTTGTGTAGTTCGCGAACGAACTAGTTCGTAAGAGCGCTCCCACAGGCGAACTATGCGAACTAGGTCTCAGTTCCACCACACTTTAGTTCGTTAGTTCCTTCGAAATGACCGACCTAGTATAGCGAGAGTGAGCGAGAGCGCGGAGCTTTGCGTCGCCGCTCACTTACTCACTGATGTACTTCTCATCTTTCAATGCTTTGCAATATACAAGCTATTATTTACAAATTTGGAACAAACACGTCATTTAGTATATTTTATAAGCAATTTTCTGTGTTGAACTAATAAGTCAGTTAAAATTATACGAGTACAGCGTAAGTAAAGTAAAAAATTCGGCTAAATATTCATCATATATCAAAATAGCTATTTTCTACTATACTACTGTCTTTCTCTCAGCTCACTAGCTCAGTCAGCTCCCGTCTCCAATCATTGAGTTGGGAGCTGGTGACTAAAAGAGCGAACTAGTTCGCCAGGGAGATGCGAACTAAATTGAGCGCTCCCGATCCCTAGTAATGCCAGGTTCATGGTGACGATTTCCTTGCAAAATCCGCTTTGAAAACAAAATAACGTCATCCAAGAGCGAATGAAGTGCGTAGACTCGCGTAGCGTAGTCATAAGTGCACCAACCATAGGAAGAACACTGACGGAGCATATCACCTTTTTCAGGGCAGCAATGAGCCACATGAACAAAAAATGAAGACGATACACTGCGTTGAAAACACACGTGACGTCACTACGATGCAATTTTTACCAGCGACGTGACGTCACACGTGTTTTCAACGCAATGTATCGTCTTCATTTTTTGTTTACGTGAAAAAATACTTGTCCAATATTTTTGGAGACCCATCTGACGGACTAATTTGATTTTTTCAATAAAATACCCTATTGAGTAGGCTGGGCAGACCAGCAACTTTTCGCACTAGTGCGAAATACACTTCGGTTCGAAAATAGTTGAACAATCAATTGAAAACACTACCCTAATAACACGTTAGTCTGAGATTATGCGTAACTGTTCTTTGTGTACTTTTCAGGGCTATCAATCACTAATTTAGTGATAATCCATTTGCATTGTTTTTAAGCTTATGAACTATTCTACCAGTCATACGTTTTTGAAAACTTTAAATTTACCAAAAATATTGAAATTTGTTTGCTTTGCACTTTGATGTAGTTTCTTTGAACACCAGTGTAGCTTCATATTTTGGCTGACTGACTTTGACAATTCAAAAGTGCATGCAAATGGTGTATTTGAAATAAATACTATATTTGATTTGTTTTCTCTTTCTACAGAGTGGTCGCTTTGTGAATATATATTTATTCTCTTCTGGCTTAAGTAGCTACTTCTCAGTTTTCTTATGTTACTACTGAACCCAGATGAAGGGGGAGGAGGGGGACCCCTAAGTTCTAGGGGCGCCAAATTCTAACGTTTCAAAAAAAAAGGGTACCTAATGCTTGCAACCACTGTGCCTATTGCGTGTGTTGTATGGACGGCAGCGGCGGGTTTGATATTCATAGGGTTGCCATCCGTCCGGGATTCGGTCCTCGGATTCGTTCTAGTTTAGAGTAGTCCTAGTAGCGTCCTCGCGAGGTAGGACTATTAAAAATGTTTTTATTTAAAATGACGTTTGTTTTTCGGGGATGTCCGGGGATAATATTCAGTTTCAATCAAATTTCCGGGGTTTTTAAGATTTTGTTCGGCGTCGGCAAATTTGGTGATACCTTTGATATTCATAGCGTTTTTGTAAATTCTTGCTATTTTGTTAAGAAATATCAAAAATTTTGATCATGTTTGTTGCAGTCAAAAAACAAAAAGATAACCTTCAATATCTCCAGAACTAATGGTATCCCATGTGTGGTCTAGAACATAATTGATGTCAACGATGGGAACAATGGGTCTTCATTATCGTTAAGTCTTTTTACACCCGATACAAAATAAAATTAATCACAAACGTAGAAGAGAGGGGGCGCCACTATCAAATTTCTGCCTTGGTTCGAAAAATCCGCGGCCATATTTGTACCTAACGTTAATACTGGATAAGCTTGCTGCTTGCCAATGGTGTTCAAAAGGTTTATATTGTAGTTTTAAGAAATAAATATTATTTATTTTGGAATGGTTTTATATATTAAGTACCTATATTATATATGTATTTGGAAAAAAATACACAAAAAAAAATTTAAAAGTAGGTAAATACCTAATACTTTTAATTTTTTTTTGGGTATTTTTTTCTGTATGTAAACCTGGTTAGTGCATGTTTTAGTCCCCCATAACTGAAGAAGCACCTTAATGAACCACCGGTGTAACTGTGATAACAGATCCAAATAAATAAATTTTATTTATTTGTAGATATGTACTGTATATGTAGATGCTTTAAATAGAGTAACTGTAGATAGTTATATAAAAAAACAATGTGTTTTCGTCGTGACTATTGAATCAATGAAACCAAGGCTAAAATGCTGACTTACCTATATTCCACCAGTTCGGCATCTGGTTAACGTTCACCACATGGGTGGGTCTGGCGGTGATCTCAACCATCAAGGTGTGCCGTTACCAATATGGTATGGGAATACGACCTTTATGATTGATAAGTAAGCCCGTATGTTGATCATAAGTGAAACGGGAACTGTGATTTTAAATTCTATTTTTGCGTAAAAAACAAATGAACGATACGAGTGAAATATACCGTAGTACCGTTTTAAACTATTTAAGTTATTGTGAAGTCGGAACTATTTTTAGTTCTGACTCTGACTGAAACAAATCTAAAATTTTAAATAACGAACTATATAGAAAAAACTGTCACGTAATTGGAAAGGGCCGCGTTCTGTGTCGATCTGTGTCTCACCGTATCATCGCGGCAGGCGACCGCAGCGTTAAGCCACGCCCACCAGCACTGTGCTACACAATGAACGACTGCTGGGAAGTGTCGCGTTCTGTGCCGATCCTTGTCTACAATCTACAGCTGAGTGACTTGCGCCGTATTTACCATTTATTGATTAACTTAGGACTAGATTGAGTTCATAGGCACATAATAAAATTAATCACAAACGTGGAAGTCAGGGGGGCGCCACTATCAAACTTCTGCCCCGGTTCGGATAAATCGTAGATCCGGGACTGCATCAATCACGTCTTACGACAAACATAACATAAATTGCCCCCAGTTACAACTTAATGAAATGAAACTATAACAGAAATACGGGCATTAGTTAACACCTTGCGACAGAAATTAGCTTCTGCGGACAGTGAAATTGAAAACTTAATAACAGAGAATATTTCACTTAAAAATATCATAACAAACCATGAAAAAGTTATAAACAACCTAACAAAAATATGTAATAGTACACCTAAGAGTTTCAAGAACGCCATTAAAATGACACAACATAATATAATTATATTATGTACATGTACCGCCTAATATGTCTAACTTATGCAAATCTTCATGAAAATTTAGATACTATTCTAAAAAATATATGTACTCATCGTCAAACTAAGATGATTATATGCAGCGATTTTAATATAGACGTTTTAAAAAATACTTAATAGAATTGTTTTGGAATTTAAATGCTTTCTCCTGAGTTACAACCTTAATTTAAAATTTAATGAAGAGACACGTTTCATTAGTAATACCTGTTTCGAAAACTTTGCACACAATACCAGACAAAAATGTCAGTGTCAGGTAATAGAGTTCGGGTGTTCAGGATCTCAGGGAGATGCCCTGTAATAGCGTGAAACACGATCTGAAGTAGTGTGTAATTTCACTGATCAAATTAAAACTAATTTTAATCAATCATTATAATCTTCAAATAGTATACAGTCCACTTATTTATTCATCTTCCTGAGATCCTAAACAAAATCACTAAAAAACAAAAAGAGCTTTGGTTATGACGGAATTTCCACTCAAGTTAAAAAAATTGTTGCTTATAGTATAGCTGGCCCATTATCTCATATTATTAACGTTAGCATATCATCAGGAATATTTCCTGGGAGCTTAAATACTGTAATTTTATTGTAAAACCAATTCATAAAAAGAACAGTAAAGGCCGATAGTTTTACTTCCCGTTTTTTCTAAAATAATAGAAAAAGTCATATATGAAGTAATATCTTATTTATTTAAACTTTATGTACAATGGGGGTACATAGGCGGACTTAATGCATCAAGGCATTCTCTACCGTGGTAGTTCTACAGTAAATAAAAATAAAATTTTAAATAGAAGTTTAACGTTTCGGAAAGAATATACAAATCTTCTTGTATATAAAGTTCTCGTGTCACAAAATGTTAGTTACCATACTCCTCCGAAACGGCTTGACCGATTTTTATGAAATTTTATATTCATATTCAGTATCTAGGTCTGAGAATCGACTACTATCTATTTTTTTCATACTCCTAAGTGATAAGGGTTGTACCACCCCTAACATTTTTTTAATTTTTTGGACAATTCTGTTTTTATTATTTTTTATTATGTGGCATTAAAAATACATACAACCCTAAATTTTCAACCTATCACCAACCCATATTTTTTAATAGCGATATTAGTACTTTAATTATTTTCTACTCTCGGCGGTCGATAATAATTGATTATTTACCACTCAATCAGTTATTCTTGACTATTTCTTTGGTAGATCGTGCTAATCCCAAGACCTGGTTCTAATTGAAAACATATTTTAGTGTTGGGAAGCCTATTTATCGAGGAAGGGCTATATAAAATCACGCTACGACCAATAGGAGCCGAACATTCATGAAAAATGTGACGCAGACGAAGTTGCGTGGGTCAGCTAGTAATATATATAATACTAATAAAATACATATCAATGCTAAAATAATAAACTAATAAATATTATATGTAATAATCATACCGATTAAGAGAATTCATAACAATCGTGACGAAGAACAATTAAGAATTACAAGCTTTTAAGTAGTGTTTCGGATTTTACGCTTAATTATAATATAATGTTATGTTTGTTGTGTTATGTTATGTTGTTGTGTTATTATTTTTTAGTTTATTTTTGGGCACTATTATTGTATGGAAAATTTTATTACTGTTGGCTAAATGTACGCTTTTGTAGACTTTATGATTTGAATAAATTATTATTGTATTATTCCATTTATTTATTTTGTACACATATTATTTACATTTTTAAATATTTAAATAAAAAAATACTGGGCTACTATTTTTTTACATTTAAAAATATAAAAAAATAGTAGCCTACTGGTATCGGGAACAGGGTCCAAGCTACCGGTGGTCAGGGTCCCTGAGAGAGGAACCTCCTAACTATGCGCGTAGTTCTCGTTAGCCAAGGAGAGCGCGGTAAGGCCTTTGCCCACTGCTACCACATCTCGATGCATACCCAAGTCGGCCCCTAGGAAGTACGTCGGCCTTATTTTATTATAGTTTATTCATTTTTTTTCTTATTTCATACATTTTTAAATATTTCTTAAAAATACAAAAATAAAAAACATTTAAAAATATAAAAATAGTAGCCCACCGGTATCGGGAACAGGGTCCAAGCTACCGGCGGTCAGGGCTCAAGAGAGAGGAACCTCCTAACAATACGAGCCGTGTCCAGAAGTACCGCTTTCTGAATCAGGCCCCTGATCCAGCTGCCTAACGAGAGCCTCCTGAGGTGCTGGTCGAGGCTCGTGGCTATTAAGCCATTGGCTGACACAACTATCGGTACAATGATTGCTGAGTCCACATCCCACATGTCGACAACCTCGCGAGCCAAGTCAATATATTTGATTTTTTTATCTTTCTCGGCTTTCACGAGATTCTCGTCATGCGGAACGGTTATGTCTACAATCATTGCACGCCTCTCGATTCGGTCCACCACCACTATATCAGGCTTATTGGCAACAATAGTCCTGTCAGTGATGATGGACCGATCCCAGTACAATGGTCGGACGCATACCTGTAGTACGGCACCTCCGATTCCACAAGAGAGTATTTCAGAGCAAGTTGCTGATGGATAATCCTGGCTACAAGGTTGTGCCTATGCAAGTATTCTCCGTTAGCTAGACGAGAACAACCAGAGACAATGTGGCGAATTGATTCTCCCGGACGGTGACATGCCCGACATATGTCAACCGTGCCGTCCTTCACAATAAATCTTCGGTAGTTATTCGTCATGATAACTTCGTCCATAATTGCACAGACAAAACCTTCGGTTTCTCCAAAGAGATCACCGAAGCGCAACCAGGTTACGGACGCTAATTGATCTACGTCGGGCCCATGTAGGGCCCGGAAATAGCGTCCGTGAAGTTCCTTACTCTGCCATACAGCCCTGCGATCGTTAGTGTCTAGCACCGCAGGTTTGCGCCAGTTCTCATTTGCCAAAGAGAGCGGGGAGAGTCCCTTGTCCACCGCCACTACATCTCGATGCATACCCACGTCGACAGCTAGGAAATATTCCCTGAGACTGCATATCTCGCGATTGTGGAGAGTCTTAGCATTTAAGAAGCCTCGACCTCCACACTTTCGCGGGATATACAGTCTCATTACCGACGACCGTGGGTGATGCATTCGATATGCAGTAAGCAGTGTACGGACCCGCCTATCCAGGGCGTCAAGTTCCGTTTGAGTCCATTTGAGTACGCCGAAAGAGTGCATCAATACCGGCATGACCCAACCGTTGAAGGCGCGCACCTTGTTTCCGCCTGATAGAAGGCTATTGAATACCTTCTTCAGGCGGCCAAAGAAGCGCTCCTTCAACGATTGCTTCATGTCAGTAACATTGATACCTAACGCTTCCGACATACCCAAATACTTGTAAGTTTCAGTTGAAGAGAGGGATCTGAGGTTTATGGAATCCGAGAGTTGAGTTCCCACGGATTCCATAATCTCCCCACGCTTTACATGCATGACCGCACATTTGTCCACACCAAACTCCATCCTGATGGCACTACTGAAAGTTTCAGTTACCTTCAGTAGCTCCATCAGTTGCAGATTACTGGGGGCAAAGAGTTTCAAATCATCCATGTAAAGGAGGTGAGATAAAATCTGACCACCTCTCTTCAACCGATAGCCCAGCCCTGAATTCTCCAGCAGTGTACTTAGAGGGTTTAAGGCTAGGCAAAACCAAAGCGGACTCAAACTATCGCCCTGAAATATACCCCGCTCGATCCTTACCGGTTCGCTGTTCCTCTGGATATTTCGACATCCTGGATAGCGAAGAACTGTCCTCCATTGCCCCATACACGACATCAGGAAGGTGCGTAGCATTGTATCAATTTTATACAATTCTAGCACCCTCATGAGCCATGTATGAGGCACCGAGTCATAGGCCTTCTTATAGTCTATCCAACATGTCGACAGATCCTTTCGGGAACGCCGAACCTGTTGGCTAATGGCCATATCAATGAGGAGTAGCTCCTTAGTACCGCGGGACCCATTCCTACATCCATTTTGAGAGACAGACATGATGTTGTTGCTGTTAATATGATTATTAATTTTAGCTCTCAAAATAGATGTAAGAACCTTATAGACCGTCGGTAGACACGTGATCGGTCTATAATTTTTGGGTTCCGCGGTACTACCCGATTTGTGGAGCAGGTGGGTAACTCCTGTCGTAAGAAATTCGAGTAGCGAGCCGGACTCTAAGGCAGTTTGGTACTGAGATGCCAAACGAATGCCTTATTTTATTTATTATTATAATAGTCAAAGAGTAGATGTCACAAAATTTCTAGGAATTTTAATTGAAAGTCAACTGACATGGAAGGCACAGGCAGAAGAAATCTGTAGAAAACTAAGCTCATCTGCCTTTGCACTCTATAATCTTAAAAAAAAAGTTAATATCAAAACAGTATTACTGGCTTATCATACATAGTCTTGTCGTTTCCATTTTTAGGTTTGGTATATATAATACCAAACCTAAAAATGGAAACGACAAGATTGGGGCAATTGTACTGAAAGAGAGAGTAATTTTAAAGATCAAAAATGCTGTCTACGAGCAATATTTGGATTAAAAGTTACTGACAGCTGTGTTCCAATTTTTAAAAGTCATAATTTGTTGACATTTCCGTGCCTTTAAATTTTAGAAATTGCTCTTTTTGTTAAATGTAATCGAAATCTATTTTTAAGTTTGTCGGAGAGCAGATGCCGAGATGTAAGATTGCGATCTCAATACCAAAACTTGTTACGCACAAGGACTGCTTTGTTGAGGAAAAGTGTTATTGGTATGGCACCGGCTATTTTAACCACATTCCTAATTCCATAAAAAAGGAACCAGTAACAAGTTTCAAAAACAAACGAACTGTTATTAAATAAATAAATGTTACTACTCCGTATCGGATTTGCTGATAAGTTTTAGTGGTGTATCAATGTTTTGTGTGTTTGATGATGAAATGCATCAATGTTTGCATGCCAAAATGGTAGAATGTACAAGGATTCTTTAATATTATTGTAACCACCTTATTGTAAATACCTACATTCTGAGCAAATAAATAAAAGTTATATTCTATTCTACCACCGAAACCAAGGCTAAAATGCTGACTTACCTATATTCCACCAGTTCGGCACCTGGGCAGCGTTCGCCACATGGGTGGGCCTGGCGGTGTTCTCAACCATCAAGGTGTGCCGCTACCACCAGCTGGAGAACATCCAGGTGTCCATGTACCGCGAGCGACAGCGCCTGGTGAACGAGAGCGGCTCGCCCACCACGCAGGACGGACGGTCCACACCGCCCATCGGCGTCGTGCAGTAGATCCGTTACTACTTGAGTATGTATCCGAGAAATTGGCTCAGAATACGTAATGTTAGGCTGATGTCATTTATCTTAGCATTGTATGTAGAACAGTAATCACATGTCACATGTAACCATAGAGACGCCTTCGCGGCCGCGAAGAGATAGCCTTGTCAACACTCACCATACAATCTAGAGAGCGTCGCCGACTACCCCATGGATAGTGAAAATAGGGAATATGCATGCCATTATTTTATTTGTTAATAAAATACGCATTAGCTCTAGTCAAGTTGTTACCATGTACGTGTAGATTACTGTACAATATTTATAACTAATTAAGAGACTATTTATTGGACCGTAAGATAAGTTTTGCGAGATCATTCATCTTGTTCTATGTATGTAGCGAAAACCTGTGTAATATCATTTTTATAATGGAATTGTAAATGAAAGAAGTACGCCTCTCATCTGACCGGAGGGTAAGGCTCAATTTACGCTGCTGCGAAACGGAATGGTAGCGAAATTGTGCATAGTATAATGAATTTTATATTGTGTTACGTAGAAACTTGATATACGAGCCAAAAAAAGGGGTTTTTCGGGATCTAGCATTCCGTAGCGCTTGCTGTTCGAGTTCACCTTATCGCGCGACGAGGCGAAGTTGACGTTTCCGTGCCGCGGCAATTAAAATTGAGCTTTAATGTCAGAGGCTGTTGGAAATGAACTGATTGTTAAGAATTAGGAGTGCGGTAAGATAACTTGCCATTCGTTGAGTAAGACTGGTTTAAAATTGTTATGTGGAATTGGCAGGGACAAAATTATATTGAACATAATAGTTAGCATTTAGGCAGTAGACATTCCAGTTTAAAATGTCGTAATATTAAAATTATCTACTATTGTAGTTTACAGGAAAACGTCACACGTTACAAAATTAATTATAGAGGAAGTTAGTTACACTTTCCTACTACTTTATCATTTTTGGGAAGCACAAAAATAGATTGAATGTTATTGTAGTAAATTGGATTACTTAAATAATAATTAAAAGCTGTAATTGAGTGTTTAACGCACACTCATGTTCAATTAAATTGGAAGAGATAACATATATCGAAGTGTCTACTCAGCACTATCAGGCACATTCATGTTTTCATGGTAAAACGGTGTGGCTAGAAATGCAGGGATGAATAAAAATGAAACTTTTATAGGGATTTTCGCGTTATTTTATTAATTTATACACCCGGTAATTATATTGCCATTGGCATTTTAATATTTAAAACTGTAGTAATAGGAAACTTATTGGTAGCCAACCCCACTATAGTTGAAAACGTAGACATAGAGAACCGGGCTCAGCCTGCCCTTTCTGGCTCTCAAGTCAATATGGTCCTCAGCCTGCCCTTTCTGGCTCTCAAGTCAATATGGTCCTCAGCCTGCCCTTTCTGGCTCTCAAGTCAATATGGTCAGATAAGTGTGAGAGAGACAAAGTGATCGAGTGGCCGGCCAGGTGTTGTCTTTTTCTTGCTTTTTGATTGATCCACGTCAGAGGCAGTCAGTATCACTTTTGTCACTACGAGCTACATGATGGTGCTTGTACACGGTGCACGTGGTGCATGTTGAGGCACTTGCGCGGGTTATATGCTCCGTGGAAAGGTAGTGAGAGGGTTCAGCGACTCGAACATGTACCAAGGCGAGCTACCCGCGCAAGTAACAACCCCGATCTGTGACGCGTGCGGCCTGCCTGCACGAGCGATTAACTTGGTGCATATGTACTGCTCGCGCAAATAACCCGCGCCTTTACTTGCTCCAGTTACTTGCACCGTGTACAAGCACCATAAGAGACGAAGAGAAGCAGTCTCTTTCTGACTGTCAATTTCGTGACGGTATAATGATCTGTCCAGTTCTCTATGCCTATGGTTTGGGAGGTCGGTTGGAGACGATGAAAGATAATTATAGTTAAAACTAAGTGATAGTAACTAGTTTTCAGTTATTTTGTACAAAATAATGCTTTTAGACGTCGATCACAAACTATGGAATAATTCACTATTTAATATTTATATCTGGAATAAGATTTAACATTCAAGTATTAATCATGTCTTTCATTGTTTGCGGAAACTTTTTGACTTTGTTTACTAAGTAGTTTTCAGCTCATTACCTATAAGCTTATTTTAAATATTTTTTATCGCCATTACTCATTACAAATCATTACCAGTCATGTGTGCGGAGTTCCACTAGTTAATTTATTTTGTCATGATTGTCTACATAACTTATTATCTGTCTCAGTAACTTATAGTTGATTTGTGTAATGGTATCGCACTAAATAGTTTTTAACACAAAGATACGATTAAATCAAATAAAGGAATCATACAATTACCATTGTTTTTATTTTAGAAACTAAGCTAATTTCACAAAATTATTATAATTTAATTATACATTCGACCTTTATATTATAGGAATAAGTAGGTACTTGGCCAGACTGCAAAAGCGGCTGCAGCGCGACGTACTAATATAATATATCTTGGGACAACTCACACACGGTCATCCGATCCCAAACTAGGCAGAGCCTGTGCTATGGCAACCAGACAACAGATAAACATACTTATATATTTTTAAATACATACATATTATAGACAAATTACACCCAGACACAGAACAAATGATCATGCTCATCACACAAAGATTTGTCCTGGGTGGTAATCGAACCCACGACCTCCGGTATAGCAGCCAGGGTCACTAACCACTCGACCTAAAGGCCAGTAAACGCAAACATAAGAACTTCATTTGAGCGTCCATAATGGGCAAGTCACGCCTTATGCTCATACGAGTGGCGGCAAGCGGCAACCTGCGCGGGAAGCATCTCAACTAGTTCGACCGCGCTGCCATCAGTGTGGCCAAACAGTAAAGGCTTATTGATTGATGACTAACCTAACTTGAAAGACTATGAAATGTTTGAACGGGCCAGCCGTAGTTGTACCCTAATCTTAGAGGTAGGAAATAAAACTGATTAATACATAAAAATAATAACTTGTAGAAGTGAAAAATCACTTCTCTCTTACATAAACCAGAGTTATCTTAACTCCGAGTTAGCTAACCCGGGGCCATTATTTATGAAATATTTGTTTTTAACATCGTGCAACCTACTGAGTTGAAAGATAGTTCTAGTTTGTGCTAGTGGTCCTTAGAAGCTAATTAAAGCACTTACCTAAGTCTACACTGCAGTGCAGTCAGTAATAGTTTTTTTTCAAAACATTTGCTAAAAAAAAATGCATTTACGAAGCATGTATACAATTATACATTGTTCGAAAGTTAAAAATTACGCACCATACGTGCGATACGGCGAGTACTTCTCAAGAACGAAATACCACGTCATCTCAGTTTCCAAATGCACAACTGACAACGACTGCTGCTGAATAATACGATGACAACTTAATAGTATTTAGTGGTGATAAAATCTATCACAGGTCAAAGCACATCGTATTCTCACGTTAATACTGATGATGATGATGGAGGTGACAAAATATTCATTGGACTAAAACAGAGAAGATTTACCACAGTGGGCCTTGGGACATACATTAACCTTCCAAATTAATAAACGAACAGAATCGCTTTTAATCACGAACCTGCGCGCACGCTGTTGATATCACTGACCGTCCCCCCACCTTCGCCCATCGTTATACAGTGCTTTTAATGACTTATTAACGATTTTCAGAAAAAAACAATATTACATCTAGTTTACCCAAAGATGACAGGACTGTGAACTGTTCTGTTTTACTTATTTTCTAATATCGTTCATGGCCACTCACTTGCCGAATCTGCATGACGACAGCACACAGGTATTTGATACATGTTTGGAACCACTGGCATCGGATTACTCCGTCGGCCATTATAGATTTTGTTACTGAATAAGCAATAAGTACACTTTGTGTCGACTTAGTAACTGAACATTGTGATAGTCTTACAAAATCAATTAAGTTGAAATCAAAACAAAATAAATACATGTTTTTGCAATAATTATTGTATCCTTTAAGAAATATAAGACTTTCTAATTAGCAACAATGACACCTATGAAATATTAATTTTTCTTATCACAAAATTAACAAAAAAGTAAAAAACCTTTTAGTTTTTTCCAAACTTTTAATAAATATCTTTGCAATACAAGTAATAAATAGAGTCCTTCCGCGATCCCTGTTTACTTAGACTTCCTAACATTTGTTTTGTGCTGCTTCGTGGTGTGCACTTTCAAGTAGCGCAGCTGAGCGAACTTCTGTCCGCACATGTCGCAGGAGAAGCTGCCCGCGGAGTGCGTGCGTGCGTGTCGCAGCAGGTCGCAGCGCACACTGAACCCGCGGCCGCACGCGTCACAGACATGCCCCTTGTCTCCCGCATGCCTGTTCATGTGGCGCAGCAGGTGCGTCTTCCAGCGGAAGGCCGCCTGGCACTGGCTGCACGACCACGACTTGTTCCCGCCGTGCGTCTGCTCGTGGATGTACAGACCAGCTTTAGACTTGAACAGTTTCTGGCACTGTTTACACTCAAACTCGTACTGCGCAGTGTGGACGGCCATGTGTTGCGACAGGCTAGATTTGGTCCCGAACTTCCGGCCGCACACCTCACACTCGTGCTCCTTGCTGATTTTGTGGGTGAATTTCAGGTGATAAAAGTAGCTGGAAGATGCCTGGTATTCTTTAAGACAGAGAGGACATTTGCGCAACTTGTTCCGGTTTCTCTTTCCTAGTTCAGTCGGGGGTCTTACTGGAGTTTTAGTGGCTGGGAGAACAACATTGTTGCTTTTATTACTAGTATTTTTAATTACTAAATTCATATTTTGGGTACAGCTGTCTTTGTCGACAGGCTCTATAACTACTGAACACTTATTTGTGAAGTTATTATTATTTTCTAAACACTGGCCAGGATTACTTGAATTTTCATTTTCAGGTTGGGAAGATTTATTGGATTCGTCAGCGAGTCGCTCATTCTCAGACGTTTGGTTAGTATTATCTTCTAAATGTTGGCTGTCTTGTGTGTCCTCTATAGCTTCGAACACAGACTCGGGCAGAGGTCCGAAGTCGTCCATATCGCTGTGGTCTGAGAACTCATTCACTTGGACATTCGTTTTTGTTTTAGCGGTCACTGCGGGCTTTTTGACTTCGGTTTTAACGAGTGGTTTGCTTTGTGTTTTGGGTGTGATCTGGGTAGCAGGAGCAGGAGCTGGAGCGGGAGGCGCCGAGCGGGGCTGCGCGCTGGCAGCTTCTCTCTTCTTCCGCAGCATCTTATTGAGCCTGTCCTCGGTTTCGTAGTGGAGTGTGTGGTAGGACATGTGCGAGATGAAGTCCTTGCGATCCACGAACACGTCGCACTTCTCGCAGATGAACAGTAGGTCGCCGTGCACCAGCACCAGGTGCTGCCTGTACGAGTGCGCGGGGAGCGACGTGGTGCAGTACACGCACGCGCGGTATTGCACCAGGGAGTTCCTGCAACAAGGGGCAAGGTTGCGTTCACATGCGAGATGACACCACAATTAACTAAGTTAACGGTAAAGAAAAATATACCTTTTTAATCGTTGATTCTGTTGTACCTGTGGTTTTGATTCTTCTAGGTTAGATCTTACTTAAGTAGCGTCGCACTATTGTATGTGTGCCTTTTCTAGTTATCTATTTGGCTTTATTCTGTATCGGTATGGAAGTTTCGACCTTTCTTTTGTTTTCGTAAAGTTAACATTGCCAGTTCACCTTGGCTCGACTCCACGACACATCAAAGATTTGCTAACCAATATCCTACGACTACTTTCTTAATAATAACTATATTTTTAAAATTTGAATATTTTCCAGGTTTCAGTCTGCTTTATGAAATGATCGGGAAGACTACTGAATCTCGTCGTCGCATAACCCTAGTATATTGGTGTCATTGTTTAAATCTATCTCGTCATTCCTTGTCTTCTGATGCACTCTGGTATGAGCTGTGAGCTGACTCCGCAGCCTGAAAGTCTTCCCGCAGTGGCACGCGTGCGCCTTCTCGCCGGTGTGCACGGACACGTGCGCGCGCAGCTCGCCGCGCCGCTTGAAGCGCGCGCCGCACTGCACGCACGCGAACCGGCACGCGTCGTGCGTGCGCGCGTGCATGCGCAGTGCTGCGCTCGACTTCGACCCCTTCCCGCATACGTCACACACGAATGTGCGACTCTCCGAGTGAGATTTCACATGGTCTTCTAAGTGAGATTTCCGTGAGAATGTTTTCGGGCAGGTGGGGCAGGCGTGTGGGCGCTGTTTCGAGTGTATCGCCCGGGTGTGCCTGGCCAGGTTGCCGCTGTCGTTGAAGGCCAGGCCGCACGTGTGGCAGCTGTGCCGCCTCTCCCCGCGATGTGACCGAACGTGCCGCGTCCACCCCCCCACAGACACGCTCTTCTGACACACGCCACATTTCGCATATCGCTTCCCATTCTCGCTTATCGTAAACTCCGGTTTCTCGATGATCTCAACTTTATTTTTGTCATCTTCTTGGACGTTTTCTTCTTCCGGCATTACCGTCCTGGAAAGGGAAAGGGTGGGATCGGTGTAATGATAGTTTCAAGTAAGTTGGTAACGTATATTGCGGTAAAGTCAGTAGTGCGCGCCGTGGCTGTACACGACGTCGTCGGGCGGCGCGGCCTCGTGCGCGCGTTTGACGTGGTGGCGCAGCGCGCGGCGCTGGCGGAAGGCGCGCGGGCAGGCGGCGCAGGCGTGCGGCGCGGCGCCGCTGTGCGCGGCGTTGTGCGTCGTGAGCTCGTGCCGCTGTCGGAAGCCCTTGCCGCACGTCGCGCACACGTGCGGCCGCTCGCCCGTGTGCTTCAGTTTATGCCGCACTAGACCGGACCGCAGTCTAAACTTAGCCCCGCACTCCGCACAATCATAAGGGAACTGTTCACTGTGAGTCTTTAGATGCACGTGTAGCGAACCGCTCTGCGTGAACCTCTTCCCGCAATGAGAACAGACAAAAGGCTTTTCTCCCGTATGTATTCGTAAGTGCTGCTTGAGGTTCTGCGAGTTAGCGAAGTTCTTGGCGCAGAGGTGGCAGTTGTAGCGGCGCACGCGCTCGTGTGTCTCGGTGAGGTGGCGCTGCAGGCCGTGCGGCGCGCGGAACTGCTTGCCGCACACGTGGCACACGCACGGCCGCTCGCCCGTGTGGATGCGCTTGTGGAACAGGTACGTGTGCGCCGAGCTCAGGTTCTTGCTGCAGAGCCGGCACGTGTAGTACGTCCTGTTGTCCACCTTGTGCTGCACCTCCCGCAGCTCGCGCCGCGTCTCCTCGTCCAGCCGGTCGCGCCGCATGTTGCACTGCGTCAGGTCGTCGAACCGGTCCACGTCATTCTCCTCCGTATCAGACACACTCGAATCGGTAAAGTCAGGATAATCCTCATGATGTTGATCACTAACAAAATGGTCTCTAAAGTTCACGAGTGCTCTGTAGAAGTTCGTATAGAGATTTGCGGGCTTTTTGGTTGCAAACGTGGCCAGCGGCTCGTCATCGGACAGCTCGGAGAGGTCAGAGGCAGTGTGGGGTTCCTCGGGCAAGCAGGGGCTCCTGCAACAAATAATGCCCGCTGTTACTTCATGTGCGTCTTTACGTGGTAGTCCAAATGGCTTTTCTTTCGGAACTTTTTGGAGCAAATCTTGCATTCGTATTTGCGTATATCTGCGTGTATTTCTAGATGTCGTGTGAGCGTGCTCTTGGCGCGGTACGACTTGCCGCAGTGCGAGCACTTGTAGGGGGTCTCTCCCGAGTGTATGCGCGCGTGTATGTCGCGCTCTGATCTACTGGGGAAGGCTTCCCCACACTCCACACATATGAACTTCAGTATCCCCTGGTGCGCCAGTCTCTGGTGGTGCGTAAGGTTCCCCTGGTTGCGATACGTCCGGCTGCACTTGTCGCACGGGTACACGGCGGAGTGCGTGTGGCTGCGCATGTGCGCGAACATGTTGTACTTGTTCGAGAACGTCTTGTTGCACTCCGGACACACCGCTGGGATGTACTTCTGGTTATTTGGACTCTCTGTCTTCTTCTCTTTCGTAGTTTTAACATCGTTGTGTGCGTCTTTATAATGTTGTTTCAGTTCGTCTATGGTCTCAGTTGTAAAGCCACAGCTAATGCATACTTGTGCTTGGTCGGCTGTTCTGTCGACATGAGCTTCTTGCCAGTGTTGCAGGAACAGTTTCTTGTCGCTGTAGACGAGGTCGCAGCACATGACGCCGTCCGTAATCCTCACTTCCACGTGCTTGTTGAGGTGGTACCCGAGCCGCGTGGCTGAAGAGAACACACTCGAACAGAACGGACAGTGCAAGGACGGCAGTACTATAGGAGTTTTCTCTTTAGTGTCTGATACCGTTTCTCTGTCAGAATCCTCCGCTAGTACTTGTTCAAAAGTTATGTTGTCAGTGATGAATGTCTTAGCGGCGTCGTCGAGTATATCAGGGAAGTGTCCATGTCTGATATGATCAGCGAGGCTATGGACACCTGTCATTGCTGGCTTCTCCACACACTTCTGGCAAACTATCTCCACATCCGTATCCTCTTCGTCCAGATCAATATGGATGTCTCCGAGAGCATTCCTGACACTCGTGTAAAACAACCTGCAATAGGAACATGTGTGGCTAACTCTGCAGAAACAACAATACTAAGATAATGTCATATACTTACTTGCTCTCAGCATCCTCTTCTTTCATGTTTAATGCGCCATTTAATTTCTGAAAAATAAAAATATGTAAATGATTGGATAGTTTATGAAATACTAACTTGGTCTATCCGTGTGCAAGTTTCATTCAAATCCGTTCAGCTGTTAAGATGTTAATTTATAGATGTCACCGGAAAATGGCGAACGCCGTCAGATTGTAAAATATCGCGTGAAATTGTAAACTATTTTTTTCTTAATAAGACAGATATATTGGAAACTATTGAATTTGAATGGGATTTATTGTATTTAAAACGATTTTTTCATAATAAAAGTAGAAATTAAATCTAAGAAAGATTTATTACTACAATCTTACGGAGTATGCAATTTTCCGGTGGCATAGCCTCTATACACTTTTTTAGATGCGAAAATTTGGGTGGATGGATGTATGCACAGAGATAGGTTATAGTCTGGAAAGCACATAGGCTACTTTTACACCGGGAGTTTGTTCCCTTGGGATAATTTCCGTTATTCCCGCGGGCGAAGTCGCTGGCAGAAGCGTGTATTTATTATAAGTAGGAATATTAGTATGGCAGTATGAATTCTACGGAGGCATTCATTTAGTTATAAGTTATTGCAGAGAACTATACATTTATGCATAACTGAAGGGTGCCACTCTTCAGAAATCTGCGTCTATGTCTGAACTTGTCTGTTTGCCGAGAAGCCAGCCATAAGTTCTTAATAATATTCTAGAGTTCTAGGCCTAAATCGTTAGGCCTTTAATTAAATTTGTGTGAGTTTGGAGCAGTACTTCTACGTATGTGAAGCCATGTATACTTCACTGATTGTTTTACTATTGCATACAAATATAGTGAACCTGTTAAACAGTATGCTGTGCTTTTCTGCTCTGAGAATGAATATCAGTGTTTCTTCACAGAGGCAGTCCAATACACTGTCTTCATTCTTGTGATTTAAACAACCAGTTTTATAAATATCATCTTTGACTGGATTACTAGGCAAAAGCATAAGGAGGCAGTTACCCGTTGGTTGGAGCGCAGCTTGGCGTGCAGGGCGGCGTCGGCCTGCTCGCAGCACTTGACCAGCTCGTGGAATGCCAGCAGGGTGCTGACGCACTGGTAGCACACCACCAGAGGCAGCTCATCGCTCTCACTTACCTGTTGGGACAGATTAAGCTCATAATAATTTATATACACAGTGCCATTTTAGTAGGCTTACAAAGGCGGCCCACTTAATGTACCCAACATTAACTACCTCTAGGCGCGATTATTTTTTTAAAACAACTCATTAAGATAATAAGTACAATAAAAATAAATAATGCATTAGAATTATGAAACACCCTGTTGTTTATGTATCAAAACAATGTCGTTGTTCCATTCCGCGCCCTGCCTTGGAACACAAGGCTCAGACTGCGCTTGCTCCTGGATGTTTCAAACTACATCATGCGTCATGCATGATACTCATGATAATGAATAATATTTTCATTTGTTAATCATTCAAACGTTCATAAATAGCATTTGTTTTTAATGAATGTGTAGTAGTCATTGGATAGATGAAGTGGGTTAGTGGGCTGCTGCTGTAAAATGACTCAAATAGCACTGTGTATAGATATGTAGATCTGCATACAGTGTGTAACAGGATAAACCTGAAGAGGGGTCATTGTACTCATCATTATGAACAACTTTCACTATGGGATAACTGAAATTGTAAAAAAAGTTTTACTACCCCATAAATTTTAATGTCTATGCGTTTAACTTGACAAAATGTACTAAATGTACTTGGTCCCATAGCAAAAGTGGTTCATAATGTAGAGTATATTATTATTGTTTTTATTCTGTTACAAGTTTTATAATTGCATCCAGACAGAGTCAGTTGCTTCAAAGGGACGAATGGAAGAGAAATGTTGCGCCAGAGCCAAAGTATTTTTATAATTGATAGTGACAAGGGATAAAAGAAATAAACAAGACTAAACCAGAATGGTTTGTGAGCGAGAATGAGACTTCATCTGTCAACAGTGACAGTCACTAGACCCATAATATAGTTTTAAATTCAAGCAAAAATTGCCTTGCCATAGGACAAGGTTACAATATAAACTTAAAAGATCATATTAAAAAACATATCAAGAAGAAACAAATTGGTCATACACACTACTCTTGTTTCCATGTTGCCATGAGTGAAATACTATAACTGCATATATGCAGACAGACTGGCAAGCAAATGACAAAGATATCTAGCCTCTTCATCTCATTCTTATCCAGCAGGTATTGTGTAAACCTAGCCAGGAGAAACACCTGCAGGATCCCTAGTTAGAGGAAAACAAGCTATAGAATTAACACCTAAGATGTTTTATGACCCAAAAAATAAATGAATTGCACAGCTTTGTAATATTATAATATAGATCTTTTATATTTATTAATATAAAGTAATAATCACCTGTATTGGTAAGTGTTTCTTTATTTTATCAGCCAAGTTGTTCTGCAGCCCCTCGCCGGCGTATATGGGCATGACTAACTCTGTGATAGTGGCGCATGTTCGACAAACATGCGAGAAGTCTTTCACATCTGTAAATAATGTTATTTTATTACTAGCTGTGCAAATTTATTGATATGTTTTAATACGTGTTTCCTACTTGAATGTAGATAAGAACAGCTTGTTTCAACCGTGCCAATAAATGAAAATCTTGGGCCAGATACGCCAGCATTCTTGATACGAAATTATAATATGTTTAAATATCTACATTTGAAATTAAAATATTAAAAATCAAGTAAGTTTTATACCGAATTTCAAGGGTCCTATAATATTAACTTATTTTAGATATACCTGAAGACTTTTTCGTTAATATATCAAAAGAAAAGATTACAAACAATTTTAGAGAACAGGAACAGCAGTTTTATGTTACTCACTTTCAAGGTTTACTTGTGAGTTGGGGGCCAATGCCAAGGCGCCCATTCTCTGTATAGGTTCTGAAGAATGACTCGGCGCAGGATTTAGTAGAAATATTTGTTCGGTTACATTATTCATTTTCAATATTATTATGTGATCATCACAAAATACCGAGCTTCGCCCTGAAGTAAGTACAAACAACAATGCCAAAGAGTATAGTAAGTAATAGGGAACAATGAATGAACAATGCGATATGAATGATATTTTTGAATGATTGGATCAATTAAATGAATGAAAAAATGTCACTTCGTTCTGAAACTAAAAACACTCTTCGTCGATGTCAAATTATTTTTTATTTTTATTAGTTAGGTATGAGTCTGGTACTTATTTGTAAAAAGAAAAGATAACAAATTTTAAATTATTATGGTTTATACGGCGATGTTATAGGATGTTATAGATCCATTATATTTATAATGGACCATGAAATAATACTTTATTTCGGAACGAACGAATGCTTTCTTTTGTTTTTCTCGGCACTCTCACTCACTCAGTCATTCACTCAAAGAGTACTGTAAGTATAACAGGTACATTCACTCTTTATAAAAGCGGGAATCTACAGATGCAGCTTTTTTAATAATTACAATAATTAAAAAAATTAAAAAACAGTTTTATATATTACAAACGAGAATGTGTGAATGTTACACAATCTTCTGCTTCATGTGGTCTTAGGAAAATAGCAAAAGACAATAATTCAAATATTCTTAAATAAAACCGAGGTGTAACATAATTCTCGTCAATGATGTCCATTTTGAGTGAAGACATTACGTCCCGAGGCCACCATCAACGGTGCCACCATCATCGCCTTGTGCTTATATGTCTGGATCACTTGCTGCAAACAAAAAGATAAATGATTTAGTTTGTATAACTCAGTATCTCATGTCGAGACTTCTGTTTTGAAATATTTCGCATGTGACTAAGCTCCTTAAGTAAAATAACAATAAAGGTATCATTTTAATTTCTAGGTTCAGCTTTTACCAACTGGATGAAGGTTCTACAAGACAAAGCAGCAGGCAAGAAAATTAAAGGTAAGATTTATTGAAAAAGTAACTGAAACTTTAGTTTTCATTAGAAATGTAAAAAAAAAACAGAATTCACAGACAACCTTACCAATACTAGTTTTATGAGAAACACGGCAAAGGTAAGGAAGGATATGGTCATGAGCGCACTCTCTGATGACGGGAACTGCACATGGCCTCGTGGGGACGAATGCGCAGACCGCGAGCGACGCCGCGCGCCAGCGCTGTCGTCGTCCGGCCATGTTGCATGTATGCGCTCCTCTGGAATAAAGTAATGCAGTTAACCATTTTTAAGTTGGCAAACTAAATGTTCTCTGGTTCAGAACAGGCCACTGTAGGTAATTGTGATGTGGGTGCAATCATAGAGCAAAACAAAGGGTCAAGACACAAGCTGCTTCCAGGCAGTAACTATTATTGCTCTTTTAAATACACTGAGTTCACTTACCGATATTGGCCAGGATGGACTCTTTCAGCTCGTGTAAGTACTGCATCTTGCCGCTAAAACTCCTGCGAGAGTTTTTGGATATAGTGTCTGCGACTACTCTCATGAATTTGATCACATTCTCCATTGTGTTCACTTTATTCTTCTTCGTCTTAGTGGTGGCTGGAGCTTCACCTTTGTTGTTTTTGGTGTCTTTGTCATTTTCCTTTTTAAGTTCATAATCATGCTTTGGTTGGTCTTTATCACCTTTTGGTTTCATTTTATCGTCATTGGTCTCAGGCTTTGGTTGCTTTTCGTCGTTCTTAGTGACATGAATCTTATTTTCGTGTGATTCTGCTTTGAAATCATTTTTATGAACATTGTTTTTATTACCTTTCACTGTTGTTTCTTCGGTATCAACAATTTCTGTTGTGAATATGTCCATTTTATCAGTCACTTCAGAAAATTTATTGTTGGTGATTTTATAAAATCTATTTTGCTGTGTTTCGTAACTGGTGAAATCATCAGTTTCGTTGATAAAAGTCGGTTTCGAAGAGTATACATCCCTTACAGTAGTATAATTTTTGTATACCGCTTTTGGTCTTTCCGTATTAAAAGTAGTTGCTTCTTCACTAGATGATGTATTTCCGTCATCATCTGGTGGGAAAGTAGCCGTTCTTTCAGTGCCATAATGTTTTACTTTATTTACGTAAATTCTTCTAAATGGTTCTGTGTTCTTCTTATGTTCAAACTCAATTCTTTCAGTATCATGATCGTCATCACGTGGGCTATTCTCATGTCGATTTTTCGAGTATTTCTCTCTCTCTCCCTTGTAACTAACAGCAGGCGATTTCACAGGGCTATTATTCAACTGAACACGTTTAATATTACCCACATTAGGAACTTTTTCAATCACACCTTTTTGTTTGTCATTTAAGTCTATAGTAGCTCTCGTCGGACCGTAGCTCGGTCTAAGTTCATGATCTCTAAAATCGAAATGTAGATCAAGATCATCGTCTTCGAGTTTAACTCGTTCAGTTGTTTTTACAGTGCTACCAACATGTTGAACACGTTTTATGTTACCGATGTTTGGTGGTCTAGCAGGGGCCTTGTTCCAGTTGTACTCCGTCACACTGCGGTTGTTGTACATCAAGGGTTTTGTTGTGTCCTCGTCATCTATGACTTTTTCTGGTGTGGTGAAGGGACTGTGTGTCCTGATGGGTTTCCTGTAGTGCTGCTGCGAGATCTCAACCCACTCAGCAGTGGCGTGCGTGATGAGGAGCAGTGTAAGTAGGCGGTTCATTGTCGCGTGTGTCTATCGAGATGTGTGTCTGATTGTGAAGCGTCGTGTGACGTGTAACGCGCTTCGCTTAGTGTCGTGTACTGTTAGGTCAGGGGTTCTCTACTGGAAAACTTTTAAGATAAGAATAAGAATAAAGTTTATTTGTTTATTGTTACATTAATGAGATGTCTTTAATATCACAGGGTAGGATGTTTTCTTTCGAATATTACTGGGTATAAAAATAAATTGTAATTCGTCGAAAATAGCAGCTTGAATTCCTTACCTAAATTATTTTCCCAAGTAATAACATTTTCATCTCCAATCACCTGGGCAATCCATAATTTGCTTTGTTAAAATTATACTTTCTAATCTTGTCTACAATTAACAATATTCCCTTACAAGAAAAAACCTGCAGGCCTGAAGAGATGGAATAGGTACCTTTTAAAACTCATTTTTAACGCAAAATGTTGGTAAGATTAGCGCTAAACGCATCTATTATCCGCTCCACGCGCGTGCTCTGCAAGCCACCTAGCTACCGGGCCGTAAAGTTTGTCAACCTCATACCACACGCGTAAGTTGAGAACATTTGAACTTGCTGCGTGGGGCTTGTGATGTCACGATATCACCCATCGATGATTCTGTATTAGTAGGTGGCCCCTGTTCAGAGAGGAAGATGTACTTAGCCGCGAAAATATTTTTTTTGTTATATGAAACTTTTTTGCGATGGTCTGGGTCTGTAGGTACAATGAAGTGAAACAGTTTAATTTAATTAAGTCGATAATCTTAATTAAATTAGGGCCTGTTTCACTATGTCCGAATATCCACTACCTACTTATTGAATAAAACTGGAACAGAGTTTTCATTAAGTTTTCTGCCAAGTAAGTTAACGAAAACTTGAATCATCGGTGGTGAAACAGAGTTAACCCAATCATTTTGATTCATATTGTGTTAGCAATATAATTTATAGAAGCAGCAGGTAGTGGTTTAGGGTCAACAGTCATCAAATAAATTAATGACCAATAAATGAAAAAAAAAAGAATTATATTCAAAACGGCATTTATTATTTAAATAATTAATAATAACACAATTTGTAAATCGATCTGTCACAATATTAATCTCTTATACTAAAACATCAACATATCGGAGACGTGAGTTGTGCTCGCCTATGCAAACTTTATGGGGAAAATACCTTTTCCTAACAATAATTTCGTTCAAATATATGTTTTGAACGAAAGTAGGTTATAACATGCTCACATCACAATATTATTTTGTAGGGAGTAGCGACGAACAGCATTTATCTTACAAAACTGTAAATTCAAGATCTGATCGTGGTTTTTGCAACTAACTCTTGGCGACACTTAGATTAGTCTACAAGATTAGGCCGAGCTAACGTTGCATTTCAAAGGAAACTTCCTCCTTCAATATTTTGAAGTCGGTAAAAATCAGCTGTTTTTCTTACAATATTCATTAGAAACAATAGCTGATTTTTATGTTCAGCTGACTGAGCTGCCTTTGTTCTTTAGGTAGGAATGTCATAATTTACAGAAAACCATAACCTTACGAGCACAACGCACCATTCCCCTCCGAGCATCAAACAAACACTCACAGGTGTAATGTTAACACATAATGATTGTCACAGTGTAGGTTCAGGCCAAGTACACACTCATCCATCGCGGACTTTTTGTGTCCAAAGAAGAAAAGCAAACTTTTTTTTCACGAACACTTGAGTTATTATTATACTATATTTTGAATTTAGTGCCAATCACATTAGGTCCAAATTGAAATAACTCGAGCTTCGTATTTAAAGTATGTCCGAGTATTCTTCTAACACGGCTGTTGCGTCGCCAGTTTTGATATTTGAACTTGGCTTGACACACTAGATTGTAACACAGGTCGCAGTAACGCCAACAAAGATCACTGTGTACTTGAAGTCTTGAACCATACTCACAAGATTATCATTCACTTTGACACTTGTTAGGTACTAAAGTTACGTTCGCCACCGCGCCACATGCGTCCAAGTGTGTTGGGTGAACTTTATAATTAAGTACGATACATATTTTTTTAATACGTTGCAGTTTTGTTAGGCAATAGTTTAATGTTACTCGCCGTTTGGAGAACTAAACGATGGTGAATTAAGATTAGATCATATAATTTTCTGAAGCTCCATCTACACTCGGTCAGAGTGGGTGAATACGTTTATTTGATAGACTTGCATTAATGCTTAGTGAAGAATTTTATTTAAAAGGTGGAAAATATGAAAAATATACTGTTATCTTTATACTTGGCACCTATTAATTGGCAGATACGAGAATTATGAGGATTTGGGATGATACTACGCTTTTATTTAAACTTGAAAAATCGCCTCAACACATTTGGACGCTATACATATCTGGATGAAATATTAATATGTTACAACTTCACACTATACGTTTACAAACTTGTGTTTGGTCCAAAATTCACCATTTATAACATAACATACAGATGAGTCAAGAATTGGTAGGTATTCATTTGCTTTGTCCGTTATTTCGAAAATATTACATATTTTAGAATAGAATAGGAAACGTTTAATCAACAACATAACAGCATAAAACATAGTAAAAAAGAGAACACAATGAAACATAACAGTGATATAGTAATAGTAAATTGATTATTGTAGTTTAAAAATTCTCATTAAATAAAAACAGAATATAAATAAATAAATATTATTGTCTGCCGTGGTACCAAGCATCGTACCACTAATTTTGATTTAATTGTTCCAAAATAACGGACAGCCGAACAAATAAAAGACACGTCAATAATAATACTAATACAATAAGCGTTTGTCATTGCATTGACATTAAAACACTCGAGTAAAACAACCAGCACCTACTAAGACTTAGTACCGGGCCAGAATTGACGATTGAAATGTATAGTTTAGTATACAAACTTGCGTATAAAGAGACGTAGGTACGGTATGTACATCGAAATATACATGTCATTATACGGCAGGAAATTCGCAAGTTTGCATATTAAAAGTATTATAATAATAAAGATGAAAGACAAAGATTAGCACATTTAACATGACACAGACAACATATACATACAACTAGATATATAATGTATTATTAATTATAAATAGTTTTTCATGAGCTAGCTGCGAGTAACGTAACGCCGTAAAGAGATCACAGAAAATGGAAGCTTGAATTGCAAAGTGTATAAAAATAAAAAATAAATGTATAAAAATCACAGCTTCATTTATGTGCGACCGGGGACGAGTCACGAGGGTTAATAGGCCATTTTATCAATTTTCTATATAGTGAAATATGCATGTTAAGTAAATTCAGCTGCACGAAGAAGTTTCTTAGCAATCAGGATATTAAAACCCCATCGCAAATGCCACATGCTATGTTAAATTTATCGATAGTTCTTGTGATTGAACTAAGCGCATCACTACGTCATAATATGCAATAAAAACTTCCCAGGGCTTAACGGCTCATACAATTAAATATGTTAATAAGGTTCTACATATTAAGGGGGTTCTTCAAAACACTAAAGCCTAAATCCACACAGACCGCTCCGGTTCGCTTCTCTCTTGGAATGATGGCTCGAGACAAGAACAGTACAATAATTGTGACTTATAGATACATACACATCACGACGTATACTCTTAACTTAGGTCCCTTCTGTCACGTATATCTAACTCTCCTCTCTCTCTCTCTCTCTTTATCGATCTACCACAGTACCGCACCGCAGTAGCAAGACACATGTCATGGAATTTGCCAGATCTCGTGTGTAACTCGACAAAATTGGGTGACACATGTCTTGTCACTTTTAGTCTTTAGGACATTATTAAGACTCAATTTGAATATACTACGCATAATGCTGATGAGCGCTCCTTTCTATTTTTTATTTTCATATAGACTAAATACCTATTCTTAAAATAGAGATGTGATGAGAGCGCAAAACTATCGATCTTGTGGCGATAAAATTCTATTTGGATTTAGTTCCGTATAAGGTTTAGATGGAGCGATTTATCAGCATTGTGTTTCTATTATTTTTCATGTACTTTCCATTGACTGTACTTAAATTTGGGTATTATATAATCTGTTAATTAAGTAACAAAATGGGGAAGACTGCCATTTGAATATTTAAATGCATTTATAATATTTAAGTATTAAAATATTTGTTACGTTCCTTAAATATATTTCTCATACAAAATGGTATATTATTTACAAAATGTTCATGTATGTGGTAAAAATGTAAAATGTTGGCACTACTTTATTTTGTCACTCGGGTGGATAAAATAGAATTCTAATTTATTCGTGTTTTAAATCGCGTAGTAATTATTTATCCTACTCTCACTTGCGCTCCTTACGCGGGACTACCCTAATATTAAAAAAATTAAAGTGTCTACAAGTTGCTCTTGTCTGACCATTCATATCGATATCGACAGAATTTAAACTAATTTAAAGTTAGAGTATAACATTTAGGCCGCCGCGTCGTAGGCTCATATTACTTATTAGATGGGATTAATTAGACCGTGACAAACTAACGCTAAGACTCTCCTGATGTTTGTAAATATACGAATAACGAAGTATTTTATATTAACTTTTCATCAATCATTGCAGAGTTAAAACACGATGGATTTCCTACAGGAACACTTCTTTTCTTCACTTTTTTAACTTATTCATATGATGAATAATACAGTTAGAGATAAAATCTAGCGTTCATATAGCGATTTTTTTTAGTAAATTCTACAAAATCAATGTTGTAATAGTAGTTTAGTTAATAACTTAGAGGATAGAGTCCAAATTCTTATAGACTAGAAGTTTGCTTAAGATTAGAAGTGATTTAGAAACGTGAAGTTGTACTAATCGTAGTTAGCTGTGAGTTCAGACGAGTTACTCCATATATAATATAAGTACTTTAGCACGAGAAGAATATCTCCTCTATTGTTACGAATTTGATGATTTTATTTATCTGATTAAACACGGTAAGCATGTCGAAAAAGATCGAAGTGTCGATATTTGTTTGGAATAATTATATCGATACTTTTTGACACTTCCGACACCCCACTGTACGGAATTACAAGTACATATATGATATTACAGATACGATATTACAAGTATCGTTAATCGGGGCGAATAGAAATGCAGGGGTTGAATAGGAACCAAACTTTGATCGGATTTTACACTTTAATACCGAACTCGTATTATTGGTATATAGATTACAAAGCATTTATCTTTACGAATTGGAGTTCTTAAATGCTGCTAACAATATTTAAATAACTTGAAAAACGTCTTCACCCCTTTGGTTTCTGTTTATCCCCTGCATTTCTATTCGCCCCATTTTATCATTATAGGTTTTATTAAAAATAAAAGCTGTGTTCGTAACACCTACCTATTTGATTTGTGATTAGCATTATATTACAAAAGTATGAACATCCTTACCACAGAAACCTAATTGATCGCCCGCAGTAAGTAAAGTTCTAGCATATCTATTTTTGTCATAATAAAATTTTAGGCAAAAGCCCGCTCCTCGTAACACTTAAAAATAATTAACTTAAAATAATATTTCTTCACAACATATAAACGCAAAATGTTAATATTATAAAATTAAACTACGTTACGTAAGAAAACCCTCCGCACTAATAAATAATAAAAAATTGCTAAAAACAATAAAAATAGGTTAAAACATTTTTACTATAGGAATGCAGTTATTAGACAACCATTGTGGGTACCTTTAAATGGTACATTTTGTGACAGAACTAAGTTTGTCGAGCATACAGAATTAACGTTAACCTCTCCTTGTACACTTCTCGACTAAAACATCTTTGCGATATAAAACACATCTTAACTACAGCGAGCTACATTTTACGTATTGTCAGGTATATTTGATTGTCAGGAAAAAGCTTATTTTAAAAAACATATTTGTTTACTATTAAAAGTAAACCTGTGTTTGATACAAAAATACGTCTTTGTGACCTATTATATTCTTATTATTCGATTCGTATTTTCTTTAAACAGCAAGACAAGATATTGAGAAATGCTGAAATGTCTTAAAAATTATAATTCACGACACTTGCCGGAACGCTATTAATATATATTGGAAGCAGCCATATATGTCTGTTACTATATCGTGTTTAATATTTTCGTTCGATTGTTCGTGATGGATTTGTTAAACTTTTATAAGTCTGATGCTACCACCAAGCTGCATTGCCGAGGGTCATGATGAGGGGGTGCCGCGGTGTGAGGGTGTGGAGGTCTACCTGACGCGGATGAGTAGCTTCTTCCATTGCAGTCGAGCGCAGCGCGCGCGCAGCCGCCCTGCACGGGGTGCCTCCGCGGGAGGCTTGGGTGGCAATCTGGTACAGGGAGACAGAGATAAGTTGTCACGTATAAGAGCGGATATTTACTTGTTTCATAATTATTAGTTAGTGTTAGAAGTGGAATGGAGCTGCCGTCAGTGTAGCAACCCGCTAAATCTATATGGTTGAGTCGTTTTAGAAGCAGCATCATGGGGTACTGTAAAGTCGGGCCGGTGTCCACTGACGGCACGGCATGGCGTGGCAAAGGATTTATTTCGTGAGATGTTTCGGCCTTATTTCTATGTTTAGAGCGGTCATTATTTATTCTAATAGGAATAGGATTAAACATCTCGCGAGATGACGCGACCTACCGCGGCATGCCGCGGAATGTCACGTCATTCCTCGGGATACTACGGCACGTCGTGACATTCCACAAGATGCCACGGCACGCCGCGGCAATCATTTTAACGAAATACACAACCAATCGTACATTAGCACAGTACTGAACTGAACGAGTGAGCGCCAGATTGTGCTTGCTTTCGTCTTGACGTGGTATGCCACAAGATCATGTGGTATGCCGCGGAATTCTTCAGTAAGCTGCGGGATGCCACGAGATGATTCGGTATGCCGAAGCGTGCCGTGCCGCGCCATGCCATTCCAAGCCGTCAGTGGGCGCCGGCCCTTAGATCTCTCCTGCGCGGGTTATCAAACATGAAATCGCCGTTTGCGTCCATACTGAAGTGTCTAAGGCCTCCTAGCGCGACGCGACGAAGCGGTGATTGTCTATTGTTTAACCCTGATGAGCTACGTCATTCCCTCTTCTGCCTACGGTTGCCACCCGAGCCGCTCACCAGCACGTTAGATACTCACAGTCAGCGCTGCTGCCAGCGCGCGTCATCGCTGGGGTGCGTGAGGTAGCGCGAGCCCACGCGGGCCTCCAGCGCGCGCAGGTCGAGCCAGGCCGCGCGCGTCTGCAGCCACGCGTGCGCCACCGACTTGTCTACCGACAGTCGCTTGCGCTGCTTCACTTGCAGCAGGTTGTTGATTAGGTCGATAGCTGTGTAGAAGGAAAGAAATATGCCTTAGAATAGTGTCAAGAACAATCGTGTGTTTTATCACGATCGGGAGTGTTTCAACCTCAGACGGCTCGAAAATGTAATTGCCGTTTAGGTTGTTACATTTTCGGCCATTTGTGGTTATTGGCAGCGGCAGCGCCAGCACAGCACAACGAGCTAGGAATATGGGATGGCGCAAGAGTATCGACACACACTAAAGGCCTGCCTTTTCCCCACTATACTGGGGTCAGCTTCCTGTCAAACCGGATTCAGCTGGATTGAGCCATATTACATAGAAATAATGATCAATGAGTAATGACAAATGGAAAATAAAGAGAGTTGATTTGTTAAACATTGGTAAGGCTGTTTCAGAAGACAGACTTTATAGTACTATGATAGTTTTTGGATTTGAATTGGCCTTAGGAGTAGCTGAACGATTTAGATTTATCCTGGCAAACGGGTAGACTATGAACTGGTTTAGGACTTTCTATCTCCGTCGTACATGTGTGTGTGTCAGTGATGATAAATCACATTTGAGCCGTAGGCAGAAGCTATTTAAATATAAAATGTGTCACCCTCAGCGGAGATCTCCCTCCAGGGCGTGGGCGGGTACATGAAGGCGGCGTTCTGGATCTGTTCGTTGATGTCCTCGTCCTCGTTGAAGGGGAACGTGCCCGACAGCGACACGTAGATAATGACGCCCACCGACCACATGTCCAGCGAGCGGTTGTAGCCCTTGTTGCGGAGCACCTCCGGGGCTAAGTGGGAATCATCACTTTGTTATAGTGTATCTTGGATTTTACGACTCACATGCTAAATGTTTTCTTTAGAGATATGGCCTAAGAAATTTAGTATTATTATTGATGGCTTACCAAAGCTAAGCAATTGAATTATGGGAGGTAGTTGTAACACGGGTGAAACTTTTTTTTGGGCTGCACCACCTTGCGCCAAGGAAAAACGAAACATTTCGAGCTGGTCTACCCCCCAAACTTGGACCATCTATTACTATCAATATATCCTACTAGTTGAAGGTTACTGGAAAGTTTCAAAACATTAGTTAAACCGTTGTGGAGATACAGGGGACCAAAAAGTGTAGATTTCTTCGAGTCATGCCACAATTGAAGGAAAAATATCGGAAAAGGCCATTTTTTTAAAGTTGAAATCAGGGTCGTTAAGTAAGTTTTATTCTTTATTTAATTGATTGTAAAATCGGCGTTATAAATAAAAACTTGCCAAGTTGATACTAGGGTCATATATTTAAAATACGATTTTTCGAGTGTTTCATAATTTTTAAACGGTCAGGAAAGATCCAAGTTCTCTGTTCACTGGTATTCACAAAAGACACATGTTAGGATGGACTATTATACAGTTCTGAAATGCTTGGCTTATTATTGACCTCACTACTTTTATAGGCCGAATGTTTCGGGATAGCTTGGATAACTTGGCCTTTTTTCACATTTTTGTTTTTTGGGTAACATTTACCTACCACCATACCATTTAAATGGTATAAAAGCAGGGTTGGCATGAATGAATCATTTTGATTTAAATTATGATTTAAATCAAATGATTGCTTTAATAAAAATCAATGATTTAATAAAAAATTGTTAATTTCATTTTCTTTCACAGAAATCAACATAAAAAAACAGATTTAGAAATTATAATTCAGTTACAAACTAGGTTCGTTTAAACATGAGAAATCAATATCATTATTATAATATTTGAATAAAAAACAAGTTTTCCAGCCTTTTCAATTCCCAGTCGAGTTTCTTAATTTGCTCTGAACAATTCCAAAGGTGGAAAACACAATTTCCACAGCAGCTGAAGAAGCTATCGCGCCAAAAAATTGCTTCACCACTGGAAAATTTTTTGAATGTTCCTCTTCACTAAATATATTTTTCTGTGACACCCACCACTCTAGTGGTGTCACATTTTTTACTATTTCTTCTGCGAACATCACACTTTTGAATGGTTTTGATTTTGACTTAAGCTTTACTATCAATGGTAGCAAAATTGAACCATCACAGTGATTTCGCGATTTCCTCCAACGTACTTTCTTCTATTTCATCTATTAGCGTGAATTCTGTTTGGGTCTAATAAACATGCCAAAAAGTGACTGGGAGTCATTGCTTGCTTATATCTCTTTCGAAACTTCGACATTTGGCTATATTTGGGTTTTGTGCAAAAATAGTTAAATTTAATAATCAAACGAAAAAAAAAAAAAAAAAAACCTGATATATTAGGATTTAAAAAAAAAAGTACTTTATTCGATTTTTTTTTAAAATATGATTTTTTCCAACCCTGTATAAAAGGTGAAACCAGTTATTTCGTGGCTTAGGTTGTTTCACTTAATAGTGGAGGATCCCAAGTAAGATCGACATAGTATTTTATATAAAATTAAATTTTCATCCGGAAAGCAGGTGAGTGAAGGTCGATCTTACTTGGGATCTTAGACTATAAGGCTCAGTTTTAAATAATAACAGCTTTAGGTCAATAAGGTTAAGCAACGCTTGACTAGACCTGTACGTGGATAGGTGACTCACAAAGACGTTGCGACGGCGTAGTTACAATCGGTGAAATCGAATTCTCTACACCTGAGGGAACTTAACGTTCGTGGAAAGCAGAACGTTCTCCTCAACTAAGAATCTGCTTACTTGCCGACATACAGTAGTTCTAGTGCACTCACCAAGATACGCGGGCGTGCCAACAACGGACCGCCGGAACGACTTCTCCCCGATGATCCTGGCGAAGCCGAAGTCGCAGAGCTTCACTTGAGGAAATTCTTCATCGGTGGACAGCAGCACGTTCTCCGGCTTCAGGTCGCAGTGCACAATGTTCTTCTCGTGCAGGTGCTTTAAGGCTACCAGGATCTAAGGAGTGGAGAGAGATTGATGTTGATTGAGAAATTACGTTACGTTCATGAGAGATTGGCATGGTAAACCACTTTCGGATAAGATTTATCAGACAGATAATTTAATTAGAGCCATTTTACATGGATAATCTATCTAAGGGTTGTGAATAATTATTTATTTTTTAAACTTCATGCAGCACAAATGTAAAAGGCGTACTCAATGCCTTAGGTATTCACAACCTCAACCAAGGATGGTGAAGAGATAACATGGCGGAAGCACACAATAAATAAAATAAAGACGAAAATATGTTGAGTTGAGTAAAATTGGTACAAAAGTATATTAACCTTTTGCGTGTCTACCACAGATTTTTATCGTCCAATCCTGACCAAGCCCTTAAGTGTAACTGTCCGACTTAAGACATTTGGAGCATTTTTTCTTATGTCGAACTGTGTAACTTAAGACACGCAAAAGGTTAACAGTCTGAGTGTGGAGCCTTGTTGAGCAAACAATAAATTAATTTACAAAACCAACACTAATATCAAAGTAGGTAAATGCTGGGATGGTATTTTGTTCAATAATTGCGAACCTGAAATAAATATTTCCACCATACCTGTGCCACCAAAAACTTGGTTATCCTCTCAGTGAGCCTTCCATTCTCATGCGACAGGATCATCTCTAGCATGTCACCCTTGAGCTTCTCCATGACCACGAAGATGCGCTCGGGCGTCTCGAACATGCGCTCCAGGTTTACCACGCCCGGGTGCGACAGGTTCTGGAGGATGGCCACCTCGTTCTTCAGCTGAGCTTCTTGCTTGGTCGGGAAGCGTAGCTTGTCTATGACCTGGGGAGAAAGAGTTGAGATTGGTTCGCTATTGAATTGAAGACAGCTCCAACTTTCGTCCAAAGTGGTTGTTTTTTTAGATCTCTCCACCTGATTAATTCGTGTTGAATCATACACGTTAGTATTTGTGTAATTGCATCAAAGTCAATTCATTTACCACAGACCATTAAGAGGCACTTTTGAATGCCAACACACTGTAAAAAAAAGAAATTAAAATAATATTGTGACATTAGTTATCCATTCACAAAGGTAGATTTTATGAAATAGAATGGATAAGAAACTATAGTTACTCTTTGCAAATAAAAGTTATATTTTTATCATTTGGATGGCGATCGCAGTGTAGCTGTTACAATGTACAGAGAATGCTGCTGCCCATTCTCTTGTGAGAATGGGCAGCAGCATTCTCCGTCCATCTTGATCATTCTTATCCTGAATGTAATCTTCTAATTTGTAATATACTAGATTACAAAGTGTGCTTTTAACATAAGTTTTAAATTTTCTTTCATTAAATTCTAATATGTCACAAGGTATTTGGTTTATCTGCATTTCTAGTATTATGTTTATCACAAATTTTACTTAAAAGATGTGGTATGACGGTTTTTCCTTACATACATAAAAAAATCACGGCGACGCAGATTATATTGCTTTGACAGCTCTCTTTTGTAAAATAAATATGGATTCAATGTCAGCAGCCCGACCCACAGCAAAATACCGTACGACGTAATACTGTTAAAGTAACTAAAGTAGACAAAAGGTGCGGTTTCCACGTCTGTTCACGTTCTTGTCACGCGGCTGAGTTTAGACAACCCGCAAGAGATGTTATATGAAGCCCCCATTGTAATTTCTCGTCCAATGTGATACCTAGGAAAACCGTCTCATTAATGAACTCCAGTTTTCTCCATTCAATATGATGTCACCATTTGCTACTTTTAACATTTGGTAAAGAAAATCTAATATATTTGGTATTATTAAATATTTTTTTCAAGAGCTAAACTTAGCTTAGGTCTATGAGACATATACCTTGATCGCCACGGGCCTCTTGGATCGCCGATGCAGACCTCCGTATACGATGCCGAACTGGCCCGAGCCCAGCACCTCGTCGGGGTAGATCTGGTACAGCTGCGCCATGTCTGTGACCCTTTCCTCTGTGCTGCCCTCGCCTTCCGCCTCCGCTACCGCGCAGCCTCGGGCCTCCGCTAAAAAGACGTGAGATTATTTTGAAATAAGTGAGGAAAATTCTCGTTAGGATTTCATCTAGACTACTATTCGTAGTACTAGTAGTAGTTTTGTCGTTTTGAGAATATTTGATTGTGCGTACAGTTAAGGAGTGGTATTCCTCATCGGAGTCTGTGTTTTCTAATAGCTACAATCTGGAGTTTCAAAATATTTTTTACATATGCATACGTCAAGCGACTGTGACTGTGATATCATAGCAGATGAACTCGAAATGCAACTGGGCGGGGGCGCGCAGCCGGCAAACGCCTCCTCCTCGCCCACCAGGTCGTTGTCGAAGATAAGCTTAGTAACTTACCAGAGTGATGCGTGACGGGCATGAGCGCCTGCCTGACAGCAGTCTCCCAAGACCTGGCCAGGTAGGCGCCCAGCCCCGAGTCGGGCGGCGGGGGCGCGCCGCCAGCCCACGCCTCTTCCACGCCCACCAGGTAGTCTACGTTGGCCGTGCGCACCTCGAAGCAGTGCATCACATCTGCAACACGAAACTTGCGATATTGGACCGGACAAGCAACAGGAGTGTAAAAAACGTCCTGGGTTGCGGAATTCTTCGAGATTATAGCGGCCTTGGAACGCAAAGGGCATTTGAAAGAACACGAGTAGGTTTTAAAAAGTAAGAGTCTGACTTTCCCATCCACAAAAAGGGGGTGTTAAAAGCATAGCGGAGATGAGTACGTAACTAAATAAAAGCAAAGTAAATTAATTTTAATAAAGAATAAAAATGTTTATTCTTGTTAAAAAGCACACAAATACAACCAAATCAAACAATAAAAAAAGATAAACAAAACAAACAATTAACACGAAACAAAAAAAAAAACAATCTATGATAATAAATTTATAATGCATGCGGCGATTTATTTTATTCTAAAACCTAATCTTTGTGATCGATGGTAATTTTGAAAAGTAACAGATATTAATAGTTTATTAAAAAAAAAGCTTTAAGTTTGTGACTCAATGAAAATCTGTTCATGTTAAAACACGAAGCGTTCTATTTACTAACTACTTTATAAATATACATAATTATCTGCAGCGCCCCTGACCCCTTTAACCTTCTAACTAGAAACTGCCCTGCCATAGTGCAAAAACCCGCATCGCATTCGGTCCAGTAATGAGGAAAATGTTAACAGAGACGTACACACGAACGCACACACACGACCTCTTACCCCAAAGGCATACCTATACCGAATCCGCCCCGTTGAGGGTAACAGCAGCTTTCAAGGATTACACCCTTTCGGAATTGTGCTTTACAATTTTTGCAAGGGATCGACTTGTCGCGGCGTGCATCTGCCATAAGTAGGTAATATAAAGTTAATGGTGTTTGCAGTGAGTCATTCACTGTTCAGCCTTTAGAGGCGCCGGTAAGAGGCGTTGGATTTTTGGCAAACACGTTACCAAATCTGATAATCTGTCACCTATTTAGACAGGGACGTCATAAAGGGTGGTTGTTGCGTCTCAATCGTCTAAAATCTTCACTTTACTTCGTAACTGTAGACAAGACACGCAACTAAAAAAAGTCACATTTTATTATTTTATTTAACTTTATTTATTTTGGGTGTTGCGGCTTTCCTGTGTTCAACCAACTGACATTGAAGCTAGAGTTGCTAGTATTCGGTCACTTGGTTCACTGGACCGTTAATATCGATCGAGTGATGTGTTTTGCCAGACAAAATAGGTATGTTCATGAATCGACTATCTTGAGACGATCATAATCGACTGGTAGAAATCAATGTAATGCCATATCTTGCATATGAAAACCTACCTGTGCCCGCATGCGGCTGCCGCGCCGTGTCGATGGCTAGGATCTCGTTGAGCGGGATCTCCTTGTAGTACTTGCTGCCTTGCTCCGACGTGAACAGCGTAATGGACTTGCTGTCCAACCGCCAGTAGTGACGTTTTAGCTGCAAAATCACAGGTGAATATAATAAAAATACATTGCGGAAGTGATGCCCTACTAGAGACAACTAAAATGTTTCATGTGCCTGTAGCTATTATCATTAGCTATGCTTCAAATAGGAGCACAGCAACACTGCTTATCGGCAGAAATAAGTATGGCGTATTGCTTACAATTTAAATGGTGGGTACTCATTTGTATGGCCGAGTATCAAGGTTAAGAACGGCTGTTGCGGTCGGATCCATCCTTGCCTCGTAAAGCATGTTGAGCCTTTGCTCCCGACTGTATTTCGTAGTCGTTAGGGGTAGTCAGACACGAGAAAAATTGCCATCAGTCTTGCTGAGGGCCATCGTGATGCCCGGCTGACTGGGCTGTGGAGTTCAGATAGGCAGTCGCTTCATGTACAATACTGGCATTTAGTTGCATTCGGTTCGTAGCTAAATATAGTCGGGACAAGTGTAGACAAAATTATAGAACTTACAGTTTTATCTTTGTTGGTGAAGTGCACGAGCCAGCCCTCCTTGAGCCACTGGCCGTCCCTCTTCTTGGTGTGCTTGACGGACTGTACAATGCGCATGAGCGGGATGTTGGCGCTGGGGGAGGACGACGAGCTGTAACGTGCCGACGAGTCAGATCTACTAGGACGGGGGGTTGCAGAGACGTCAGGGGGGAGCGAGTGTGTGGTGGTGGGGGTTCGATGTTTTTTGGGTTTCTGTTTAAGTTTACACAATTTCTGATGCCAGCTTTGATCGTCAATTAGGCGTATCTACCAATTTTTCAAAAGTATTTTCTGTAACGTTCTCGTTATTTGCTGCTATTTCAATTTAAAAATCTTTTTATAACTTTTCAGTATGTTTACTATTTACTTGACAATGAAACCTCTAAAGATGCAACTCACTATGCTGATTTCGTACTTGTCTATTCTCTGTGACTGTTTTATTCCGTTATCTATCCACTAATATAATAAAGATGAAGAGTTTGTTTGTTTGTTTGATGATGTGCTAATCTCTGGAAATACCAGTCGGATTTGGAAAATTATTTTTGGATTCACATTCATGAGAATAGACTATACGGATATTACGGCGGGAACGAGGAAAACGGGATATGCGCGTACGAAGTCGCGGGCAAAAGCTAGTCTATCCATAAAATGCAATTTCCTTTAATCTAGCATATCACTATGATATGACCACTTAAAATATGACCCACGGAAATTTAAATCTGTGTCTTCTGTGTTTTTTAGTTTTAATTTTATTTATTTAACTACTTTTGTTTCTGATTGAATTAATAGGGAATATGCATGCAATTTTTTATTTACAAAATAAAATACATATTATCTCTAGTAAACAATTATGGAAGAGTTTTTAAAATACCTTCAACAGTTATGAAGTTATTAAGCTTCAAAGTTGACAATTAGAAAGAGAAGTCCGATACCAACTCTGACGTCAAATACTATGCCGCGTACAGCTGCCATAGAAAACAGCGTTTTCGCGAGAGGGACAGATATATTTGTTTAAAATAGTTATATCTCGTTTGTTTGTCAGTCAATTTCGATTCTATTTTCACTGTTAGTATTGTATTTTTGTGTATTTCTAGATCAACTGTTTAGATAATAAATATTTTTTTCATGCATATTCCCTATTGCTGTTCGTTTGTCTCGCTATAACTCAAAAACGGCTTGAACGATTTGAATAATTCTTTTTTGTTTGTTCGCCATAATACAGGGATGGTTTAAAAGTAGAAAATAGGTAGATAGGTAGGTAGGGAAGGGTAGATAGGGTAGGGTAGGTAGGGTAGGGTAGGTAGGGTAGGGTAGGTAGGGTAGGGTAGGTAGGGTAGGGTAGGTAGGGTAGGGTAGGTAGGGTAGGGTAGGTAGGGTAGGGTAGGTAGGGTAAGGTAGGTAGGGTATGGTATGAAGGGTAGGGTAGATAGGTAGGGTAGGTAGGGTAGGGTAGGATAGGCAGGGTACGTTAGGTAGGGTAGGGTAGGTAGGGTATGTAGGGTAGGGTAGGGTCGGTAGGGTAGGTAGGGTAGGGTAGGTAGGGTTGGTAGGTTGTGTACGTAGGGTAGGTAGGGTTGGTGGGTTGTGTACGTAGGGTAGGGTAGGAAGTCAGTTGACGGGAGCGAAGCCGCGGGCACAGCTTGGTTTAATTTTATTTATGAGATGTTTATAGGTGTCATGATTGTTTGAGTAACGGCTTGGTGTACAAGCGGTAAGGACGGTTTTCGTGGTTCATGTGTGTGACTGCTTAAGTGTTTTGATAAATGTTGAATAACACATATAGTATAATTACGACTATTACGTTAATTAAGCATAAAGCAGCGAAGTTTAAAGCAGGTTATTCCACAAAGCTCTCAGATTCTTTACATCAAGCGATCAACCTAAGTGAGATATATGCGACAGTAGAAACGTCACAAGTCTTCCTTTAAGTCACAAAGTTACAAAAGGCCAAACGTCTCAAAATTATTTCATAAGAATGCATTAGAAAATGCCTACGGCTAAAGACAGTGCTCTCGGTTCTGCGTGTTGCGGGATGGGTGTGTGACGCCCGTCGGACGTTCAATGACTGTCACGTCAGCACACCATTCACAAACTCGCATACAGCTACCTAAGGCGTCAACCTAATTTAAAACCATCTGAAAATTGCGGAAATACGCGTCTTGTTAATTTGTTTGGCAAAATCAAAAAGCGCCCTCTATCGGCGAGACGACGGACGAGGATTGCCGTACAAATGTACACGACGATTGCGTATTCTCGCGGTGATCGCTTTGTGTCACAGAGACGCATAAGCTCATCATAGATCCCTCAGACCAACACCTATTCAAGTATAAAGGGTGAATTTTTCAAGTTTTCATTCAAATCGGTCTCGAGACTTCTTTGAGTGGTTTTTGCTATTCCTCATAGTTTCGGATCTGGTCAACCACGTGCACTTGAAAAATTCATCTTGTATACAAGCATCTGCGATACTAGTAAGAAACAGAGTTACACAAGCCCGCCACAGAGTTACACAAGACCATGACATCGTCACTTATACAAGAGTATGCAACAGGAGAGAGCGTAAGAGACAGAAACAGAGAGCTAGCAAGCCCACCACCACACACGGTACAGCGCACTGGAGCGCGTCTCACCTGCTGGGGCGGCTGGCGGAGCGCTCCGGCAGCGTGTCGCGCTGCGGCTCGTCCTCGCGCCTCCGGAGCTCCACCTGTGGCAGCATCCGTACAACATTATTGGAAGGACTGTAACATACAATTGATATATACACATCGAAAGTATTTATTTAAATATACTTAACCTAACTACTTACATCTATACAAAAACAAATAAACGTAGATGTCGAAGTATTCATTCTCACGACTGTTGTCCGGAAACGTGTCTAGAAGACTGGCAGCATTGGCACGTTTAAAGGCAATGCTAATTCTTTGGGCAAAGAATGAGCCAGTACTTTGGTCACGCAAATTGACGACCAGTCGAAGAGATATACGAGTATACATACTTCAAAAGGAGAGGTGCACTTCAACCCCATGACCCAAGTGTTTCGACCCCAAACGGCAAAAGCTGTAATTAACAATAAAGTTACAACTCGCGCCGATTGAAGGCTTCAGCAGTCGCAGCGGAAGTATTGAAACTTTTTTCAATGATCGATAGTTTGATCAACTGTGAACGCTAATAAGATAGGCTGTCCAAAAATTATCACATTATGTTAACATAAGAAAATTTTAAAAATGAACTTTATTCTGCCCAACTACGGTTGAATTTTCTTAGTTGTTCAGCTTTTCGTCGCGCTATTGTAGCTCTCCACATTACCTCTCCGTCGTCTCCGGCGGCGCTCTCGGCGGCCTCAGTCCCGCCGTCGTCGGACTCGTCGTCCGGCAGCCGCGCCGACTCCGACAGCTCGCTGTGTCCTGGTACTGTAGCCCCACTACACATTACCTCTCCGTTGTCTCCGGCGGCGCTCTCGGCGGCCTCAGTCCCGCCGTCGTCGGACTCGTCGTCCGGCAGCCGCGCCGACTCCGACAGCTCGCTGTGTCCTGGTACTGTAGCCCCACTACACATTACCTCTCCGTCGTCTCCGGCGGCGCTCTCGGCGGCCTCAGTCCCGCCGTCGTCGGACTCGTCGTCCGGCAGCCGCGCCGACTCCGACAGCTCGCTGTGTCCTGGTACTGTAGCCCCACTACACATTACCTCTCCGTCGTCTCCGGCGGCGCTCTCGGCGGCCTCAGTCCCGCCTTCGTCGGACTCGTCGTCCGGCAGCCGCGCCGACTCCGACAGCTCGCTGTGTCCTGGTACTGTAGCCCCACTACACATTACCTCTCCGTCGTCTCCGGCGGCGCTCTCGGCGGCCTCAGTCCCGCCTTCGTCGGACTCGTCGTCCGGCAGCCGCGCCGACTCCGACAGCTCGCTGTGTCCTGGTACTGTAGCCCCACTACACATTACCTCTCCGTCGTCTCCGGCGGCGCTCTCGGCGGCCTCAGTCCCGCCTTCGTCGGACTCGTCGTCCGGCAGCCGCGCCGACTCCGACAGCTCGCTGTGTCCTGGTACTGTAGCCCCACTACACATTACCTCTCCGTCGTCTCCGGCGGCGCTCTCGGCGGCCTCAGTCCCGCCGTCGTCGGACTCGTCGTCCGGCAGCCGCGCCGACTCCGACAGCTCGCTGTGTCCTGGTACTGTAGCCCCACTACACATTACCTCTCCGTCGTCTCCGGCGGCGCTCTCGGCGGCCTCAGTCCCGCCGTCGTCGGACTCGTCGTCCGGCAGCCGCGCCGACTCCGACAGCTCGCTGTGTCCTGGTACTGTAGCCCCACTACACATTACCTCTCCGTCGTCTCCGGCGGCGCTCTCGGCGGCCTCAGTCCCGCCTTCGTCGGACTCGTCGTCCGGCAGCCGCGCCGACTCCGACAGCTCGCTGTGTCCTGGTACTGTAGCCCCACTACACATTACCTCTCCGTCGTCTCCGGCGGCGCTCTCGGCGGCCTCAGTCCCGCCTTCGTCGGACTCGTCGTCCGGCAGCCGCGCCGACTCCGACAGCTCGCTGTGTCCTGGTACTGTAGCCCCACTACACATTACCTCTCCGTCGTCTCCGGCGGCGCTCTCGGCGGCCTCAGTCCCGCCTTCGTCGGACTCGTCGTCCGGCAGCCGCGCCGACTCCGACAGCTCGCTGTGTCCTGGTACTGTAGCCCCACTACACATTACCTCTCCGTCGTCTCCGGCGGCGCTCTCGGCGGCCTCAGTCCCGCCGTCGTCGGACTCGTCGTCCGGCAGCCGCGCCGACTCCGACAGCTCGCTGTGTCCTGGTACTGTAGCCCCACTACACATTACCTCTCCGTCGTCTCCGGCGGCGCTCTCGGCGGCCTCAGTCCCGCCGTCGTCGGACTCGTCGTCCGGCAGCCGCGCCGACTCCGACAGCTCGCTGTGTCCTGGGACTGTAGCCCCACTACACATTACCTCTCCGTCGTCTCCGGCGGCGCTCTCGGCGGCCTCAGTCCCGCCTTCGTCGGACTCGTCGTCCGGCAGCCGCGCCGACTCCGACAGCTCGCTGTGTCCTGGTACTGTAGCCCCACTACACATTACCTCTCCGTCGTCTCCGGCGGCGCTCTCGGCGGCCTCAGTCCCGCCTTCGTCGGACTCGTCGTCCGGCAGCCGCGCCGACTCCGACAGCTCGCTGTGTCCTGGTACTGTAGCCCCACTACACATTACCTCTCCGTCGTCTCCGGCGGCGCTCTCGGCGGCCTCAGTCCCGCCTTCGTCGGACTCGTCGTCCGGCAGCCGCGCCGACTCCGACAGCTCGCTGTGTCCTGGTACTGTAGCCCCACTACACATTACCTCTCCGTCGTCTCCGGCGGCGCTCTCGGCGGCCTCAGTCCCGCCTTCGTCGGACTCGTCGTCCGGCAGCCGCGCCGACTCCGACAGCTCGCTGTGTCCTGGTACTGTAGCCCCACTACACATTACCTCTCCGTCGTCTCCGGCGGCGCTCTCGGCGGCCTCAGTCCCGCCGTCGTCGGACTCGTCGTCCGGCAGCCGCGCCGACTCTGACAGCTCGCTGCCGGCGCTGCTGTCTTGGTATTCACCTAGACCACATGCATTCATTATGACATCGACCTTGTGGAGAACTAGCCGTATTGTTAAGGTATTAGGGTCCGTTTATATCAACAGACATCAAGCGTGCGGGGGGGGCTACTCACTAAGCACGAACATTTATTTACGGACTCCAATTCAAAACGGTAATCATCATCATCTTCTTTCTGCCCTTATCCCATGTTATTTGGGGTCGGCGCAACACTTTTTCAATACAAAATGGTAGTCAAATCCGAAAATATCTAAACACAAAAAAGTTATATAAGTTTATAACGAATGAAAACCTAGCATATTTTAATGTTTTGTTGCTAAGGTCTGCTAATGCCACGCTGTTTACCACCAACAAATATTTACCACACTCACTATGCTGATCCCGTATCTCGCCATTACAGTCCTTGGGTATGAAGGGGATGCACTTGCGGTGCGCGTTGTAGTGGCAGTCCTTGCACTGGAAGCCCTGCTTGAAGAGGCCGCGCAGCAGCTTCTTGCAGTGGCGGCAGACCGTGGGGCGCGTGTACGAGTGCACCTCGAACGTGTGCGGGATGGCGGCGCCGCTGGCCGCCGAGCCCACGCTGGCCACGCTCCAGCCGCCCAACGAGCCCGTGCGGGACGGCGAGCGCGAGTGCTTGCCTAGCTGTGGGGCGAGGTTACAGGGGTCAAATTACCGAGAGATAGAAACTGCTAGCTACTGCCGGCGAAACTCCTTAGTTTTACTTAAGTTTCGCAGATATCGATACTGCCACTGAGCGGACCGCCATACTAAGGGTAGTATCGATTACTACTGGCGATGAAACGACTTTCCAAACTTATAGTTTCAAGTAATTCTACTACCAGCGGCCGTTGTCTTCGTATTCAGCTGTATGTATGTCATAACAATCATATCTGAAGAGTTGGACTGAGAATAAAGTGTAATGTAGTGTATTATTTAGATGTCTGTATGTTTAAGAACAAATTTATTATTTTTAGTACTCTTAGTTATAAATGATATTCTCTTGCTCTTTATGAAATTGCTAACAGTAGAACTGTATTTGTAAATAGACGATGAGGAAAATACTAACAAGTGACCAATTCAGTTTGTAGCTTTTTTTGGTGACCGAAATGAAATACTGTGAAAAATGCACACAATTGTTTAAGCTAGCTATTGTGTTTTTGTGGTGCCTCAAGTTTTATTTTCATATTAATGGCCAGATTACCGCAGATGATCTAGAATAGTCTTGTAATGAGCTGGTATTATCATTTTCGGCCATAAACTTCATGATGGCAAAAAAGTATAATAATAGGATTTGTTAAGCACGGGGTGCTTTGTTTAAAAAAAAGGTTTTTCATTAAGTGTTCGGATCTATTTCTAGTTATCGCCATAGTATTTTTCGACCGAACTAAATCTCTTGCCCGACTTAGTATTAATTTGGCCATTTTCGAATTGGATGATGGGTAACATGGGAATTGAAAATAAAACGAAATAAATCAAAATATGTCATTTATTTAAAAATTAAAATATATTTTTCCACAAATGCTACCCACCACCCGATTCTTGTTAGTTTTACAAAATATATTAAATTGCAAACAATGTTTGTATAAAACTTAATACTTTTAGTATTATAAATTAAAGACAATACTTTAAGTATTTTGGTCGGATATAAAATATAATTAAGTACCTACTTAAAGTTATGCTTACTAAATTTAAATGAGAAGACTGCGTTACATGCATCACCATGGAAAAAATAAAATGAAGTAGGTATAGATTTATGAATAAGACCTACACAGCAGAAAAATTAAAATTCGGTTATTTTAATATGTTATGCGGGACGCACCCGCATAACATATAAAAATAACCGAATGTCAGACAGATTTGCCCAACATACCACTAAAATCACACATAACTTTAGAAAACATTGATTTTATTTCAATTTTAGTTTTGGGTATTTAAAAGTAATTGTGAGGACTGACATACGACAAATCAATCAACTTATGATACCTATCAAATATGTATACATACAATGACTCCTATGATAGGAGTCCTATCATAGGAGTCATAGGAGTCCTATGACAAAAAAGGGGGAAATTGTAAAAAATACGTAATTGTAAGAATAGAACAATTGTTGAAGACAAACAATTCTCCCTTTGTAAATTAAACATCTTTTATATTATAATTTCTGGAATGTTCTATTGTCTATTAAAATATACTATATCGATCATTTGAGATTCGTTGAAGCTTCCTAGTCTATAACAAGTTTACACAAGTTAGTAAGGCCTACAAAACTAAAATTATTGTTGCGTGTATAAAATTGATTCTAAATATATTCGTGCTACGTTATGCTTATGCCCTATGACTATAAAACTAGCATGTAAGTAAATGCAAAAATATATAATAGGTATATATTTTAAAAATATGTAATACTTTTCTCACATTCGTAAATCGATCGCTGTATATTCGTTTATGATTTGATAATATACCGTATTAGATATTGCATTAAATTTGTAATAAGAATTAAGTACATTGTAAGTTGTGAAAATTATTATTATACTTCTTACAGGATCTCAGAGATTCTGTATTTGAGCGGTTTTTATAAACTCTCTATTCGTAAACTCACAGATTCTCCCTCCCTTTCTTATTTTACTCTTGATGAACCACAATACTCTATGTGCATTACTGCATTTTGCATCCTTTAAAATTTCCTATTTCTTTAGCATACTCTTTCTCAGACATAATCAAAATATTTTAGCACCTGATCAGAGAAATAGTACCTAAGTGTTACTCTGTATTACTGATTGTTTTTTATTTAAATATATAATCGATTGGTCCTTCAAAAGGCCCATTGTGATAATTAGTTGGAATACAAAATCAACCAGGTCCATCGTCTTAGCATTACATTTTATTTAGGTGAGTACCCCTTGCCAATACTTATAAAAACCGATCTGAAAATGGTTTCATAAGAGATTTCTCCTCCTACTAAGTCCCACGCAATTCGTCGACTTCTAGTTGTCCTTATCAGTGACGAGCCTAGCCAGGCGCCTTACCAGCGACGTGTTGTCGTCGTGCGAGGCGTGGCTGTGCGTGGAGGCGCGCGAGGGGCTGCGGGCGCCGGCCTGGCTGGCGCCGCCCGACACGCGCCGCGCGCCCGCCGCGCTGCCGGCGCCCGGCGTCACGGGCGACGTGCAGTTCGATGGCACTTTCACTGCACACCGTTTGTGATAGTTTAGGCCGCAACCTGGAAGCAATTGAAAAGCGGTTACAAAAAGAAAATTAATACTGAAGAGTTCCACATAACGTCCTCCAAAAGGATTGGGAATGGGATCCTAAAAGCAGAACGGGCGATGCTTTTGTTATCATATTTTCATCTTGGTCAAGGTCACTTAATTTCTGGAAATACTAATCTATAGAAGTGCATCATCATTCGTCTGCCATCAACTCATTTTTTTTGGGTAACTACAGAAATTCGTTCATAAAACGTTAATCCCGGTAAAAGGATTGCCAGGTTTCAATGCGCCATTAAGGTAGGCCGCTGCAAATACTACTTGGCGAAATGTGCTTTTAAAGACCCGTCGGTTACCCAATGTAGTACGTTGCTCAAGTTCAAAATGTGAGCCAAGACTTTGGAATTTAATGAATGCCACTGATGTTGCAATTAAAATAGCCACCTACGGGGCCCAAACAATCTACGAGTTAACCATCGATGCGAAAAGAAGAAGAATAAAGTAGTAATTTTGTAACATTGATTTATATTTATTTGTTGCAATCTTCGTTTGATCAATGCGCCTGTCATCTCTTCACCTCCCATGGTCGACTGGTAGAGAATGCCTAGGGCATTCAGTTCGCCATTGTACCTTTGTGCATGAAGTTTTAATATATAAGGAGTCAGACAATTTCCGTAGTGTTACCTTCACACTTGAGCCCCTGCCGCACGAGTCCGAACAGCATCTCTCCGCAGAAGTCGCAGAAGGTGGGCGCCTTGTACGAGTGCACGGCCAGCGCGTGCGGCCGCGGCGCCGGCGCAGCCTCCGCGCCCCCGTCGCATAGCAGCGCTGTGAACACGAACAACAAGTGTAGGCATGGTTAAGAGGTAACATATAGACTAGATACTATAGTTAGATATTAACTACTCCTGTACTTTTATTCAACGAAGCACTTGAACATAGTGTAGCGGCATTTCTGCCGCTACATATGTATGAACTACACAAAAAGACCTGACAGCACAAAAAACCTTCATCGCGGTATTCATAAGTTCGCCACGTGATTTGAATACATAAAATCGTCCGTAAAACAAACATCAGGCGGTTGCCCACCAGACACTACACCCGGTTGGTCGGAGGATCCTCCCTTTCTAATGAAGATTTTACGGGACTTCTCGCCCTGCTCCGTATACTTCTATAATATAATATGGCTAGATACTTGTCAACAGTCAAACTTGCTTACTTATGACAGTGGTTTGCACCTGATTCCCAGAGACAAATAATTTACACATTTTGTCATTTTAATTTCAAAACTTCACATTTTATACAACTTTATAGGCATAGCAGTGAGAACTACTGACATCCATACTCACGGTTGGCAGTGAGCACGATCTCGACGAGCGTTTCGTCCGTGACGTCAGAGGCCGAGTTGATGAGCTGCAGCACGTTGGGCGAGCAGTAGTCGTGCCGGAACAGCAGAATCCGGTCCGACAACCGGTTTAGGCCATTGTCTGGGATCTGTTCGAATGGTATCAGTTAGAAAAATAGACGGATAAGCAAAAGTAGAAGTCAAGAACAGTTATTTCTTATTATCCGTTACCATGCACTTTTGAATTGTCAAGGTTCGTTAGTTTTTGCACGTTCATCTCCATAGAGAAGTTATTTATGGAGAAGAACGTGCAAGAAATTCAATGGAAATTCTTTTATACGAGTGCGTAGTGCAAATGTAATAGACTCGTCGTAGCCATCGCAGGTAATTAAGCTTTTTTGGATGTGTCATGAAGAAAACTGAAGCAGATTTGGGTCAGTGAACATTCCCTCAATATCTTTGTTTCCTCTACCATTGTTGAGTCTAATTTTTAGGGTTCCGTACCCAAAGGGCAAAAGGGACCCTGTTACTAAGACTCCGCTGTCCGTCCGTCTGTCACCAGGCTGTATCTCATGAACCGTGATAGTGACAGTTGAAATTTTCACAGATGATGTATTTCTTTTGCTGCTATAACAACAAATACAGAACCCCCCTTGAATATTTATTTTATTCTGTTCAGACATGATTTTATTGCCGTTTTTATACATAATGGTACGGAACCCTTCGTGCGCGAGTCCGACTCGCACTTGCCGGTTTATTCTGTTTCGTCATTTTGGGAGTTTTTTTTTGCCTGGCTAGTTACATTGTATTTAAAAGAATTCCTTTTCCCATAAAGTTTGTTGTCAACAACTTCAAACCTCACCTTATCATGCACAAACTTGACAGCCAAATCCTTGAGGTGCGCCAGAGTGAGCAGATGCGCGGGCGCCGCCACCGCGTCCCGCACCACGCCCAGCTGGAACAGGAACGTCACGTCGTCCTCCATGCCGCCGCGTCACCTACGCAACGACAAACAATGCTGTTAGAACGGAACAAATCCGAAGATAGAGAGAGCTCTACAAGTCCTCCTCGTCAATTTAGACAACCTCATAGAATTATTTCTTAGCGTGTGCCTTAATATAGCTCGCCACACCAGGTTTTAAATACCCGAGCACAGCTCTGGCAAGAAAGTCTTAGGTCTCTGTTTAAACAGAGACCTAATCATTTGGTGTTTATCATAAAAACAGAGATATGCATGCAGTGGGTAGGTGGTAATTTTAAAATCGGTTGGATAGGGAAGAGATGGCATTGTCTTAAAACTTAAATTAGTTTTAGGGTTCTTTGAAAAAACGAAACTACTACTGGTTTTTTTTGCCCGTCTGTTACTGAGGTTTTTCTCGAGATCTAAGCCACTTAGAAATGTTTTCTTCATTATTTTTCAGTCGTTGTATGTACATAACGCATTGACCGAGGGAGTAATTTCAAGAAATCATCCCAATGCAATATTTTACATATCTTTTCTCAGAATTTCATATGATAAACTATAAATCGGGAAAATTCAGGTTGGTCAGGGGACGATTAAGGGTAGATATTTATACGAAAGTCACTTAGCTATAGTCAAAACAATGATATTGCACTTACGTTGAAAAAACAACACTCTTTCCTTATTATTGTCTCAGGTTATCGTAAGCGAAAATATTTTTCTGCATTAATTATTTTGGGCGACCCGGACGCTCTGTGCCTCTGCAATGACCTCGCGGAGAAATTGTGACATTGTTGCAGTTAGTCAATCTGATTGCGTTTAAGTGTACATGCACTTATTCTAATTCAAAATAATTTATGGAAAGGACAAGTTCGAACTGGACAGCATTAGCTAGTTTTTATCTGTGCACGGTTGGATGCTAAAGCTAATCTTTCAGATATAACTTTTTCCACAAACTTAAGGATCTAGGAATTGCTTACGAAACGAAAAGTAAGGTCTGGTATGGCATACCTTAAGAGTGTGTAAACCTTAGGCTACTAAGTAGATTTCAGTCCAGGCTACTTTTTTTTTTTTTAAGGATGGGTAATCATCAAATAACTTCTTCCGCTCTGGGTGGAGCGGAAGGGCGAGTCAGACTGACTAACACCCATCCGTGTTCCTTCTAAAGGCCTTTGCGTTCTAGGGCCGCGGTGACTTTCAAAAAATTCCGCAACCCTGGCAGGCTCTGGTCCTAGCGGGTCCCGTCTTCTATGCTGACATCTCTTTGAGGCGCGCGTGAAACACAACGCGCCATCGACCCGGGCATGGTGGTGATCGGACAGCGAGCCATCCAACACTCGCCGTCCGCAGGCCCGCGCCTACGGTGGCCGGGGAACGCCCTGCGACTCCCGACGCCCGGGGCGTCTTCTGCTGTAGCGGCGGTTGGGGCGAAGGCCTTGCCTTTCTCTCGCGCGGCCCGCCTCCTCCTTCGCTAGCATTACTGTTTCGCAGAAGGAGGTGACCGCTTCCAAAGCCTTCTCGCTCCGGACCATGTATTCAACCAGGGCCGGACGCGAGAGGTCACCGCCGCCGATCGCCTCGGCGAGAACACAGCGGTGCTCAGCCCAAGCAGGGCAGACCTCCACCGTATGCTCCACCGTGTCCTCCGGGCGATCCACACAGTGCTGACACCCGGGCGTGTCCTCCCGCTTAATCCGAAACAGGTACCTCCCAAAACAGCCGTGTCCGGTAAGTACCTGCGTCAGGCGGAAGGTGAGGACGCCGTGGCGTCTCTCCAGCCACTCCCCAAAGAGGGGCCTTACCGCCGCAATTGTAGCGTGCCCAAGTACAGGCTACTCAGTGTAGCAATAGGGTATTTTACATTTTTCATAACCCGGTGAAAAGTTAAAACGCAGTTTTTGCATTAGCCACTCCGTCTTCAAGGTCACACCATAGACAGAACAGAACACACTAGCGTGTTGCATGGCATGACAGCCGACATTGACTGACAGTGACAACTTTCGTTAAAGAAACAGTAACATTATAAACTAGCTTTTGCCCGTGACTCCGTACGAGCATATCCCGATTTTTCCCGTTCCCGTTGGAATTTCGGGAAATCCTGTCTTAGTACTCCCCTACACTCCAAGGACCTAAATTTCAAATTTGAGTATTCTACGACCAGTACATAGGTTCGGCTGTGCGTTGTCTGTCAGTCACTCAGTCAGTCACTTAGTCAGTAACGGAAGAATTTTATATATTAGGATAATCAGAATAATGGATTTTAAATAAAAACCAAGGCGTTTTCAGCAACCCCCGCTCGATATAATGCGTCAAATTTATTTTTATACTAGCTTCTGCCAGTTGCTTGGCCCGCGTGCATGTCGGAATATTCGAGTTGTCCTTCTCCAAGGTTTAATTTATTTCTGTACCAAATTTCATCCAAATCCGTTCAGCCGTAAAGAGGTAAAATACAGACCGAGTTACTTTCCCCTTTATAATATTACTAGCTTTAGCCCACACTTCATACGCGCATATCCCGTTTTTAGGGTACCGTACCCAAAGGGTACTAAACCTCCGCAGTCCGTCCGTCTGTCAGCGGGCTGTATCTTAAGAATCAATAACAAACAATAAAAATTAAAAGAGGCAAGAAAGAAAAGTGTTTTTTCGGTTTATAACACAGAACCTTTCGTATGAGAGTCCGATTCGCATTTGGCCGGTTTTTTCCCGTTTTCGTATCATATATAAAAAGAATTTCCTAATCCGACTGGTAGGTTCAGAGATTAGCATGTTCAAACAATCAAACTCTTCAGCTTTATCAGGTATACTAGTATAGATATAGTACATATGAAAGTATGGATTAGCTTCTGCCCGCGGCTTCGCTCGAAAAGTTTTTTTATAGGGTTTTTCTGCACAGAACCCTAATACTAATTCTAAATTTCTGAATAAAATTGTATCAGCAACATCAGCTATCTGTTAGTGTAAGTCGCATCGAAATCGTCCAGTCGTTTCGGAGATTAGATAGAACAAATAGCCAGACGAAAAAGATCAAAATAGTTTTTTTTGTTATATGTATGTACAGACGCCAGCACATCAAGTTACAGCAAACTATCAAATTACTTTTATAGATTTTCAACTTCACTCACTGCAGAAGCATTAGGGTTCAAGGTTGATTGGAAAAATTAGACAGTTTCGGGTAGCTTGATGTGCTGGCGTCTGTGCATACTTTCATATGCATATTTTAGTAAAAATCTGTTATTTTGACACACAAATCAATTTTATTTATTCGAATAGAAAATGTATAAATTGACTCAAAAGAAACGCATTGGTTTCCAGATTAAATTGTATTCAATTAGTCACAATCACAAAGACATTTTGTAGTCTGTACCTTATAGATGTTTTTGGAACATACTATAAGTTTAAATATGATACCAAGTGCATACCATTACTTCGACAAAACAAGATTTCGCCGGCTACGGTAGATATCAGGGTGCAATCGTGGCGGTCAGAGGATTATCTCTCGCTATTAATACCCGCTAATATTTCCATTTGCACACCAATTCATTTATAATCTTCTCCGATTATGGAGAGAAAGGTGATAGGTGTATGTATTGCATGATATTTGAGTACCTATGGTACCTAGTACATGAACGAAAGTAACTGTTACTATGGTGCTGAGATTCTTTGGTTTCACTTGACCTCACCTTAGTCTAGGGGTTCCCAATCTTTTTTTTTTCAATACTGCGTCTCCCCTTTGAGTCTCAAAGCATTTATTTCAATTAGACCATTTACAGGCACTTTTGAATTGTCAAGGTCGGTCGGTCAAAAAGATGAAGCTCTTCGCACGTTCTAAAGCGTAGATATCTATGGAGAAGAACGTGCAAGAAACTCCACGGACACTCTTTTAAAAATAATTTTAATACACAATTATGGTTCCATCATTCCTGTTGAAATTATACATATATGTGAGAACGATGTAAAAGACGTGCAGGATAAAAGCGTCCTAAGTGAAAGAACAATTAAAATAAACCGTGGCCGCCGAGAAATGACCAGTCCAAGCAGACAGCGCCCGTTCACGAACATGACGCATGCGCTAGCACCATTCGGCTCAACCATTTTGAAGGGAGTGTTATCAGTTATCAGTTTTTGCGACGCCTTTTTTATAAAAGATACCTACGCGGCTACGGTAGCTCCGTTTGGGAAAACGGTACGTACAATCAATGATACGGATGAACTTGCTTTTCTGATTAAGATACACTGAAAAATATTTATAAAATGTGTGCTTATGGTCGATAAATGTTTGACAATATATCTATTGTAAACTTAGCTACAGATCAAAATAAGAAAACTGTATTTCTACACACCATTTCTGTTGTTTGCGACGCCGCTGGGAAAGCACCGCGTCGCCCCGCACAGTTTGGGAACTCCTGCCTTAGTCAATGTTGTTGTTCTAGTTGGATTCAGAGGTTAAGATTTTGGATGCAATCAATCTGTGCCTTTTCCCAACTGTGTCGGGGTCGGCTTCCAGTGTACCAGTATTCTACATGGAGCGACTGGTGTCACATTTCTGCAATGTCCTGTACATCTTCATCGCTGTCATTTGTACATCTTTGACAGTCGATGCGGGTAGACAGAAAACGAAGAATTAAAACCAGAAATAGCGATTTCCGAAATTAAAGTTATTTCGCATTACCTAAGTGGTTTTAATTTAGAGGTCGGTTGTATTTTTCAATAGAAAGTATTTTAATTTTGAAGGGTTTCATTGCTCAAAAGTCAAAACTAATCGGTTATTGTCGTAATGAATACTTGAAAGTTCACAGGAATTGCAACACAGAATGACAGTACAAAGTAATCTATTAACGCGCAGTACCTGTAACTGTTCAGTGTTCGTGTCTACCCTCACGCCAGCTCATCGGAATACTGTAAAACGATATACTGATTCATTTATTCGGCTTCGTCTAGTCTACATGAAACATGAGATATTTGACTAGACCTGAGTTTGTGGTCGTAAAAATTGTAAGATATGTTTCAATTATACCACTTTTAGTATGATCATACCCATTTCCACGTTAATTGAAGCAAGTACGACCTCCCCTAAAAACATTATCAGCACTTTTCGCCCCTTTAGGGGTTTATTTTCGAAAAATCCAAACATTTGTTTTATTATTTTTGTATAATGCCGTGTTTCAACTTCATCGGACCAATCATTAAATAAAGTTTCTCCCTAGTTCGCTTAAACCGCAACATTTTCTTACTTAGAGCATTTTATACTTGTCGTAACTTTTAAAGAAAAGGTACAATTTGAATAATTTAAAGTGTAATTTACATGTACATAATCAACCTAAATGATCAAAGCATTTAAATGGCTAAGGATTACCTAATAACATGATACCAAAATAACCACTTTTCCATTTCACCCTGGTGTTGATTGAATAATTTGAACAAAAAGCGGTCATTGTGACTTAACCACATTAGTTAGACATATACCCTTGCAGTATTTTTTGTAGTTAACTGAGTACTTTCATCATGTTTCATTACTTTTATGTATCATCAATAGTTTTCTCAGCACTCGCCAAATAATTTGTTTACTAGGCAGAATTTTGCTTCGAGTTACATTATTGCAATTTTCGTACGGATCTCTATTTTTTGTTCGAAAATAAGATACAGCCGCAGCAGATATTAGTTGTATACTTTGATTGTTTATTGTTATTTCATGTCTCCAAAAACAACCGTTTTGCTGGCACACACTTGACTCAAAAAAACACTACCACTACTTGGTAGTGTTTTTTTTATTTGGAAGTCGGTTCGGTTCTTTTTATTGTATTTTTTTTTAAATAGTTATGTATTTTTCACTTTTTAGTGGTGGGGTACCACTAAAAAGTGAATAATACATAACTATTTTAACACCTAACAACACCGCGGAATTGATGATTTTTTTAACATCCTCAATATTTAAAGCGATTTATTCAACAAACCCCAAAAAAAAAGGATAGACGATAAAAAAATCATCGCTAACCTAATTTTAGGAGCGACCAGGAAAAAAAGTAGATTTTATTTTACTGCTTTATCGGCGCGTTTCGCATTTCGCAGCGTTCAGTTTTAAAACTGACCATAGGTATTTCGCATAAGAAAGATTAGCAGCAATAATGTTTACTCTAAGCTCTATCCTACTCGTGTAATCACATCATTAGCTGCTAATGAGCTCGTTAACGATTGCTAATAGCGAAGGGTTACGCTAAAGGTACCTAGAACCTCGCACCCAGATTAGTCATGCAGTTAATATAACAGCAATGTGAAAAGGTTAGCTCTGGTATCGGATAACTTTGCTCTTTCCAATGCGGTAGATTAACCTTTTGAACGCCTGAGCATAAACGCATCGTATCCCAGACGCCAAGCCACAAATTCGCCGTATGGTTTGTCACATATTTGTGGTGTTTGGCGTATGCCCTGTACGCCAAACGCAACGATATTTTTTTTTTTTTAACGATGGGAAATCATCAAATGACTTCTTCCGCTCTGGGTGGAGCGGAAGGGCGTGTCAGACTTTTACTGACTAAAACCCATCCGTGTTCCTTCTAAAGCCCTTTGCGTTCCAGGGCCGCGGTGACTCTTTCGAACAAATTCCGCAACCCTGGCAGGCTCTGGCTCTGACATCTCCTTGAGGCGCGCGTGAAACACAACGCGCCATCGACCCGGGCCTGGTGGTGATCGGACAGCGAGCCACCCAACGCTCGGCGTCCGCAGGCTCGCGCCTACGGTGGCCGGGGATCGCCCTGCGACTCCCGACGCCCGGGGCGTCTTCTCCTGTAGCGACGGTTGGGGCGAAGGCCTTGCCTTTCCCTCGCGCGGCCCGCCTCCTCCTTCGCTAGCATTACTGCTTCGCAGAAGGAGGTGACCGCTTCCCAAGCCTCCTCGCTCCGGCGACGCGAGAGGTCGCCGCCGCCGATCGCCTCGATGAGGACACGGCGGTGCTCCGCCCAAGCAGGGCAGACCTCCACCGTATGCTCCACCATGTCCTCCGGGCGATGCTCACAGGGCGTCCAGGGTATGCGCTTGCCTGTCACAACATTCACTTACATTACAGGCTAGTTAGTCTAGTTTATAGCCGAAATGAAATTGATTGGCTATTCACAGTTCCATTACCTTAAAAATGAGCATTAAACTTCAATCAAAATCTATTTGAAATTTTAATATTATTTGAGCCGATAATACCGAGAAACTGTCATCTTGATGCAATTGAAAATCTATACGTGATGGAATTTTTCTACTATCATATTTCGACTAAGGCGCCTTTAAATATCACGACAAACCTGCGTCATATCAGCTGCTTTTATGAAATTATTCTATAGACTAGTGTTATTTTAGACTAGTGTAATTTATAAGTGACAGGTGTGATAATAACCTCTACGAGTGGCGATACTTACATATATTTTGCACTAATCCACTAAATTAACAAAAAGTGATAATTGCCACTTATGCCAACGTAGTTCGGGAAAAATATGATGTTTCCCAAATTATGTTGGCATACAAGTTGTGCTACAATGACACCGAATGATGAAATGACGCCCTCTCTCGACAAGAACTAACATTCTACCCGTGTATACATTATCAAATTTAAACACTTTGTCCCAAAAAAGTTGATTCTTTTGTAGATGTGCCAATTTTTTTTTTAAATTTGTTTAATGGGCTTTGTCCCTTAGCGATCATATCGCCCAGTACAGAAAAATCACTAAATAGTTACAATCTACCTTAAGACTAACTCATGCAACTGTTTAGCATTCTTGGACAAGCAAGTATTGTGTTACAAATGCCAATATCAAAAGATTTACACTTACAGCACCCAAAAACATTGATCCTCTTATTTTCATTCCTGACACACTCCATCAGGATATGAAACACATCATCAACCACTCCACAGACATTACAATTTGGAGACAAAACTTTCTAGATGTGCCAATATAATTACTAGGAGAGCTATAATATGTCAGCAAATGTGGGTGACCGGGGGTAGATATAATACACCTAATATTATTCTCATATAATACCTGCATAGGTCACAGCAGCGCCAATACGATCGAACAAGTTGTCCTTTGGACGAAAAGATTTACATGTAAACACGTGCAGCTTCAAGACCTGCTTTGCCTTGAATCTCGAAAATTAAAAATACCTACGTCCAAAAAATATGGGTGAAGGAGACTTATTATATCTAGAGGACCTCTGTGCTAAATGAAAGATTAAAAGCAGTCGTTGTTTTCAAAACGTCTTTTGACCAATTCGAGTCTCAGATAACCCCCTGGCATAATATACCCCGTGTTTGTTATGTATGTCACAAACGTCATTCGCAAATGTTTTGTTTGACCGTGCCCCTAAACATACATATAGGGAGCCAGTATTTTCCGTCACAGTTAGACATACACGTGGCACTTTACAACCCTGAACTTGACTCATAATAACGAAGAGTACTTGATAACGAGTTACTAACAGCGACACGTAAACAAATTTACGGGTTAGCTAGCATAACAGACATGGGGCTGATGAGAAAGGTCGTAATAGTGTTAGCATTGAACTAGGTGAAATTGGTTGTTTAGGAATATGGGGAGAACTGTTCCAGCAGGGAAATTGAAATAGTGAGGGTTGAGAAGCAAAACTTTGGTTGGTATATTATATTGCTCCTGGTGACAAAGTCAAAGTCAAAACGTTTATTTCAGTTAGGCCATTAAACGGAACTTTTGAACGTCATCGTTTACAGTTCAGTAAAATAATAATGTTACATTAATAAAGTTACTCTACTGTCCATTCGGAAAGGTAGATTCTTATGGAGAAGAACGGACAAGAAACTCCATAGTTACTCTTTTCAAATAATGATTTTACAAAATTTGGTATACAAAAATTAATTTAATATTATGTGAGGACGATGAACCCAGAGTATGCTACTTATAAGAACAAAGTATCACCAGCAGAGGTAAACTTATTAATTTCCTAAAGAAATTTAGGTAAATGGTACTCACATATTTACAAACATCGGAACCATTAATTAAACAACAGTGTGTGAGTCAACAGAAAAATAAAAACACAAAAAAAGAAACAGTATATCTATAAAGTTAATACATAAATCAACCAGTTTGACCTTCACCCTTGATTGTCCTATGGAGCAGGACCAGCATGTTTCCAAGCATTCTTATCCTGAATGTAATCTTCTAATTTGTAATATGCTTGTTCACAAAGTGTACTTTTAACATAAGTTTTAAATTTTCTTTCATTTAGTTCTAATATGTCAGAAGGTATTTTGTTGTAACATTTAACACAATACCCCATGAAAGAAGTGTGGACTTTAGCTAATCTAAAAAATGGTTGATGGTAATGCTCCGTATTGAAACCGGGCATAACCTACCTACCCACTGATTTTCTTTATTGCAGACTAGTTTCTGCCAGCGGCTTCATTTGCGTTTATATAGATTTTTGCAATAAAAAGTAGCCTTTAACCGTCTCCAGTAGGGTTGCCACTTTTTTTGTGCAAATAAAGTACATTGGTCATTAAGGTAGGTGAACAAAGTACATTGTGTCAATATAAAGTACGATTTATTTTACTCTATTATTTTGCATTCAAAACATATTTTTCATTACTTTTAGCAACTTGTAACAAATAATTATCACTGCTAAACAGCTTCACATCTTTGCAGTCTATAGTAAAGTTTAAGTAACTAAGTAAGTAATTCGTATTTTATCGCGATAATAGTTTCAGAGACGCTTTGTTTCTCTTCTTTCTTGCAGCAGAACGTGAAAAATGAGCATACATTTTCAAAATTACGTTTTCTATGTCAAGAAGTTCATGGCATGTCTCACGCATTTATACACTATGACATGCATGCATGACAATATCCTTTAATCAAATTTGGTACAAAACCTCTTATATTTGTAAATAAAGAATAGTTGGTTTGTAAAATCAAATAATACGAAATAAAGTACCTCATCTACAAAAAAAATGTATTTTAGTGTGTGTGTGTGTATGTTTGTAATGAATAAACTCAAAAACGACTGTGCCGATTTCAAAAATTCTTTCACCATTGGAAAGTACATTATCAGCGAGTAATATAGGCTATACTTTATCCCCGTATTCCCACGGGAACGGAAACTACACGAGTGAAACCGCGTGACGTCCGCTAGTAAAGTGTAAAGTAGGGAAGAGCGGGGCTAAACGTGCCGCGGGGTAGTTGTTCCGATGTAATATAAATTGTTAAATTACCGGACGTTACTGGCCATACTAAGATGGTTGCCATCGGTGCGCTGCAGCGTTCCCGTTTATTACGAATTTACTTGATATGCTTATATTTTTTTTTCATAAAAAATACTTCAATTGGAACAACTACCCCGCGGCACGTTTAGCCCCGCTTTCCCCTACAATTGCTCGAAATAACGTACAGTAGGTACTTTATAATAAAGTACGGGCGGCAACCCTAGCTTCCAGAGTCACATTGATCTCTGAGCCAAAAATCATCAAAATCGGTTCAGCGATTGAGGCGCGAAAGAGTAACAAACAAACAAATTCACTTTCGCTTTTATAATATTAATTATAGTTGGGATTTTAGATGATAAGTACATTCATCGTTACTAGGCTATATGGAAAGCCAGGGCTGTGAAATTTGCTCGAAAGAGTCACCGCGGCCCTGGAACGCAAAGGGCTTTAGGAGGAACACGGATGGGTTTTAGTCAGTAAGAGTCTGAGACGCCCTTCCGCTCCACCCAGCGTGGAAGAAGTCATGTGATAAAAAAAGGCTATGTGGAAAGGGGACTTAGTCTTGTAGTGTAATTTCGGCCAGAGCAAGGGTTCTCAGTTTGAGCTTGTCGTTATTAGGCCAAAGGTGACATCTACGACCAATTAGTGAAGGCATATAAATGACTTCATGGCACATTATGATCACAATAAAAGCCAGTCTAGTTTACAATTCATTTCTAACAGACACATCTCGTTTATCTTAGTATTGTAAACTTTCACTTCACTTGCATATTTACTGATTGTTATGCTACATACTACATATAGTATTACACATCGTTACGTCACGTCATGGGTGACCCAGGAGCGCACAAACACGGGTTCGATTCCCGCGCATGTCACTGACGTCATCGCCAGATGGTGGTGCTATTGTTGTCAGTCCGCTGACTGAATGTAATTGCTCCTGACCACGCACAAAATAATCACGGACACTCCGTGCGTCATCAACTCATCAAGCATGCTCATTTGTGTTGATATTCGCCTAAATTGCATTCTTGGATTGATTTGAAAAGTGGGGCTAGTTGCTAGGCAGTGCAAAACTTACCAATCTCTCAGAGTGTCTGACGTCTAGAAAATGCTGAGTTGGTATTTCGTTATGAGTACGCTCAGCGCAATTTTATATTATTTTTTCTACAGTTCTCCTATTTACTTTGTAATTGTTGCTGTTGTGTTGTCTAAGTGTGTACAGGAGTCTTGGTGTGTTAATAATTTAAGAAGACACCATGTCACCAATCCACTGACCGACCTCGGTAAGGGTTGCTTAACCTTGAAGGTGGGTCCGTGCGGTTGTTGTTGTTATTTAGCCACGAGCTGAACATGATTGATTGACGATCACTGTTTGTTTGTCCTCTCAGTTATATTTAGCAGCACGAGTCGCATGTCTGATAGCCCGGCACCCGCGGTAACCGTGCAACACACTGACCCAGCCCAGCGGGATCACGGGACCAGTATAGAGATGTCACTTCAACAAATACTTTATGAGCAGAGATAATGGGATGCATTTCTTTTCCGTATCAGAGTTGCAGAAGTTCTGGTATTCAGCTGCATCCGATTAGACTGGAAGCCGACCTTAACTACCTCTATATTGGGAAAAGGCAAGGCAGATGGTTCAGTGCTGCAGAACGGTAAATATAGTGTGGAGCTTCCAAAATTGCTCAGGAGGCGGCACTAAGTCGAAACCTGGGCAAGCAAGCTGGTGTTGACCGGATACGGTGGCTTCTTGAGGCACAACCTAGGGTGTTACCACACCAATCGATCGATCGTCTATCGATGCTATCGATCGACATTGATCGATTGGTGTGGTAGCTTTGGTTGATTGAGGGATACCGGGCGATAAACACTTGAAACCACACCAATGATCAACGTCAATCGATTCGACGATTCGACTAATTCATTCTACCATCGACACCGATCGATCGATTGGTGTGGTAGCAATCTTATAAGATATGCGATATCAAGCAGTGGACAGCAAAATTCATCAAGACCCAAGCAGTAACAGCTTTCCAACAAAAGCTGCTTGCTCAAATGACCAACAGCGCTTTCACACTTTAGATTCACGAAGTACAACTGTCCGTCATCGAGCGAAAGTGGCGTCCTTCTGCTGTTGCTGCCTGTACGTCCCGCTCATCTACTGGTTTTATTTTTAATAGTCACTCGTTTGCCCTGTGATAGAAGATGGTGCCCGCTTGCCTACAAGTAACCTATTCACTCTTGAGTTAACTACTCCCAGGTTGTAGCTATCAGGAAACACAGACTCTGGCAGGGTATTCCACTCCTTACACACAATGTACGCACAATGAATGTGTTACCAAAACGATTTGTGCGTGTGGGTGGAATGTCCACCATGTACCAGTGGCGCATCGCCGTACGTCTTGTGGTCCGATGATGGAATGGGCTTGGCGGAATTAAACTATGCAGTAGTAGTTACCTACTTTATCAACTAAACTTGTGATAAAATGTCGGATGTCAGCAACTCGTGTGTCCTTCAAGTATTTGTTATGATTGCGATACTTTCCATGCACGTGCCGCGATAACTATTGTTGAGCCATTATCGAGATTCACCCGTTTTCGTCTAGATATCTACTGAACGTGTGTATGCCATTAAATTTGATGTGTTTGCATACGTAATGCGCTGTGGAACCAGCTATGTCAGGACAGATAAACAATAAGCTTGATAATGTCCTTTTTATCCCCAAGTAATGATAAAGATAAATGATATTTATTTTTGCCAGCTACAACTTTTACACGTACATTTTTTTGTCAAACATAATCTAGATGCTGGTTTTTCGTCGCTGACCACCCGAAGAGACACCGAAACAAAAGCCTCTTTTGAAGTCCATACAATTAATGTATTGGTCAAAACTTTTGAGGACCATGTAGGTTAATGTGTGAGGTGGTCTTTTGTGGAAAGCACCACACAGATATAAGTTATCATTTAGCTCAACTTATAATTTTAAGGAGCTCAACGATTCGACGATCAATACCAAAGTAAGGACATTTGGGTAGGCCAGTTAAAATACTCTAACTGCTAGATACTCGTATAATAAAATGAACACGTAATATTACGCCGTCGAGACCTACATAGTCCTCACAATCGCAATACCTCATAAGAGAACCATGGAGATTAGTGTCTGAGATGCTCTTTTGAGGAAAGAAACATACAGATTTGAGTAGACCTGTCAAGTTGCAAGCATTTGTCAGTTATCGTGTAGCACAACTGCGGACTACTGATGAGACTACTTCTGTCAGCAAATAGCTTCTGTCAACGGCTTCGCCCGCGTATGTCGGAAATGAAACCAAGGGAACGTACTCAAGGAATAAAAATAGAGTATGTCATGTCAATCGCCAATTCAGCCATTCCGGCATGATTGAGTAACATACATTCATCCTTCCTTTCAAACTTTCGTATTTATATTGTAGGTAGGTAACAAGTAGTAAGAGAATTGCTTCTTTTTGATATCGACGAACTTTTAGATTTTTCCTGTTGCATTTGTATTTTGTCTGTGTTTGTGCAATCTAGAATTCTAGTGTCAGAGTGCTATATTTAACTTTCAGAAGATTTTAATGCTTTTTGCGAACATCCGTAAGAAGTGGAAGTTCCGTACCCTTATAGGATCACTCGGGTGTCTGTCTGTCTTTCCGTCTATCACAGCCAATTTTTTCCGAATCTACAGGACCGATTCTGTTGACATTTCGTACACATATGAACTTTTGTGACCCAAACACGGGCGCGTTACGTAGATAAATAAATTTTGTGTAGTGCCTACTACACAACTCACATTTGAGGGACAAAAGAGAAATTAAAAAATCTTTTTCAAAAATAACCGTGAGACTTATCAAATTAAAAGGCTTATTTATTATGAGGGTTTTCATAATGTTTTTTTCATAATTTTAAAATAAATAGTTTTGAAGTTATTCAAGAAATTAGACGGAAAATGACCCTTATTTCCGAACCTACTGAGCCTAAAATTATAAACGCGTTTTGCTGGCTATTATTTATTAATTAATTATATATAATATTAATTGGCGTTAATGTAACCCACTAGCGTACGCTGCTTTTGTATTGCAAAGTTCGTCGCGTTCCTTGACTCATTCAAGTGAGTCGAGGAATTTTCTTTTGGCAAAACAAATAACTTTCTAATTAATGTAATGAATGTAGACTATACTACACTTACGTATGTCATTAGATCTTTTTGCCTGCAACAGGATAGTACTTACTTTAGTAAAACTAATTCAAAGGGACTGCCCACAGTTTACTAGAAATAGTGGAATCGTACAAACCGTTATGTAGGTTGCTAATATGACCCACTTGATAGGAAATCTTCCACCACTAATGTGGGGCTGGGCATTGAACCAAAGGTTAAGGGCGATCCTAAAATAACATTTTACGTTTTAACTACAGCATACACGTGAACTTATCGGTTGCAACACATATGGTGCGATCGGAAGTTATGTTTATTCAATAGTGGAACTTTATTCGACTATCAATAAATATACTACGGAAGTTTTTGAATTCTTGTAAAAAATTGGTCTTGATGACACGTGTAAAGATCGCCAGTCAAATACCAAAAACAATTATTTTTAGCAAATAACTTCCAGATTTAATATTATCTAAAAATGACAGACTTACCGCCAGATGTATTTTAGAGGCTAGCGTTGCTTGAATTGATAGCTTTCTAAATGAGAGCCGATATGATAGCAGCTTAGAATGAGCTTATAATGTATTCCTGAAATTAAATAATTCATAGATGCATCGAGGGCAGTGATGACTCAGTGTTAACGGCTACGACTTTTAGACGAGTTTTAGGCGATGGACTCGAACCCATGTTGTGTCATTTATTTCTTCACTACTGTTCTCAAAAACAGTGAAGGAAATCATCGCAATCGCAAGAAAACCAGCTTGGCCTTGAAGTAAAAATTCGGGCACATGTGACATCTATCAATCCACACTGGGTCCGCGTCTTGGATCACGGCCCACGCCCTCACACAGTCAAGATTGCATTGCAATGGGAGGCGTAGCCGAGGAAACCCAATGTTGTTTCAGTGAGATCCAAGGCAACTCGCAAATTACACATAAACATAATAACAACATGTCCTGACAACATATTAGCACGTGCATTACATAAGGTCGTCCATTGTTTTTGCAGTTCGTTAGATAAATCTGTTGTACAGTCGTTACGCAACAACTGACTGAGTATAACACGTGTTTGCGGGCAGACATGTGCGACTACCCACGGCAACAAGCCTTCAAGCTTCCACGTGTCGGTACCTACAATATTAATAATAATAATAATATATCCTGGGACAACTCACACACGGTCATCCGATCCCAAACTAGGCAGAGCCTGTACTATTGCAACCAGACAACTGATAAACATACTTAAATATTTCTAAATACATACATATTATACACAAATTACACCCAGACACAGAACAAATGATCATGCTCATCACACAAAGATTTGTCCTGGGTGGGAATCGAACCCACGACCTCCGGTTTAGCAGTCAGGGTCACTAACCACTCGACCAACAGGCCAGTCAAATACTGATTCCGTGAAACGATTCAGTCAGGTGCAAAAACTTCCGAAATTTACTTTAACTTGGTCATGTTCTTTTTGGGATTTCTCCGGATTTGTGACTGTTACCTACTTAAAGACATAATCGAGAAAAAAAAATAGATTTCGCCATACATTTATGTCAGCATAACTCGACAAAATGTACTGAACTGAACAGCCGTTTTTTTTTGCGATTTTGGGGTTGGTCTTATAGTTGAAGATGTTCATAATGATGACACTAATTATCTCTTTTCAGGTATTGCGTTTATTCTGTTACAAGTTGTATGAACATCCGAACTGGCAATATTTTAATTGAATTTCAATTGAATACACCTCTTTGGTAAGTGAAAACTCCATGTGTATTTGCTTCATCAATATCAATCGATATTTATAAAACTCTTCTGTTACTGACTGACTTAGTGACTGACAGTCAACGCACAGCAGAAACTGGTCGTAGGTCATAGAAAGCTGAAATTTGGCATGTAGGTTCCTTCGGGAGTGTAGGGAGCACTAAGAGATGATTTCTCGAAATTCCTACGGGAACGGGATATGCTCGTACGAAGTCGCGGGCAAAAGCTAGTATTATATAAAACTCTTCCGTTACTGAGTAACTGACGGATAACGCACAGCCGAAACTAATGGTCGTTGAAAGCTGAAATTGGGCATGTAGGTTCCTTGGGGAGTGTAGGGGAGCACTAAGAGAGGATTTCTCGGAATTCCTACGGGAACGGGAAAAACGGGATAAATGCACTTACGAGGTCGCGGGCAAAAGCTAGTAACATACAGATATAAAGTAGCAGTTACATTAATACTTTGTTTTACTAATCACGCTAGCACCACACTTAATGTTAGTCGATACAGCACTACAGATAGTGCACACAAGGCCGTAGTACAAGGTACACCACTTATTTAGTACATCATTCGCTGTACTAATGAGCCACATACATATTGTATAGAAGACTTGTTGTCTAGCAACATGCTGTCCCAATTTAGAATTTCTTTTGGTTTTTCCGAAGGTCGGAGAGCAGAAACATTAACTTTATGCAACGTTTACAACAATTACAAAGATAATTCTGAACTTCGGAAGTAAATATAGCTATCACAAACATATTGCTACAGATTAGCTCTACAATGCAGAGCAAAAATATTTTATTTTACTTATTCGGGCTGATTTTCAATGGTCCAAATGGAAAATACCAGATTAAATTAAAAAATAACAATATAAGATTTTATTATTCATTTGGAACCATTAAAAGTATTGCAAACGAACTCGGAAAACTAATTAGGCAATTGAATCTGATAAGAGTGCATGTATGCCAGCCTGATCGCAGTATATTTTTCTAAACAGAGCTTTCGTAAAGTTCGACACGGTAAAATAACATAATTTACACATACATTATAATCTCACACATACAATATAAGTTCCTCTAGTCCACGACCAGACCATGATGAAATTATAGCTTCTTAATAAATTGCGTACATTGAATAAGTATAAGTAGTTGAGTGTGAAGTTTATGTTTTCAGCGATCTATTACAAACTTTGAAAGGCGACTGTTAGCCTCATCAAGTGTTAGTTTTTATTATGTATTTAATGTATCTTAGGGGAAGTGCATTTATGATTTATGTTGATTTTTGTGGGAGATAAAGATATTTGAAAACGACTAATTTGGCAGCAAAACAATAAATTCAGCAAACAAAACACGTTCAAGTTAGTATTGATTTGAAGAAAAACTCACCTATTGTATATATAATAGCGGATAAAGATTGATTTCAGGTCGTTCAACCATGACTTGACATGTTTTTTTGCGCTGCAGCTAAGGTCGACTGCTTAAAATGACCCATGAGTATAAATTACAGAATGGATTATATCAGTGAGATAACTGTTTTTGGTTGCCACAAGAATTGATGATCTGGCAAGTCATGTTTCTGGGATACTAATAGGCTTAGGATTATCTACAGTACCTACTTAACTTACTACTTCTGCCTAGCCTTTTCCCAACGGTTTTTGGTCTACCCGGTTGCAGCCGAGTGCCAATATTACATGGAGCGACCGCCTGTCTGGACTACATAACCCAGTAACTGATCGGTTCGATACTCCTTGTTGAGACTGTGTCACATTTGTCTGTCTTCTGAATGCGTAACGACTCTGCCAATGGTCTACAAATGTCAGACGGAGCTAACGGCTTCACGTACTTTCTGGGGCCCGGACGGGTCTCGGTATGTTAAGATGTCACCCATCCTAGACAGATCTCGGCAAGCGTTGCTTAACCTTGAAGATCGATCCGTGCGGCTGTCATTATTTTGTACTATTTAGATATACTAATAGACTTGGTACCTTCCACTGTACTAACAGTTTAATTAGCCACTTGTGTAATTATTGTATCAACGTATAACTTTACATTTAAAGCTAGGAATTACCCAGTACAGATATCGAAAATTATCTTTTTATGTAATTAAGTACACAAAACTGCAAAAGTAGGTCCAGCCAAACATATAGAAAGGAAACTGACAAAAATTAGAATATTCTTTATTCTAACGAATGAACAACTTAACTGTGATTTTCTTTGACATAGACATAAAAACCGGCTAAAAATAACAAACCCCTTATGTAACAATTAATTTCATCTGTATTAGGTATGTAGGCACCGCACAGCTACTCACGCTGCCGCATGTCTAGCGCCAACAGATAAAGAACTCCAGACAAAACAAAGTACCAGTCGCCGCAAATGTTCGGCGCATGTTCTCTCATCAAAGTTCCCACCATTGAAAATTTAATATCAGTTATGATAACAGCGGCAGCATATTGTGTCTGCCTGCCTGCTTTGACTGGATCATGACATAGCCTTCATGACTCGTCATGTTCAGGAGATGCCTCGTGTCTAACTTTCTGATAACCTTGCTTTGGCGGTCATTGTTAATAGAAGTGAAAATAACTCTTTTTAAGGCTTTTTGCCAGTCCCTGTACACGTGCACCCTGTGGGTTCGATATACGCAAAAGTCATACAACGCCCTAAGAGTTCAATACAACAATGCCTTCAGGGTGTTGTTGGGGCTCCCACGTTACTGCAGTGCATCAGGAATGTTTTCTGAAGCGCACACTGATGGCTTCACCACCATCCTTCGGAAAAGGTCGGCATCCATGAAGGGCAGGGTGCGTGGGAGCCTCAACAGCATACTGAGGGTCATTAGTGATAAGCCATCATGGAGCACTGGGTACATACACATGTGCATGTGCCCGGTGCGTCAGGTGAGCGCAATAAATATATAAATTAAAACCAGTGTTGTATTGTGTCTGTTACTAACATAGTTTTTTAAGTAGCGTGTATTACTAACATCATATGGATCAAGGTATGAAATAAAAATATATATATATTTTTTTTTATTATTGACAGCTAAAATAGTTATTTAATAGCAAGAGTGAATAGGTTACTTCTAGGCAAGCGTGCTTCATCGTCGATCACATCATCGCTTTCCACCAGAGGAGATTGTGGTCACAGGTGAGCTTATCAATAATAAAATAGGTAGATTTGTCAAATAGTAAGGAAACGCACCTTTTCATAAAAATCCGTCCCCTGATAATGTCATCAGCATCTACTTTTACACCAATAATAACAAAGTTTAAAATAGTGGATTCCAAGAAAATGGAGATTGTCAAAATATCAGTTCGCGTAGATGGCGCGAAATGTGGCTGATAAGTAAATAAGGTTCATCTGAATTCCTCACCTGCATGCGTGTGACGCTGTTGTACCTGTTCAACAGTGTTGCACACAAATGATATGCTAAACGGTTAGGAGACCTTTTTGTATACATGATTTTGTCAAATAACAAAAACTCGGCGGTGAAGCTTCCAGCAAGCAACACGACAGTACTAGTAGGGCAATAATTGCTAAGTGTGGAATAAAAGCTCAATGCCTTCAGTAGATTTTGAACATTTTGAACTACAGATTTATAGTTCCCTTATCTTGTGTCTTACTCTGGCTGCATACGTCTCAAAATCAAGTCGTCTCCTTCACGTTTCAGTCCCACACGAAACTCGGTGTAATCTATGATCCGGAGCATATTGCTAGGCACGTGACACAGGTCACACAGTTGATTACCGCGCTTTTCATTATTCACCTTAATTAAGCATTGACCTACTGATATATTGGCAGCTATTATTGGCATGAGCAAGATTACTAATAGTGATTAGCTTAATACATAACGCTACTGTCGATGCTGATCGTGGATATCTATAATAAGACAGACAGAGAATTAACTTAACAAACACTGACTTTGAAAACCATTAAAAAATGACCAGAATCAATGAATCAACTCAGCCAATCGCAGTTCACTGCTGTGTATAGGCCACTCCCAAATCACAACACCGGTCCTTCACTTTCCGCATCCAGACTGTCCCAGTCAACTTGTTGAGGCCATCGGTCTACTTTGCCGGGGGCAACACACTCTATGCTTGCCGATACGCGATCAGATTCTCTAATAGAAGTTGATTGCAAAATTAGTTTCAATAAAATCATATTGAGTTCCGAGAAAACGGTCTGAGAATTTGAATTTTGGTTGGACAAAGATTTTTAGTGTTAAAAGTCGACTATGGAAATCCGCAATACTTGAAAATTTAGAATTTCCTACATTGAATACTAAAATTCGAACTCTGTTTTTGCAAACTACGCAGATGTCACAACCGCACCTTTCTTAAATCACTTGTTTGCTTATTTGAAAGCTCATGAAGTTTTTTTTTGGGGAAATTCAGCAAAGATACGTTAGACGAATTGCGAAACTTGGTTCCGGAAATCATTTTAGGAGTCTCTGCGTCTACGAGGTACAGCAGTGATAGTGATGGCGCCTCGAGTGTGATACATCAGATAACTGTTTTCCGCATAGGAACAGCTGATCACGGGTCATGAGCCACGATACGCTATCAGTGCAAGTTATCTGAAGTGGATATTTTTGCAGCACTTAGTCTCTGATCAATATTTCGAAAAGCAATGTGTCGTTTGTTTGCAAAATATTGTGAAGATAATGAAAGCCGAAATGATAACCTATTTTTTATATGACAGGAAAACTTTTCATGATAATAGATTTAGACGTTCGTCCGCACGTCCGGGAACATGAAATATAAGAAAAGCAACGATTATATATATGCATAGCCTCCTTATAAGGGCATATTGATAACCATAAAATAGTGCATCACTGATGAGGTTTGCGATAGGATAGATATCTCCATTTAAATCTTTTAAAAGCTTCGTCTGCAGTCGTAATACAATTTTAGGACTAATTCTTGGAATCTGATTATTTTGAATTGTCATTCATGATAAGCACGTGATTTTGAAATTGAATCCCGTAGTGTCGACATCGCATAATGCAGGAACACTGAAACCCGGAACAAATAAATGTAGGCCATGCAAACATTGCTCATCTCGATAACTTCATCGATTGTAAGTGTTCTCTGGTGAGGCAGACTCCGGGCCCAAGGCCGCGACATCCACGTGCGAATCCACGCCACGTGTAGTACTCTCAATTTTTATCTCTCTTAAAACATCCAGTGAAATATTCGACATTGACCGTACGATAAAATTTAACGTTGACAACAACAGCTTTATTTCAGACACTGCAATTTCAACTTAAACTTGACACAGTTACGTTTAAAATAGGTTGTTTTAATTGGAGATTTAGTGTCTTTATGTTTACAAATTGTTTTGTGCATTTGGTAATCCTTCACCTGAAGATACGTTTGTTTTTGGAAAGACTCGAAACGTCAGTTCTTAATTAATAGTGACAAGCGATAATCTTAACTTTTTATGCTTTTTAAAACCTGTCTGGTTTATATAAATCTGATCTTTTTTCCCACCTAATTCGTAATTTTTGAGTTATGTGTTGTTTTTACTAAAACTTGATTATGCTTCTTCTCAGAATTTTTGGTGGGCTTGAGAAGAACGATTGCAGAGAACTTTCAAACGGAGCATTCGAGGAACCCATCTTTTCTGGAGCCCTTTTAAGAATCAGAATAAGAACCTTCTTTCTGGACGGACGGTTACAGTGATGTTCATCTTTGCACACATTTTCACTTTGCCGATAAGACGGTTATATGATGGTGGCGCTTTTATTGGAAACTCTAGATTTATTGTAAGTGAAAGAAGAAAATTGTAAAATTAGCATCTTGATACACAACCAATACTTTTGCAGTCACTTTTCTTCCGTTAGCGAGCCACTCATACCTTCATAACCGAATCAGTAAATTAATCAATCTGCTTTTACTTTACCAAGTCAGCCATCCTGATACTTTTACGCCATTGTCAACAATTCATTGTGGATTGTCCTTGCCCAGGTAGTCGGCGCGCGTCCCTTGCCTGTTTTGTCTTCCTATGGTTTGCAATATGTGTCAAATCATTAAAATGTAAGTATCTTTAATTCAGCATATCGTATTCTTTACTATCCTAGGTTTCAGATACTGAAACATTCATAGGCAAGATGAAAAGTGCCAATAATCTCTCAAAGAAAAGGAAAAAAACTATTTTGCCTTTAACATGCAACTTATTCGCGCCACACTTAAACTCTTGCGCATGAAACAAGCAAATCGTACGCAGCGCTTAAGTGTCAAATGTCAGCGGAATAACCGGAGTCAGTCACATCGCTCTCCGGGCTACTATCCTGATATTGACCCACTTTTGTCGATTTATGATTTATGAATTGAAACGAGACTACGTGCGTGTGCGCACGTACGCACATCTTACCTAGTAATAATAATAACATAATTCGAGCCCGGAGCGGCCTGTCAAATTATTGAAGCAGTTTTGTGATGCCGGCTTGTCTATAAACATGAACAAGCAGGCCTATTGGCATATTCATAAAAAAGTTCTAAATTCGTCTACCTATATGCTTAGTTTAAGTACTTACTGCCTAGCAGATTATAATTTCAAGAAAATTTCAATTAAGAACCCATAAGTTTGGCATTCTCTGCCAATGAAGACTTGGGTTTCTGCTAGTCAAAATCGAATAAAGAATCTTATGGTTAAAAAGTTTTTATGGATAAGGCTGAAGGAGGATCGGAGTCGGTTGAGAACGTTTTGATGACTGCAAGAAGTGCGACAGGTCAGCAATTCAGCATAAGTACCTAATAATATCGTACGCGTAGTAGTCTTGAACTTGGTAACATAGCGATTATTTTTCCGAGTGTTAATGTTTTGTTTCAGGATTGCAGTTGATGTTCCGTAGTTTTGGCCTAACTCGAAACATGTGTGTTCAAGTAGATGTTATTTTTTATTTAAATTAAGATGAGTGTAGCCTTCGGTAGCAGTGGATCTAACAGTAAGTTGTGTGAATACATTTTTAGGGTTCCGTAGTCAACAAGCATATTATAAATTAGAAGATTACATTTAGGATAAGAATGCTTGAAAACATGCTGGTCCTGCTCCATAGGACAATCAAGGATGTAGACAAAATCAAACTGGTTGATTTATGAATTAACTTTATAGATATACTTGTCGCAGATCGCCTAATGGAATGTCAAGCGTTTATCATAATTTTAATTTAGTTTGTTTAATTTGATTTTTAGTCTGGCAATGCTTGAGTGTGTTTAGTCGAATAAGTTGTCGTTGGTCATTTTTGAAGTTTATAAAAAGGCGGTAGACTTGTGCAGTCGACACATTTGAAGTGTGATCGTGGCGACCAACGGTTGACTTGGCTAACCTCACTACATTCCATTTTTATTTTATTTCAATCCGAAAATACAGTTTTAATCCTTTTATTATTTTTATTGTAAAGTGTTGCGAACAGTAAAGTTGAGTGTACCGAACAGTGCCTGTGTATTATTTCACGCCGGACTCCACGTGCCATCATGACCGACCAACAAAATAATGAAGACACCCCTAATCTGTCGTCATCGGAAGTGGAATGCCCACGTGCTTCCCGACCCGAACCTGATGGAGATGAAAAATGGCGCATGATGTTCGAGCAACAGAACCAGAACTTTCTTGCAATGTTGCAAGCAATGTCACCTGCTTCAAGCAAGAAAGTGCAGCTACCCGAGTTTGATCCCGAGAAACCAAACGTCGATGCACGTGCGTGGGTCAAGCAAGAAAGTGCAGCTACCCGAGTTTGATCCCGAGAAACCAAACGTCGATGCACGTGCGTGGGTCACCACCGCTGATATGTGCATGGCGGATTATGAGCTTCAAGGTGCGTCACTTATGATAACTTTGAGCCGAGCGCTGAAGGGCCAAGCGTCGTCGTGGTTGTCACAGATTTCGTTTCCTGGCATGACATGGAACGATTTCAAGGACGTATTTGTGGCAAGATATGATTGCCCCGAAACACCAGCTGCTTCGCTTATTAATCTTAATAACAGTGCACCAAAAGAAGGTGAGTGTTTTGCTGCTTATTCCTCACGTGTGCTTACGTCATTAATGTCACGCTGGAAGAACCTGACGGTGGAGCAGATAGCTATTTCTACCGTGCTAGCACACATGTCACACCTCGATCATCGTGTCCAGCGACTGGCATTCACTACCGACATCGACACAAGATCTAAACTACAACAAGAACTTCGTGCGATGTCGTTCCTGAAACGCAAAAACCCGTTTCACCAGGGTGCTCCAGGTGTGGATAGCAAGCATTTCAAGCCTAACCCTACAACTAATGCACCCAAGTGCTACGTATGTGGTAAGGCAGGCCACAAGGCTTCTACGTGTTACCAGAGAAGAGACAGCAAGACTGAAACAAGACCCCACTCCTCAAGCTCTTCTCCTGGGAGTACATCATCTGTTCCGGCGAAGCCCAAGAACACCAGCTCCGTTACCTGCTTCCGGTGCAAGAGCCGAGGCCACTACGCGAACCGTTGTCCTGCAGCAGCCCAGGGTTCCGGCAGCGGCGGCACTGGTGGCGCTGGTGCAGCTCCTGAACAACGTCGTGTGGACTTGTGCGTGGTTAACGCGCCTACTGGTACTCTCCGTCACTCTGGTGAGTCATTTAATTTTTGTTATGATTCTGGAGCAGAGTGTTCATTAATGAGAGATTCTATTTCGTGTAAATTTAATGGTGAGCGTAATTATACTGTCGTTACTATGACGGGTATTGGTCAAACTTCCGTGAATAGTAACCTGAACATTTTAGTTAATGTTGATATTGGTAACATTGCTTTAGATATTGTTTTTCATGTTTTACCTGATGAATATCTTCAACATGACATCGTGATTGGACGTGAAATTTTGATTAATGACTTGGTGATTAACATGACTTCTAAAAGTTTAACCTTTTCGAAAAATTTACCTAATGTGAACATTTTAAATGTAGAGTCGAATGTAGAGTCGAATGTAGAGCCGAATGTAGAGCCGAATGTAGAGCCGAATGTAGAGCCGAATGTAGAGCCGAATGTAGAGCCGAATGTAGAGCCGAATGTAGAGCCGAATGTAGAGCCGAATGTAGAGCCGAATGTAGAGCCGAATGTAGAGCCGAATGTAGAGCCGAATGTAGAGCCGAATGTAGAGCCGAATGTAGAGCCGAATGTAGAGCCGAATGTAGAGCCGAATGTAGAGCCGAATGTAGAGCCGAATGTAGAGCCGAATGTAGAGCCGAATGTAGAGCCGAATGTAGAGCCGAATGTAGAGCCGAATGTAGAGCCGAATGTAGAGCCGAATGTAGAGCCGAATGTAGAGCCGAATGTAGAGCCGAATGTAGAGCCGAATGTAGAGCCGAATGTAGAGCCGAATGTAGAGCCGAATGTAGAGCCGAATGTAGAGCCGAATGTAGAGCCGAATGTAGAGCCGAATGTAGAGCCGAATGTAGAGCCGAATGTAGAGCCGAATGTAGAGCCGAATGTAGAGCCGAATGTAGAGCCGAATGTAGAGCCGAATGTAGAGCCGAATGTAGAGCCGAATGTAGAGCCGAATGTAGAGCCGAATGTAGAGCCGAATGTAGAGCCGAATGTAGAGCCGAATGTAGAGCCGAATGTAGAGCCGAATGTAGAGCCGAATGTAGAGCCGAATGTAGAGCCGAATGTAGAGCCGAATGTAGAGCCGAATGTAGAGCCGAATGTAGAGCCGAATGTAGAGCCGAATGTAGAGCCGAATGTAGAGCCGAATGTAGAGCCGAATGTAGAGCCGAATGTAGAGCCGAATGTAGAGCCGAATGTAGAGCCGAATGTAGAGCCGAATGTAGAGCCGAATGTAGAGCCGAATGTAGAGCCGAATGTAGAGCCGAATGTAGAGCCGAATGTAGAGCCGAATGTAGAGCCGAATGTAGAGCCGAATGTAGAGCCGAATGTAGAGCCGAATGTAGAGCCGAATGTAGAGCCGAATGTAGAGCCGAATGTAGAGCCGAATGTAGAGCCGAATGTAGAGCCGAATGTAGAGCCGAATGTAGAGCCGAATGTAGAGCCGAATGTAGAGCCGAATGTAGAGCCGAATGTAGAGCCGAATGTAGAGCCGAATGTAGAGCCGAATGTAGAGCCGAATGTAGAGCCGAATGTAGAGCCGAATGTAGAGCCGAATGTAGAGCCGAATGTAGAGCCGAATGTAGAGCCGAATGTAGAGCCGAATGTAGAGCCGAATGTAGAGCCGAATGTAGAGCCGAATGTAGAGCCGAATGTAGAGCCGAATGTAGAGCCGAATGTAGAGCCGAATGTAGAGCCGAATGTAGAGCCGAATGTAGAGCCGAATGTAGAGCCGAATGTAGAGCCGAATGTAGAGCCGAATGTAGAGCCGAATGTAGAGCCGAATGTAGAGCCGAATGTAGAGCCGAATGTAGAGCCGAATGTAGAGCCGAATGTAGAGCCGAATGTAGAGCCGAATGTAGAGCCGAATGTAGAGCCGAATGTAGAGCCGAATGTAGAGCCGAATGTAGAGCCGAATGTAGAGCCGAATGTAGAGCCGAATGTAGAGCCGAATGTAGAGCCGAATGTAGAGCCGAATGTAGAGCCGAATGTAGAGCCGAATGTAGAGCCGAATGTAGAGCCGAATGTAGAGCCGAATGTAGAGCCGAATGTAGAGCCGAATGTAGAGCCGAATGTAGAGCCGAATGTAGAGCCGAATGTAGAGCCGAATGTAGAGCCGAATGTAGAGCCGAATGTAGAGCCGAATGTAGAGCCGAATGTAGAGCCGAATGTAGAGCCGAATGTAGAGCCGAATGTAGAGCCGAATGTAGAGCCGAATGTAGAGCCGAATGTAGAGCCGAATGTAGAGCCGAATGTAGAGCCGAATGTAGAGCCGAATGTAGAGCCGAATGTAGAGCCGAATGTAGAGCCGAATGTAGAGCCGAATGTAGAGCCGAATGTAGAGCCGAATGTAGAGCCGAATGTAGAGCCGAATGTAGAGCCGAATGTAGAGCCGAATGTAGAGCCGAATGTAGAGCCGAATGTAGAGCCGAATGTAGAGCCGAATGTAGAGCCGAATGTAGAGCCGAATGTAGAGCCGAATGTAGAGCCGAATGTAGAGCCGAATGTAGAGCCGAATGTAGAGCCGAATGTAGAGCCGAATGTAGAGCCGAATGTAGAGCCGAATGTAGAGCCGAATGTAGAGCCGAATGTAGAGCCGAATGTAGAGCCGAATGTAGAGCCGAATGTAGAGCCGAATGTAGAGCCGAATGTAGAGCCGAATGTAGAGCCGAATGTAGAGCCGAATGTAGAGCCGAATGTAGAGCCGAATGTAGAGCCGAATGTAGAGCCGAATGTAGAGCCGAATGTAGAGCCGAATGTAGAGCCGAATGTAGAGCCGAATGTAGAGCCGAATGTAGAGCCGAATGTAGAGCCGAATGTAGAGCCGAATGTAGAGCCGAATGTAGAGCCGAATGTAGAGCCGAATGTAGAGCCGAATGTAGAGCCGAATGTAGAGCCGAATGTAGAGCCGAATGTAGAGCCGAATGTAGAGCCGAATGTAGAGCCGAATGTAGAGCCGAATGTAGAGCCGAATGTAGAGCCGAATGTAGAGCCGAATGTAGAGCCGAATGTAGAGCCGAATGTAGAGCCGAATGTAGAGCCGAATGTAGAGCCGAATGTAGAGCCGAATGTAGAGCCGAATGTAGAGCCGAATGTAGAGTCGAATGTAGAGTCGAATGTAGAGTCGAATGTAGAGCCGAATGTAGAGCCGAATGTAGAGTCGAATGTAGAGTCGAATGTAGAGTCGAATGTAGAGTCGAATGTAGAGTCGAATGTAGAGTCGAATGTAGAGTCGAATGTAGAGTCGAATGTAGAGTCGAATGTAGAGTCGAATGTAGAGTCGAATGTAGAGTCGAATGTAGAGTCGAATGTAGAGTCGAATGTAGAGTCGAATGTAGAGTCGAATGTAGAGTCGAATGTAGAGTCGAATGTAGAGTCGAATGTAGAGTCGAATGTAGAGTCGAATGTAGAGTCGAATGTAGAGTCGAATGTAGAGTCGAATGTAGAGTCGAATGTAGAGTCGAATGTAGAGTCGAATGTAGAGTCGAATGTAGAGTCGAATGTAGAGTCGAATGTAGAGTCGAATGTAGAGTCGAATGTAGAGTCGAATGTAGAGTCGAATGTAGAGTCGAATGTAGAGTCGAATGTAGAGTCGAATGTAGAGTCGAATGTAGAGTCGAATGTAGAGTCGAATGTAGAGTCGAATGTAGAGTCGAATGTAGAGTCGAATGTAGAGTCGAATGTAGAGTCGAATGTAGAGTCGAATGTAGAGTCGAATGTAGAGTCGAATGTAGAGTCGAATGTAGAGTCGAATGTAGAGTCGAATGTAGAGTCGAATGTAGAGTCGAATGTAGAGTCGAATGTAGAGTCGAATGTAGAGTCGAATGTAGAGTCGAATGTAGAGTCGAATGTAGAGTCGAATGTAGAGTCGAATGTAGAGTCGAATGTAGAGTCGAATGTAGAGTCCCTTATGCACCTAGGCTGGGAGAAAACCCTTGAAAAAATGTACGATTTGTATTGGTTTGAGCATATGGCAAAATTTGTTAGGAAATTTGTTGAGAGTTGTGTTGTTTGCAAAATTTCTAAATCGCACTCAGGCAAAGTTTCAGCGGAATTACATCCCATTCCTAAAATAGCGATCCCTTGGCATACCCTTCATATTGATGCTACAGGCAAGTTAAGTGGCAAAAATGATAAGAAAGAGTATGTCTTTGTTCTCATTGACGCCTTCACAAAATATGTGCTTCTACATCACACCCTGAATATTAATAGTGCTAGTGCTATTCGTGCTTTAAAAAGCTGTGTCACATTGTTCGGAGCACCGACGCGAGTAATCGCAGACCAGGGCCGTTGTTTTGCAAGTACCGACTTCCGCGAGTTTTGTTCCTCTCATAATATTAGTTTGCACTTAATTGCTACTGGTAGTTCCCGCGCGAATGGTCAGGTAGAGAGGGTTATGAGCACTCTAAAAAATATGCTCACGGCAGTAGAGACTAGCAAGGACCGTTCATGGCAAGACTCTCTCCCAGATGTGCAGTTAGCTCTTAATTGCACTGTGAATAGAGTAACCAAACACAGCCCTCTAGAACTTCTCATAGGTAAAGTCGCACGTCCTCTAGATTTAATGTTTTCCGATGAGCCCGAAATTAGTATTGACGAAGTAAGATCGGACGCTGTCGTTAACATGAATAGGAATGCAAATTATGAGAAAGCAAGATTTGATTCCAATAAAGCTAAGTTTGATCGATTTGTCGTAGGTGATTTTGTTCTCTTGAAAAACGAAGAGAGAAATCAGACAAAACTTGACCCTAAGTTTAAAGGTCCATTTAAGGTCGTTGAAGTGTTAGACGGTGACAGATACAATTTAAAGTCTCTAACAAGTAATCGCCACTATAAATATGCTCACGATCGCCTTAGAAAAATGCCTGATTCTAATGTTCCAATGGAAATTAATGATGATGTAGAGACTAATGAATGAACCTGTTTAATTTTTGGAATTGTAATTTTTTATTTCTATCATTACCCTTTCCCAATACGTTACCGCTGGTTAAGCGAGTTAGTTATGCAAACTATCGCTGGTTAAGCGAGTGATGTTGACTATCGCTGGTTAAGCGCTAGTAGTGAAATCGCTGGTTAAGCGAGTTGTGTCGACTATCGCTGGTTAAGCGTTAGTGTTATAATCGCTGGTTAAGCGAGTTGTGTTGACTATCGCTGGCTAAGCGTTAGTGTTATAATCGCTGGTTAAGCGGATTATGTTTACTTTCGCTGGTTAAGCGTTAGTTGTTGAAACGCTGGTTAAGCGTATTATGGTGTGCTTTCGCTGGTTAAGCGTTAGTGTGTTAATATCGCTGGTTAAGCGTTATTATTATTATTATCACTGGTTAAGTGATAGGATTTGTAACGCTGGTTAAGTGCTACAATTTTAAGCACTGGTTAAGCACTGCAATGAATTACACTACTGGGTAAGTAGTGATGTATGGCACTGGTTAAGTGCTGTGGATTTGTTTGATAGAGTCCTAAATGCTTTCAGAATTTTGTGCTTTCAGTAATGTTTAATTTATGCTTTCTTATTATGAGTATTGCGTTTTAATCTGACCCAATCATTTTGTGAGAATGTCCCTGACGTGGGTCAGGATAGCCGAGTGAACTAGTTACTTTTCTGGATTATTTGTCTTTTCAGGTACCTCATCCCACGAGGTCGTGTGAAGGTCAGAAATGGCCGTGTCGCAGATCGCCTAATGGAATGTCAAGCGTTTATCATAATTTTAATTTAGTTTGTTTAATTTGATTTTTAGTCTGGCAATGCTTGAGTGTGTTTAGTCGAATAAGTTGTCGTTGGTCATTTTTGAAGTTTATAAAAAGGCGGTAGACTTGTGCAGTCGACACATTTGAAGTGTGATCGTGGCGACCAACGGTTGACTTGGCTAACCTCACTACATTCCATTTTTATTTTATTTCAATCCGAAAATACAGTTTTAATCCTTTTATTATTTTTATTGTAAAGTGTTGCGAACAGTAAAGTTGAGTGTACCGAACAGTGCCTGTGTATTATTTCACGCCGGACTCCACGTGCCATCATGACCGACCAACAAAATAATGAAGACACCCCTAATCTGTCGTCATACTGTTTCTTTTTTGTGTTTTTTTATCTTTCTGTTAACTCACACACTGTTTAATTAATGGTTTCAATATTTGTAAATATGTGAGTACCATTTACCTAAATTTACTTAGAAAATGAATAAGTTTACCTCTGCTGGTAATACTTTGTTCCTATAAGTAGCATTCTCTGGGTGCATCGTCCTCACATAATATTAAATTAATTTTTATATACCAAATTTTGTAAAACCATCATTTGCAAAGTGTAACTATGGGGTTTCTTATCCGTTCTTCTCCATAAGAATCTACTTTTCCGAATGGACAGTAGAGTCACTTTATTAATGTAATATTATAATTTTACTGAACTGTAAATGATGACGTTCAAAAGTGCCGTTTAATGGCCTAATTGAAATAAACGTTTTGACTTTGACTTTGACTTCAAGGAACCTTTATAGTTTCGCCATGTCCGTCTATCTGTCCGTCCGCGGTTTAGCTCAGAGGCGCTTAGCGCTTGAAAATTGAAATTTGGTATGGGTGTACTTAATTATTATTAATCATGTCGACAATGTGGTAGAATAAAATCTTGAAATACATTTTTTTTTGGGGTGGCCCTACATGTAAAGTGGCGATGATTTTTTTTTATCGTCTACCCCATGGAGTAGGGAGTCGTTGGATAGGTCGTTTAAAAATATTCAGGTTTTTCGAAAACCATTTTACCACCCAAGGATCTGTTTGTGAAATACCTATTAAGCTTTAAAGTGCTAATTTTTGTTAGAGTCAAGTGTCCCCCCCTCTGCCAGCTAAACGGTTGTTTTTGGAGACGTGAAAAATTCATGGCAGTGGCGTATATAATGAATTTAAAAGAAATACTGTCACAGTTAAGTAGGCTTTCCAAGTTGACGAGTAATAGTCGACCAACTTAAAAAATGGAACTGGGTAAGTAAAAAAACAAATAATTCCATAGAAAATGACTTAAAACCAAGTGCATTTCTATCTTTGTAGTCTAATAATAGTGAAGTACCTACATTTGACTATTTTTTTACATGGTTTAGGGGACGGGTAACTACGGAACCCTTACACTTGGCCAGTTTTTTTTATTATCACAGAATGCTCAAAACTATAATGGAGTCTAATATTTTTTTGTTATTTTAATTTATTTTGATTAACATAAGTAATAACCATTTACTACAAGGACACTTAATCGTTTATCTGACCACCAAAGCCAATTAACTAAAACGCAATAAACCACAACAATTAATTACTAATACTTAATCCGCAAACCTTATTTATTGATGCTTCAAGCACATTCATGCATAAGCGCGAACTTAATGTGTTAAAGTGCGTCCTCACGAACTAAAAACAAAAAGACATCTCAAATATCATTATTTAGAGGTAAAATTTATGGGCACGCCGTTATGGCGGCGGTAAGACCCGTTTTGAAAGAGTGGCTGGAGAGACGGCATGGCGTATCGGCTGACGTTGGTGCTTTTTGGACATGGGTGTTACGGAAAGTTTTTGTGTCGCATAGGCCGGGAGCCGACGGTTGCCGCCATTGTGGTAACTGCCTCAACGACACGGCGCAGTACACGTTGGAGGAATGCCCAGCCTGGGCAGTGCAACGCTGTGACCTCGTTGCGGCGCGAGGTGCTCCGCGTAACTTCTCGCTTTCGGTCGTGGTTCAGGCCATCGTTAAGAGCGAGAGCGCATGGGACGCCATCTCGTCCTTTTGCGAGGAAGTGATGGCAGCAAATGAGGCGGCGGAAAGGGATCGGAGAGATTCAAACCATCTCTCTATCCGCAGCAGACGCACCGGGCGCCAGAGAGCTCAGAACAATCTCCGGCCACCATCATGTGCGGCCTGCAGGTAACAGATTTGGGGAGTCTGTTGCCTGAACAGTCAAAGGCCCGAGACGGCGGCGCGCCGTGTGCCGCGCGCGCCTCTCTAGAGGAATAGCAGCCGTATTCGGCTGCAGAGGGTGACGGGATCCGCACGAATCCATGCGAGTCAATGACCGGCCATTGACCCGCTCCCCCGGGACCCCAGGACGAAATGTTGAAGCACTCCTGTCCAGCGCTCCGGCCAAAGGTGGTGGTTGTAGTCAGTATGAGTCTGACTGACCCCAGCACCCGCGCCGTGATGGAGGACATCCATGAGAAACACCACAAAAGGAGATAAAATTGAATCTTTACGTTTGTTAAAGGTTATCTCAAAGTTCTAATCCACGGCCACGGATATATTTTTGTACTGAATCGAAACTAACTTCTGCCAGCGGGTTCGCCCGCGTCCAAGTCGGGAATGTTTCCAAGGGGACACTATCGGGATAAAAATATCCAGATCCAAGAAAAAAATCCAATTCAGGGCATGATCTACTCGTGTGCAAAGTTACATCCAAATACGTTCAGCCGTGTAAAGGTTGGAAATAGACAAAGAATAAACAAAGTGGGAGCAGCTGTTTTATAATAAAAAAAATTGATAGCTGGAATGTCATCAAGTGCATCTTATTCCGGCGTAGGTATCTACGTTCTGCGTCAGTGACGGTCAAGGTTCTTAGCAACCCGCTTTTTTTGATAACCACGTGATATTAAATAACTATCTACATATATCTCTCTATCTTTATGCAGTTTTATTTTATTAATATTTTTTTTTTTTATACGAACAAGAAGTACTTAATTATAATCAATTGATTATTCCGTTCACAACACATGCTCTTTTGTGAGCTTGTGTCAAATCTTATCATTTTACTTTTTGTTTGAATCCAGAATCAGTAATTAAAACTTCCCTATTTTGCTTCATTATCTGCTTAGCCTTTTCAGAATTATATTTGGGTCGGCGTCCAGTCAAACCAAATTCACCTGAATACCAGTATTTTACGTGGAGCGGCTGCCTACCAGACCTCCATTAACTGGGTAACTCTGTAGTTCTTGACATGACTTTCCTATTTTGCTTATTGATTACTAAAATAGCTCGTGGCTAAGTTGTAACAGCCGTGCGGGTCGACTTCAAAGTTAAGCAGCTTGCCGAGCTCGGTCGCAAGCTCGTTAAGTCTTTGGTCCTATCTGCTAATTGAAGATCTTTGACATTCGTTACCGTAGTCAGAAGCAAACAAATCTGACATCAGTTTGCCAACTGGTATTCGTGTTTCCCAGTTACCGAGTTGTGTAAACAACTGGTACTCAGAAAATTTAAGGCAGATTGAATGATTCCTAAAAAAAGAACCGGACCACGGCCTTGAGAAGGCCTCCAATTATATAAATTATTTTCAAAACATAATTTAAGCAAATAAATGTTTTTGGCTTTGCAGCATTGGTATGGAACCCAGGACAACAATGTTTGGTGGGCAGGTGTGCTGTCGGAGCCGCATCAATTGGAGTGTGGTGTGAGACATTGTGTATGCAGGGACTGATTGAGGCGCTTAGCACTGTCATGTCGGTTGTCACATTGATGGTGTCTGCGACAATCATTTTTAAGTTACACAAACGATTTGGTTTTGCTGAGCGCGTCAGTCGGCGGTATTAGGACAGTAATGGCCACATGTGAACCATACGCAATAGATGGATTATTGTATAACGTTTAGAAACGTCAGTATATTGTTTTGAGGCAGGGACCAAGTACCATCTTGATGTGCCTCCCATACGGCTAAGCGGTGTTCTTCTTGAGCGAGTGGAACTAATTAAATATGGGTCACTTGGTCACCACTGACCTTAAAGACAATGCTGATATTGAAAGGGAACGGAGGGCTCTGTCTGTACGCGTGAAAATGATAGCCCGCAGGTTTGCATGGTGTTTTATAGACGTAAAGGTGACGCTCTTAAGGCTGCGTTTATACCAGAGATGTACGAGGATGCGTAGCGAGGAATGTGTTTGTGTAAACCAATAGAATTACTTCATTTACCTAGCCTCGCTACAGGCTAGGTAAATGAAGCGATTTTATTTTAAGTCATTCTTAAAACCCATTCCTAGCTACGCATCTCTGGTGAAAACGCACCATTAGAGTATTCTATACCTCCTATACCATGCAGCTTGTTGGAGAGATATTCGCAAGCGTCGTATGAAGCCTTTCGTGTCCAATTCAATCTTGTTCTTAGCGTGTCGATAGCAAATACACTATTTAAATTGTATGCTTGGCCCAGTACTCAGCAACGGCAACACCGTTAGCTAACGCAGCCATGAGGTCCTCACATGTACACATGACATGCGGCGCAAGACAAGAGGTGACAATACAATAACGCGTTCAGAAAACTGATGGGGTTACCATGGCGATGCAGTGCGTCAGGGATGTTTGCGGCGGCGCGTGTACATTGTTTTTACACAATAATGCGCAAGCGCGCAGCATCGAAGGTGGCTCGAGTCATGGCCAGCCCTAACAGGGTTCTAAAAATGATCGCTGGCAGAGTGGACTGTCCCTATGTGGTTCACTGCTGTCAGTTACATGTGTCACCGTATCGTGTTGAACACTTAGTTTTTAAGGACTATGTTACTAACCCTATATGAGTCTCGAAATTGAATTGAAAATACGCGTTGCTCGTCTTCAAGCTTCAAACCTTCATGTCAAAAGCATTTGTGGAGCAAACTCTTCATAGCGCATTTAGTTACAGTGGTACCGGTGACTGAAAAGTTATATTGAATGCTTGTCATTTTATGTAGTGAAATGAGGAAATCTATAGAGTAGGAATGTGGAATTGTGGATGCCGATTAAGAGTAGAGAAAGCCAAAAAAGAAGGATGAACTTAATGGTGGTTATGTCTAGAAAGGGGCTGATGCCTACTGAGATGATGACTATGATAGAGAAGTATGAATGAGGAAGCTTTGTTATCTTGAGTCGTCGACAACTAATAAATCGAGATAAGACAAGAAAACGATGATGATAAAGAAGTGTATTGATTAGTGTGTAGAAAAATTGATTCTTGATTCAGCAGTAAAAAGTTACGTGTCTGTACATTAAACACAACGATATTACTTAACCTTTTGCGTGTCTTAAGTTACACAGTTCGACATAAGAAAAAATGCTCCAAATGTCTTAAGTCGGACAGTTACACTTAAGGGCTTGGTCAGGATTGGACGATAAAAATCTGTGGTAGACACGCAAAAGGTTAAACTGCGGAACGAAATACGTGCTAAGGTAACGTTCTCGCAGATTTTATCATTTTAAAACAATGTTACAAATCTAGCGCTTTCAGACGGCAGGGAATCTTGAATTTTAACCGAGGGGCAATTTTAGTATTTTTAAGGAACGTTCACAGTCGCAATTGTCATAAACACCATTAATTTAACTACTTTTTAACATTCATTGTCACTGAGATTATATTGCGATTTGCATTAGAACGATTTATTAAGTACAAGAATTGGGAGCCTACCCGGCTTGGAATATTGCCAACAAAATTTTCCAGTAATCAAAGAACAACTTCGAAATTCAAGGAAAATTTTGTTTCATCACATCCTTCTACTTTTGTTTATAGTGTGGCTTTCGCACATGTCTCAGCTGATCTGTCCCATTTCACTTTCCTCGGCTATTGTGTCGTTACACGCGCAGACCGATAACACAACGGTACGAACGGCGTTGTTTTTTCAGGTCATTTGAAAATTGATTACTTCTTCTTGTTTTATGATTTATATTGTTTTTATGTTTATCTCGTTGAGGGGCAGGTTAAAAGCGGATTGCGGTGAGGTGCACCGATTACAGTTGCTAACTTAATTTTCAAATCGATTGTTTATATTAAGTTCAAGTGCAACAAACGGCATAGTGACTTTTAATTTTTACCTATTTTTAGCCAAGTCACTGCTATAATTTCATCAGCATTGCCAAATTTCATCAGCATGTCCAGTAGGACGATGCTTTTACATACATTTCCATATTGTAATGAGTCAACACAAGTCTAACGTTTCCCGGTCTTCTGCGATTTTGGGCCAAAGGACTATCAATCTGATAACCCTTTTCTCAACAAACTTGGGGTCGGCTCTAGTCAAACCGGATACAGCTAAGCACCAGTATTTTGCGTGGACCGACTGTCTATTTGACCTCCATCATTATCATCATATCAGCCGAAAGACGTCCACTGCTGGACATAGGCCTCCCCCAAGTGTCGCCACAACAACCGGGCCTGTGCATCTCGCATCCATCGGTTACCCGCGACCCTCACCAGGTCATCGGTCCACAACCCAATAACTAATAATAGCCTAATAACTGGGTACCCCTTGACAAGACTGGTATCCTATTATCCGTAAGGCTCGCAAAGATCACGGAAAGCACGTACTGTCGGTATGTATTTACTGTATAACCTCGAAGATCGAACCGTGTGGCTGATATTGTTTTCAATAATTTGATATGACGGAGATATACTGGGGGTGAAGCAAGTCTTTCATTCACTTTCAAGTTCTTGTGGAGAAAAGTGAAACTTATATATGCCTTGCCTTGGTATATGCTGCCCCATACGAAACTGGGGCCAGTCGTGAAACAATTCTATAGGAAATACCTTAGTAGTCAGTCCAGCTAGTTAGTACGTGCAGTGGGTAGGCTTCCCAAGTGGAAAACACCAACATTTACCTGAAAAAAAAAAACATTATTCTGTAAATAAATTGCTTCTAAAAGTAACGTTTTTGGAAACACAGAAGAGGATTTTTTTTTCATTTATTTCAGTTCCTTGAAGGAGTAAGGTCCTTCGACTACAACAAAAAGAGTAACTCATTTCCTTTCATTTTCACTTTTACTAATGTGAACTTCACGGTCATCGGTGAAGGAAAACATCAAAAGGAAACCTGCCTTGCTTCTTTGACGTCCTGTCCTCTTTTAATTACGCATATTCTATTTTTGATTTCTCCACATTAAATAAACACAAAAAACGTTTCAAACAGGATATTAAAATATTCAGTTAAATCTAGTTACGGCTACTAAGAATAATTCATTTCCTAGTTTTTTTTTTAAGTCATTGACCTGTTTTTTTAGCCAAACAAGTTCCGGATTATGTAGAAACATATTATTTAACCAGATAATTTACATTTCTACCGGTTTATATTTGGTTAGGCAAGTATAGGCGGGAACGTGTGGATTAATTTGGGCATATGAATACAAAATATGTTCAAGGATGTAAACTATATTATCATGAATGTCAGGCTATGTTGAGAGATAGAGATCTTAGCGCGAGTAGAGACCACTATCAGATGGCAGTAGTTCCACTTTGAAGAGAAGGGAAGATAGGGAGAGGAAGCAAGAGGCACAAATAAGGCGGCAACAAGGGAGGACACCACACAAGGAACGATCCTTAGCGGTAGTAGAGGAACCACCGGACGGCCCGCAATGATCTCCGGCCGCCGCTGGATGTGGCCTGCGGGTGACAGACTTGGCGAGTCTGTCACCTGAACAGTCGTCAGGTCGGAGAAGGCTTTCTGCCAGGGTGCGGAATTGTTCGGAAGAGTTACCGAGGCCTTGAAACGCAAAGAGCATTTGCAAAAAGGGTGGGTATTTGTCAATAAGAGTCTATCGCCCGCTCCGCCCAGAGCGGGAAAACTTATTCATGATTTTCCACTTGCAAAAAAAACAGGCCCGAGACGATGGCGCCCTGTGTTACGCGCGTGCCTCTGAAGACAAACTGTAGCCGCACACAGCTCCCGAGGTTGACGTTGTTCCACTGAATTAATGCGGGCCAATACGCGTGCGAACTACGCAAGTACTTCAGCGTCTGGTTATAGTCAGGAAGAGTTTGACAGACCTTGTCTGTCTCGGAGTGGACAGGACATGACGGAGGATCTCATATGCAAAAACAATAGCACTATCGCTGAGCCTACCATAGGCTGAAGCTACTGGTCTATGACACTGTGATAAAGCAACTTTCTTTTCATGAAAGAATTTTCGAGAATCAGTACTTACACAGATTACCTCCGCCAAACAACAATAAACTCTTTAATATGTTAGTTTGAATACATTTCCAGCTTCGCACAACCCGGTCGTCCAATATATGGTGTGGCTTTAAGAGCAAAGAAAAGACGGATTGGATCACAGTTTTATGTCCTCTTTAATTTTAAAATCGTAATAGATTAGTTTATTTTCTCGAATCATTGCATAAATAAAGAATGATGCAATTTTAAGCAAAACATTATTGATTGCTGTTAAGTGTGGCTTTTAGCTGTTCCTCTCAATTTGCCGAGTTATGCGAACAACAAGTGTAATTCATTTCTTTTTAGCTCCCGTGGTGACAGTCATTCATTTTCATGAGTACACTTTCAGCCCCTGAAATATTGATAGTTAAAAAAAAGTCAACTTTTACAGGGACATGAGTTTTCTCTTCAGATATTATGTTGATGCCCCTGAATACCGTTCAGACCCACAGGTGTCACAATAACTACATAAATACTGCATGTACAGCTATGAATAGACAATGAATCTTTATGAAAGATACAATAATTCAGGCTGATAAACACATTATTATCGTTGTTTACTTGAGCAGTTGGAAACAGTACATTATTACAGTACATATGGACAGCAGGGAACGTGGGTTGGCTAAATTATGCGATGGTAAAATTTTAGTTTAGTGTGTTACGGATTAATGTGAAACTGCTGGCTTAAAATATATCTTATATTATCTGGTGTTTGCGCCGATTGAAAAAGGGGTAGCGTGAAAATTCATTGAGCACCGTATTGCTGACACAGTGAGAAGAGTGGAAACACGTTGTATGACAATGCTGATTCTGTGGCCGAACAGTAGTCACGTGAAATGTCGACTAACTGCAAATTTAATGAGCAATTGGAAGAAAGGTTTGCTAATTTTCAGCCGCTCCAGAATAGCCCATGGTGCTAAAACCGAGTACCTTTACTTAGCCCCAGTGTTTCAACCCCAAACAACGCAAACATTAAATGAAATACTTGAAGAGGGAGATATTACAATATTTGAAGTATTTGTAGATATTGACCTATTGACAACACATGCTATACCTACATATACCCAAAAACAATATTGGCAATATAATCTCAAAGCGAATGCCACTTGAAAATCAGAAGCATGAGGCGTTTAATACAAGTCTAGCTACACGCAAATCTATCTCACGGCATTTCAACTTCCATGAATGAATACAAATTAAATATACTCGTACATAATAGAGTGGAAGAGGCGCTGGCACGATTCTGAAGGCTCCACGTGCGAGCACTAGCTATAGAGCTGCACCCGGTGCACACGCGCGGATATTTATAGAGGTGCGCCATTACTTAAAGTTCTCGCACGTGGGCGGCTCAGGTGGCGATACTGTCGTCGATTCGCGTCAGACGAAATCAGAGTGACCTTTATCTCGTGATGTATACTGCAGTTGGTGACGTAAGGTGAAAATTTGGTCAATTCCATTAGTTTAACTGAAGGTTTAAACCTTCAGTTAAACTAATTCGATAGAATCTTATCATGAACTTTTTCTGAAGCTGGACGAAAAAAATATTTCTTAAAAATCTGTTGTGTTTAGCCACCTAAAGAACAGATTTTCGTGGATTTTCGACTTTTCTACCATGTCCATACATGAACAGATATTTTGTGAACGACCATTCGTTGCTAGCCCTCGTCGGTCGTCGTCGCCATCTACGTTGACTGGCTGCCGATGGGAATATTAGATCTGTATGTTGTCAACAATGTGATATCTGACTGAAAGCGCTTAGGTATGAATGTAGTTGAAATCTGTAGATTTCAGGTGACATACATGAGTATAAAGTTGATTATTCTGAAGCAACATTTCTTATGAATGATTTGTCTAACTTGTTCCACGTGCCAAGCGAGGATCTCGCAAGAAAATCTCGCGATCGTAAATACATCACTCTAAACAATGGACATATGTAACTATCTTATTACAGCACAAATACTATGTTATGAAAATCTATACTGTGGCTATCGTCTTTTGAAAGTAAGCACGGTATTGCAAACTTCGATTTTCATTTAAAATATATTCTGTGTTAGTGTTGTCAATAAAAGGGTAGTTTATTTTGTGTTATGGCCAGTTTGGTGACTTTTTGGAAATGGAGCAAGTGTGCGCATGCTGGCGGGCCATATATACGGAGCGGAGGCGGCGGCCGGGCCAGTGTGGTGCCCGACACCCAGCCGACATGACCACGCAATTGATCGCGCTCGCCCTCGCGCTGCACGGTGAGTTCACACATAGCGCGCAGTGATTCGACCACACTGAAAGTTTGTGTTCAAACATTTTATTTGTTCGTTTGTGAATTACAGTGGTTTTATTTTTGGAAAGCAATGTTTGGGAATTTTTGAAATATATTTTTTTTGTTTTGTGGGTTTTGTGAATTTTCACGTAAGAATTCGTGACACAACTAACGATTCTGAGTGCCAAATACTACTATTTTTAGGCAACGTTCGCATTCGCATTATAGTCGCAATCCGTCAAAAAATGTGTGGAAATTAAATCATTTTTGATAGATTTCGACCTGAGATGTGAACGTTGCTGCTGTTGTTTTTGTTGTTAGTAGAATTAACGCTCTGATCACTTCGTGAAATTCTCAACATATCAACAAAATATTTTAAAACCTTAAAATTCCGGCTGGAAACAAATTTGGAATCTTTTTGGACGACCTTGCCTGAACTTCAAGTTTGCACCCGGTACACTTGAATACTATGTAGTTTTGTGATAATATTGCGTTACAACTTTGTAAAACAAATTGAATGCTACCTCGACCTCTACCGACCCAGAAACGGCTGAAAGAGCAATCTAGCAAATTGACATCTTGAGTTGTAACTTGTAACTTTGACGTCATCGCTCACCGGCCGACGCCGGCGCATGTCAGTCATTTATCAATTAATTCAATAAATCCACATAAACCGCACGTTTTGAAAACCACAGTTTCACTCATAACTTGGAAAAGTTTTCAAGGATAAGGTACTCTATGAAAATGTATGTCACCTTATCGAGTGTTAGGGAATCGGTTATTTTTGCTCGCTACACCACATCGCAAATATCGTTCTTTGATAAATATTTCAAACATAATTGAATCAAATATAATATTGCGCAACATCCACAAAAAACTAAAAAGTTGACATGACATGTCTTCTTGGAAATGACAATGTTTTGTTTTAGCATTTATCATAAATACATTCAATTTTGGTAATGAAATAACGACTGGATTGTTAGATAAACGAGTTAGATAAGGATAACCTTATTAAGACGTGTTTTTAAAATGATCTCATTCTACAAAGTGATAATCGTGTAGCACTTTCTAAGTGTCGTAGCGTTCGTAGCACTTTGCTACGGCTACGAGCTACGAGCTCGAGCTACGAAACGCTTGCTCAGGAGATTTGAGATCGACGCTACTCCGTGACAGAATTATTTCAGATTAAAATTATTTTAATATAATTATTTAATACTAGCGTTTGGTCGCGTCTTCGTTCGCGTTAGTATAGCTTTCGCAAAAAAGTAGCCCATAACAGCCCAATCAAACCCATCTATCCCATCAAAATTCTTCAAAATCGGTTCAGTGATTTAGGCTTGAAAGTGTAGCAAACAAAACTCACTTTTGCATTTATAATATTAGTTAGGATAACCATTTATATACATAGTTATAGAAAATTTTCCATATTGGAATTTACTCAACACAGTACCTACATCAAAAAACGGAATGAAATTGGGTCAGACCTTGTAACGAGTTTTTCCATTGAAATATGCTAGGTATTGTAAATTGTTATACTTTTGCGTTTATTGATATTTTGTTAACATAAGTGCTGACAACCTAATTTGAATAAAATTCGTGTTATTAAATACACTTATAAATAAACTTGAAATATTCTCAGATCGCTTCTCGAATATTACCTTATTTACATAAAAATGTTATATTTACCGTTTAAATATTATTTTAAAATCGGACCAGTACTTTTACAGATCACATTTTATCTCAAACATACATATATACAAACAAACAATTTTATTGCTCATTAGTTCAGTTTCTTTTCAAAACCTTAATAACTGTCATGGTGAAGTGGTGAAGTGAACATGAGGTGAGCTGACAATCCATACAAACAAGATGGAATGACAGCTCAATTCTTATTCACTGCACCTAAGTGTACACGGTGAGATGTTGATAGATTGGACCGGCTGGACAAAATCACAAATACGATAATTGTGTGTATTTTAGTTTACGAGATTAAACAAGGTTATCTTCAGGAGTCAGCTTAGGGATCTGTTAATTTGTTATAAATCAGAACACGCATAAATTGATAACAAGTAGGTTAATAGGTACTTAGTATCTAAATACCTCTGTGTTTACAGGATCCTATCTTTTGAATAAGTTATATTCACTTTTTCTACTTGTTCTAGTTTTGGCTTGAAGGTTAAATTAAGGGTATTTAAGTTAAAAGTGAATGAGATACTTTAAGGTTAGCGTATTGTATCATCCACCACATCATCGCTTTCCGTCAGATGAGCGAGTGGTCAACCACGTCCACGAGCTATCAATGTATAAAACGTTTTCACAAGCGTGTCGAAGTGAGGCATCCCAGTTCTATACCAACTGTGCCTCCTCTTGCGGTCACTAGGGCAGGCATAGACGTTATAATGTAGAACAAAATACCTTCTATAAATGTTTGAAAATGAATAGTAGCTTTTTAAAATTGTATCTTAATTTTAGTTAAACAAAGTTTTTGACTCACCAAACTATGCAGTTTGAGGTGACCCTAGCAAGATCAAATATAGCGCGACGAACATGACATGTGTATGAGTACGTCCTAGCTCCGTTACACGTGCCTCTCGTAGCCGACAAGGTCCTTCCACAATACCGACTGGTTTTATGACCGACAAAAACTTGGCGCCATTTCGTACGGCCGGCTATTTGTGTCTATAGGGCTTTGTAGTTTATTACTTACGTAACATGACTTAAGCTGAAAAATACCTCTATTTCTTACTGATAATATTAACGTGACAGTTTGAACCTTTGTTAATCACTCACTTTTCATGGCTCACGACTGAGCGAATTTGTATCAAACTTGGCACTCGGCTAGTAGAACATGTTCTGGATTAGGACGTAATATGTGTATGCACTTTTCATTTTTAATTTCCAATGAAAAATAATGCTTCTTCTATCAATTTGATCCTCATGTGGTTTAGGCACCCGTAAATAGGGGCGAGACGACAATGCCGCGATACGATTTCATAGTTTTTTTTTGTCTGGGAACCTTTTGTCGAAGGTCGCTTATTTTGTATACCTGCTAACTTGGTATCTCAGTGGCTCAAAAACTACCACATCTCGTTTGGCAGACAATATTAGTTCATAGTATCATTTGTTAGAGTACCATTTCCGGCTTCCTCATTGAGTAATACCTAAAAATAGTGTCCTAGGCCAAACATGGGGTCACTATTGTGACCCCATGTTTGGTTCCGTCCCTTATGGGTCCGTCAGAATAACTACCACCGGAGTTGTCAGGACATCTGCAAATGGTTTGTAACATTAAACATGTAAGCGTGAAGAATAAAGAGGTAAAATTATGTTTTATGCAGTTGCAAATGTAATCCGGACATGGTACTGTTTGTTAATCAGAAAATTATTGAATCGATGGAAAACTAAACTATATATCTACTATTAACTTTCTTCACACACACGGCTGGTTCCTGTGTAAAGATACACTAGAGCAAAGTAGCGGGTAGAAATAATTCAGTATAAATATGTTCCTGTTATCCAGTAAAAATTATTGTACCTGTTGCAAAAACAGTAGAACCTGTTGCCATGGTGAGCAGAATTTTAAGTACCTACCGTAGCTGTCTTTATAGTTCCGCACCAAATATGCGAAAACAAACCGGAAGGAGTAAGGATAGGCGCGTGAAACTCAACTAGGGTCAACGACATTGCCTTAGCAATTCAATGTAAGTACTAAGCGATACCAAAAAAAGTAGCAAAGGGGACTAGGGGACCTCAAAATGTTAGCTACGAGACATTCTCAAGTCAGAAAGAAATAATTGACTTGAATCACAAAGCTAATCAGTATCTCAAGAGAACATGCGCATCACCGCGATGTACTTGTCTAATTCTAAACACATTATATAGATGCGAAGTTTGGATGGAGGATGTTTGCTACTCCATCACGTCAAAACGGCTGAGCGGATCGTTCTGACGTGATTGAGTAGCAAACAAATATCCATCCATTAAACTACCCTATGTGTTATTCTAGACTACAATCTATTATAGTCTGGAATAACACAAAGGATACTTTTGACCCTGGAGTATGTACACTTGCGATAATGTTCGATATTGACACGGGCGGGGCCGCGGGCGGCATCGAGTTGTAATATAATTGTGCCTCGTACCAAATATGTTGCGCTCAGCTTCGTGTCCCGCCGTATGCTGCTGAGAGCCAGACGTTCACATGGAGCGGCCGTCACTCTAACATGCACTAGTAACAAGGTAACACGATATCCCTTATATATAAGTCATTGAAATTATTATTAAGAAATACTTACATTCATGGCTAATTTATGTCAAGTAAGCTAAAAAGTTATTTAGCTGACTCGTGTAGTAAAGCAAGCCGTAGCTTCTTTAATCACAATCATGATGTAACAAATCCCAATAACGCGGCATCGTAAACCGGTTTTTTTAGTCTCTTAAATTTTTCGCTTTAAGGCCATCGAGTAGGTATACAACTATTTATAGCCCACCTTTACCTACGAAAATCATAACATTTTGTAATATAAATTATTTTGATCTTTAACAAAGCCAGTTTTCAGTTTTTTTTTAAAGACTGATTGTTTTTGTGATTCGTCAGGAAGAACATCAATCACTTTATTTATAAGTATTACGAACTTAACGCTCAAACAGCTAGTGTTGTAATGTCGTAACCGCGACTGCTGAGTGCGGGGTCCGGGGTGCGATTCCCAATTCTCTTTTTGTCCGAAGGTCAGGCAGAAAGTGTTTTTGGGTTTTTTCCCATTAGGAATTTCTCAGTCAGACAGCCCGGGGTTCGGAAGATGGCGGTGGGACACGCCGAGCATCGGAAAGCATGTTAAGCCATTGATTCTGCGCCAGATCTTTCTCCGGCCGTGTCGGATTGCAGTCCTATCGGAATATGAGAGTAACGAAAAAAGCCAAGGAGTGCATTTGTTTTTTTGCACACACTTGTGCAATATGGGTAATATATCCGTGCCGATGGCTAGTTTCCGTTGGGATTGGCCGCTATAGTCGCAATCGGTCAGGAGGACTATTAATCTAATTCTAGGATTAAATAGCCTCTTTCCTTCATTCCAGCATGCACAGCGCTTGCGTCGCCGGCCTCTCTGGCGTCTACCAAGTGTAGGGGAGCGCCTCCCCTACAGACTGACAGGGGCCTGGTCTGCGGCATGCAGAGGCTGGCGGAGGATGGCGTCCACTACGCTAGCTTCCGAGGAGTGCCCTACGCCAAGCAGCCCGTAGGAGAGCTGAGGTTTAAGGTGAGAATAGGTTTCCATTTAATGAGTGTCCGGCAATCATAAACAGTTAAACACTAGCTTCGAATGTCAGATCTCAAATACCAATATCCAGTAAGTCCTAAACAGCTTCTGTTAGTCTAGAAGCTCACATGCCTGAGAAAATTATAATATCGTACCTAGTCATTTTCAACTGAATTCATGATCGATCTCGGTTAAAATCTGTTCAATCATAAACTCAACAGCTTATCCTTCTATTCCAGGAGCTGAAACCAGCAGAGCCTTGGGACGTTCTCAACGCAACGCAAGAGGGTCCAATATGCTTACAAACGGATGTGCTGTATGGAAAGATGATGAACCAGTCGCAATTGCAGCGACAGAGCGAGGCTTGTATCTATGCCAACATCCACGTACCCATGGACGCCCTCCCTATGATCGATCGGAGACTGGACGGGGAGCTCCTACCGCCATTCTCAGAGGAGGTCACGTCCCGTCTCCTGCCGATCGTGGTGTTTATACATGGTGGAGGATTCGCCTTTGGATCTGGTGACGCAGATCTACACGGTCCAGAATATCTAGTCAGCAAGAATGTCGTCGTGATCACGTTTAATTACAGGTAATATTAACATTTACATGGCTCTCAACGTCAACGTCAACGTGAAAATAAATGTTAGACATTACGCGAGATCTTCAGCATTGTGCAGTTATAAGAAGTTTCAATAGTTCAAGCAATCTACGCTTATCCGATTAAACATGAGTTCGTGTTTATTAACCAATTTAATGTTTATGTTCCAGGTTGAACGTGTTCGGTTTCTTGTCCATGAACACGACGCAGATCCCCGGTAACGCTGGCCTCCGGGACCAGGTGACGCTGTTGAACTGGGTGAGAAGGAACGCCAAGTACTTCGGCGGAGACCCCAATGATGTCACGATCGCGGGGCAGAGCGCCGGCGCTGTGGCCGCACATTTGCTTACCTTGTCACAAGCAACCGAAGGGTTGTTTAAAAGGTTGGTTTACTTTTAAGCTTTTAACCCCGACAATCGCTTTCGTTCGGTAAAGCGGTGGATGTGGCGTTCTGGGTTCGAAGCATCCTGGACTGTTATAATACCATTGTTGTGTTTCACAGTTGTTGTTGTATATCCTGATTTGACTTTGACTTCATAGGTCATTTAAACACACTTTACTTTCGAATGATAGAAAAAAGTTGCTTTGGAATATACAAGAAGATGATATATGGTGTTGTTGCTCCTTAATAGTGCTCATTTTTTAATTTTTTATTTCAGAGCGGTCCTAATGAGTGGAACAGCCGCCTCTACATTCTACAGCCCCTCTCCAATATTCGCGCAGTTCATGAGCAATCACCTGCTGACCATTCTGGGCATCACGTCCACCGACCCCGAGGACATACATCGCCAGCTCATCGACCTGCCTGCAGAGAAACTCAGCGAAGCCAACAAAATCCTTCTAGACATCACTGGCTTAACAACTTTTGTACCCACTATAGAGTCACCGCTACCTGGAGTCACGACCATCATTGATGTTGACCCAGAAATCTCAATTGCCAATGGACGTGGCAAGGACATACCACTCCTCGTTGGATACACTAGTGCTGAATGCGAAACGTTCCGCAAACGACTAGAAGAGTTCGAACTGCTCAAGAAACTCCAAACGAATCCTGCTTTAATAGTACCGCCTAGGACTATATTCATGACTCCTCCTAAGTTCGTGATGGATTTGGCTAAAAAAATCGATAGAAAATACTCTAACGGTACGATAACTATGGATAATTTCGTGAAGTCGTGTTCGGACTCTTATTATGAGTACCCTGCGTTGAAGTTGGCACAGAAACGGGCGGAAACTGGAGGAGCCCCGGTGTTCCTGTACAGGTTCGCTTACGAGGGTCACAGCAACGTCATCAAGGAGGCCACGGGACTGAACTACGACGGAGTGGGCCACATCGAAGACCTCACTTACGTGTTCAAGGCGAACAATGTCCTCAACGCCCCTAGAGTCAACCAGTCATCCGTTGATGATATTTGCATGAAGAATTTGATGACCGAATTCTTTGTCAACTTTATGACGTGCAGGTAATTGTTATATATTGTAATATCTCTTTAAATAATTTTGAAGGCTATTAAGATGTTATACAAGAATGCTATACAAGTAGAATTTGAAATTAATAATTTAGGTATGAAACCTTATCAATATTCTTAAAAATATCTTCATTATCTCTATTACAGTCAACCAATCTGTGAGGACCCGCACTCAATATGGCCGGCGGACAACGGCCACCAGTTCGAAGACATCAGGTCCCCTACGCTGGTCCAGAGCAACGACTTCTCAGCGAGACAACTAGACATCATCGACTTTTTCGACAGTTTGACCAACAATAAGGGACTGAAGTAAACAGGCTGCAGTTGCGGTGCTCGATGTAAATAATTGACAGGCAGTGGAGTGTCTTCAGTGAAAGTGTCTGAACCAACAGATCGTGCATTTAAATTGGATCGTAATCATCCAGGAGCAGTTTTGTCGGGAACTATTTTTGGTATGTGGTTTGATTCTGTGCTTTATGTAGGATTAATTTATTTAGAGTAAGTTTTATGTCTAGTCGGTAACTGATGTTATTCTTGGCTTTCTTTAGTGCAATTTCTTTTTCTTCAATACCTATTGAAGAGTGGTATTGAACTTGGAAGGTTTTATCAGTGTAAATGATGATTGCAATTATAAATTCTCAAATAGTCTGTAATTATACCTTTGAAATGAAATCGATTTTACTGATGACATAGTTTTACGTGACATGTATATTCTCCCCATTTTAACCTATGGTGCACAAACTTGGTCCTTGACTAACATACAAAAGTCCAAACTCAAGGTTTGCCAACGTGCTATGGAGCGCAGTATACTTGCTGTTAAATTAACGGTGGCGTTAGAAACACTATACTGCACTCTAAAACACAGATCTTTGACGTGGCTCAGAAGGCTGCCCAGCTTAATGGGACTGGGCTGGACATGTCTGCCGCATGCCCATCGAGCGGTGGGCCCACAAAACACAAAATTGGTGACTTGAAATCGCGAGACGGGGCCGCGGCAAACCACGAAGGAGATGGCGGGATACCTTGGATGTCTTCCTTGGGAAATGCCAAGAAGAGGCGCAGAACCGCGAACGGTGGAAAGAATGGCCTTTGCACAGTTCGGGCTAGATATAATAATAATAGGTTTGGGTTGAATCTTAAGTGAAATTGTTTATTTTCAATGACGATCACATTATTGTTTTAGATTGATAATCCGGACTTGTTAGAAACAGCTAGATTGTCTTTAGACCTAGTCTTGTTTTACGAAGCAATTCTAATCAAAGTTGAGCTCTAATAAATCTCAATTGTGGTTGTTGAACAACAGTTGAGCTTTTTAGAGTCGTAAGCATTGATCTCATAAAACTAAACTAGGCTATAGATCACAAAATTATCCGCCCGCAAATATTTAATTTTAAGTTAACGTAAGTGATTTTTTTTAAAGATAATAAGTTTGTACAAATATATAGAGAGATCACGAGGCAGACATTCTAAACTGAAGAAGAAACAAATATTTAGCTTAAATTGTTAACGTTTAAAGATGTTTAATGATCTGTGTATGTTGGTTCGTTGTATATGATTTTGAAAATATTGATTTCACTTTTCGAGTCAAAAGGCCCACTTCTTCTCTTCAATAGCTTTGGAAGCATATCAGAAACTATCAGTTTAGCATATCTTTTTCGTGATCCAGTCATTCCCGATGCGTAATGAAGCGACTGATGTACCGTATTATTATTTAAGTGTCTACTGTTAGTTACTCGCACAACGCGTGTGTAAATACTTCACTTTCTAATGTAATGACGCTGAGTACAATGCCCGTGTTCGCGTGTTGTGGCGTTCGATTGAATCATCAAATAAAATAATTGCGATGGACGGACGTGAATATTGTATTTTTATTTCTATAGATTGTTTAATTTAGGGATTGTTTTTAAGGGTTGATACTTAAAAATATGAATGATGTAGGAATTGTTTTTAGAATTTGACATTCTGACTTGCGACGTCGTCAACTAATAGTTTAAACTCTGACCATATTAAAGATGACATTCATATTCTTAATTTTAGGTTTAACTTAATGATATTAAAACCACTTTTAGCAATAGATTTTATTCAACAAGATCCTCATGGCAAGTCAGATGCAAAGTCATAATTAAATAATGAAGTCATCAGGAAAGATAGCCTATCAAAACCTGAGGGCTATTCAGAATAGCTACTCTGGGTTCAGTGTTTACCTCAGTTTTTAACTTAATGATATTAAAACCACTTTTAGCAATAGATTTTATTCAACAAGATCCTCATGGCAAGTCAGATGCAAAGTCATAATTAAATAATGAAGTCATCAGGAAAGATAGCCTATCAAAACCTGAGGGCTATTCAGAATAGCTACTCTGGGTTCAGTGTTTACCTCAGTTTGTGTAGACCCTAAACAAAATCACTGTTGCAGATCAACAGAAGAGATACTACCATTACAAAATTGAAAAACCTAACATAATATACGCATTGTGTGAAAATACTGGGATTTCCCACTGTTTCGCATGGCGACAGACCGAACTGATCTCACAAAAGGGACAGTTGACTATCACATATTGGACGGCAACGGAACGATATATTAAAAAAAATCTGTCTATACAGAATTGAATATCAATTTAGATTCAGTTACTTTGTAACTCCCGCTATTTGTTAAGTAGTGCTACAAATGTTGCCTTACAAACTAGTGGTGATATTACAAATGATGTTGATGACCAGGCAGGATGTGGTCAGCATAGCCCAGGGCAAGCTGCGAGGAGTGGCCAGGGACGGATACGTCTCTTATACGGGAATACCTTATGCCAATATTACAGGATCAATGGGCAGGTTTAAGGTGAGTTTCACGGAAATACTATTTTTGAGTGAATTTGAGTAATTGAAGTCCCAAGTGGGGAAAATAACTACTAAAGAAGGACAACTAATGTACTCATTTTAATAATTGTCCATTACCAATTTCCCTAAAAAATAAAGCTTAATTAAGATTATTAAAAGTTTTCAACATTTCAGAGAGCTGGTATCGCTCCTCTCTGGTCTGACATTAGAAACTCCAAATCGATGACCTGCTCCTTGGTGTCCAATGCTGAGGACTGTCTTCAGCTGGACGTCCACATGCCTACAGCAGCTGGTGGAAACTGGCCCGTGCTGGTGTGGGTCACGGGAGGAAGTGGGCCTTACAACCCTGGGAAGATGGTACAGGAGGGAATCATAGTAGTTATAGTGTACCACAGGTATGGTACTAATTAAGTAAAGAATTTCTCAAATATCCTTTCCAGAAATCTAAATAGCACTTTTGACTTCCAGAGTGGGGCCTTTAGGCTTCTTGTGTTCAGGGGACGAGCAAATACCAGGCAATGCGGGCGTGAAGGATGTAGTTCTAGCCTTGCGATGGGTGAGTGACAACATCGTCGCTTTCAAAGGAAACTCAGCCAAAGTGGTTGTAGCGGGACAAAGCTTTGGCGCAGCTATGGTAGAGGCTGTTATCCTGTCCCCCATGGCCAATGGGCTGTACCATGGTGCTATACTGCAGAGTGGCAGTGCTCTATGTCCTTGGTCCTTTAATTACGACGCAGAGGAACGAGCCAAAACTTTAGGGACCATGACAGATTTCGCCGATGAAAATATTAAGTCTTTGGTAGATACCAAAATCGAGGATTTAGTAGCACAAGCAAATAAACTGAACGTTCCTTATTTTCCTTTTGCAATGTGCGTTGAAAATCCTTCGAAGAAGGAAGAAAGACTCCTATTTGAAGCACCATACGATTTACTATCGAGCAAGAAGGGTAGTTCAGTTCCTATGATGATTGGATACAACGACAATGAAGCTTATGTGTTTGTATCGATTTTGAGAGAAGCTAATGTACTGAGGAGGGTATCCAGAGGTGCCAGTTTTTTAGTTCCAGATGATTTGAAGTTTCTAAACGAAAGGGAACGCAAGCAAACTGGACGACTGATTGAAGATATGTATTTCAAGAAAAATGTAACCATGGCTTCGGTATTAGCGTATCACAGGTAATGTTAACAAGACATTTTTGTACATTATCCAAACTCACTTCCTATGACTATCCTATGATAGGTATTAATTAGAAACGTGACGCCTTTATGCCTAGTTTGATATAGGCTTACTGGTACTCTTTAAAAGGAAAATACTAACTTCTCTTCATAGCTTTCTATAACTTTGTTCATCGTCAACAGGGACGCCTACTTCTCCAGCCACATCCACCGCAGCGTCCGCTTCCACTCCTCAATGGCCCAGGTCTTCTACTACCAGTTCTCGTACTCCGGTGACCTTGGAGTCAGGTCGGAGCCTGGGGTGCCGAAGACAGGCGCAGCCCATTCTGACGAGCTGGCTTATCTATTCTATGACGGGGCTATTGAAGGCGAGGAGGGAAATGTGCAGAGGCGGCTTTTGAAGCTCTGGACGAATTTTGTCAAGCATTTGTAAGTTGGCGGAAGTTTTCATTGACACTTAAAAATACAGGAACCTTGAGACTATTGGATTAGTTATTGTGTTAATGTTTGTGTTGAGAATCTTCAAAATACAAAGATGGATTTCTTATTACAGTTAACTTATTAAATACTCCGTACCGATTTGACTGCCAGTTAATCATAAATAATAATAGGTATATACCTACGATATCAAAGTATCACACAACACGTATTTTGTTTTAAACCCATGTACTGTTTTTAGGATCCGTACCCAAGAGGTAAAACGGATCACATCACAGATGATCTATTTCTGTTGCCGCTATAACAAAAGAATAATATAAGAATAAGGGCCAAAAAATATCACGGTTTTTGTATGGGAGCCCCATACAAAAACCGTGATATTTTTTGGCGTTTTTATAGATGAATGGTACGGAACCCTTCCTGCGCGAGTGCGACTCGCACTAGGTCGGTTTTTTTCCTATTGTTTCTGATAGCTTCGTGTTTTATCACAATCACACTTGATGGAAGTGATGTGATCGACTATGAAACACGCTTGCCTAGAAGTAACCATTCACTCTTGACTTAAACCTTTTGAACGTCAGAGCATAAACGCATCGGCGTGCCCCCGTCGCCAAGCCACAAATTCGCCGTACTTTTTGTCACATATTTGTGACGCTTGGCGTACAGGGCACGCGCTTGCTTGTCATGTATACGTGACTATGGCGCTCAAAAGGTTAAGACCCTAGAATTTCACCAATGACAGTCATCTGTGTTTCAGAAACCCGTCCCACGACAGCGAGGTAACTTGGGAGGTGACGAGACCGGACAGCTTCCGACTGCTGGACATCGGAACCGAGCTGAGGATGATGGACTACCCTCACTCGAAGACGCAGCGCATGTGGGACGACATCTACGACAAGTTCTATTACACCAGGAACCGGATCGCTAACTAACTAAGATATAAGATGATGTGTAATAAATAACAATGAACAATAAAAGTAAACCCTTTACTAGGTATATACAAAACAGAACAACTTCTTGGTACTTTGGTAAACTTAAGTAGCGGCTTACTAACAGCTAAAAACTTTCATAGGAGATATTCCTACAGTAATTGGACATACTATAGTAGGCGCCAGATAATCGTGGAATAACGGTCATTGACCCACCTACAATTATTGACATTTTTAATTTGAAAAACGGAATTAATGACACAAAGCTGTCCCGAATCATCATCTCTCGTGATCCTTAACATTGTCTAATAATGAAAAACGATTCATATTTAATTGTTCAGGTACCTATGAACAGTTATTAGGGAAAGGTCAATATACTTTATTCCACATTTATCTGGCGCCTACTATAGGTACTGTTACTTGGGGTCGGCGCACACATTTTTTTTCTTCCGTTCTGTCTTATCAGCCGTCACTCTATCACTAACTCCCTTTCCTTTCATATCGCTCCTTACACAATCTGAGAAAGTCTAATTATACATAATGATGTATTTATAAGGTGTAACAGGAATGACGCAAAATCTGAATCGGGTCATTGTACTTCATATACCATATCTAACAACTTTTTATCATATTTAACTTGACATATACACTTTGTTTGAATCATTTGGTTAAAAAGTGTATAAATAACATTTAGACTAAAAAATAAATAACGTTAAAGGTATATTTCATTCTTAATATCAGTTTGTTTACACGCTCTGCCAAATCTCAATGACTTATATCCTGAAGAAGAGGTTATTAGTTCGATCAATTATACCCTACTATAAACTATGTAACACCAATTAGATTTAAGGCGCGTGCAAACCTTAAACACTTAAGTTTTAGTTACACTCAAGCTGAGCTGATCAAGACTTTGCTGAAAAATACCATGATGAAGATATTAGTGTTGGTTGGCCAGACATAACAAGTGCTTGAGACTAGAAGTACCAAAGTAATAAAAAATAATAAATAAAAGACCCCTACAAAAAAAAAAATACATATTGAGGGAGTTGTAAAAAAAATATGTAATTCGCCATTTTGTGGTGGCGGCCATATTGGATTTGAAATTTTTCATAATGTAAGTATTTTACTAGTCAAGCCCCTTTCATTTGATACCCATATTCAGAGAGTTGTGAAAAAATGTGTAATCCGCCATTTTGTGGCGGCGGCCATCTTGGACCGATTTTCATCAAACATAGTTAAGAACACTCCCGACTAATTCACCTTTCAAACAAAAAAATCAAAATTAAAATCGGTTCATCCCTTCGAGATCTACGAAACCACAAACAGACAAACACACACACACACAGACACGTCTAACTTATAACACCCCGTCGTTTTTGCGTTAGGGATAAAAATAATGAAGTCGCAGTATATCAAGTAAAATATTGTTACGCGCCAGAATTAATGTCGGGTACATTAAGTTACTACTAGCGCCATCTAGTATCGAGTAGCAGAACTAGTAGGGTCAAGTACCTTCTAGACATTTCTTTGCCAGAACATTCTAAACTTCTCGATATCTGGTCAGTCGGCAGCGGTAGTTACGAGTACATTTCAGATGTTTCGAGAATGGAAGTTTCTAGAACTAACTGTCCTATATAATGAGTGCGTAGTCCGCGACCGGGTCAGTATTGGATTAGCGAGACAAGCGAATACTTCGGAAGCGATCTTTAAGTGCGATTAAAGTGATCAGTGGTGAAGTTGTGTTCTATAATTAGTAAGTTTAAAGTTGTTATTAGTGTTTTTAAATTAAAGTGTCATTTTGGTTATTTAATCGGCTGTTTTTATTGTCACGAACCCCAAGCTTGTAACAATATGACATTAAACAATCTGGTCAAGGGAAAAGCGAACTGCTTGCATTGTATGTAGGTGACAATTGAAATTGCATAACGGTACCTACTATTACATATTATAAAAACGCTAACTTACTCACAAAGTAATAAATGGAATTTTATAGTTTCAAGGACTCCATTAGGTATATACTTACAGCATCTAAAACTAAAGAAATTTAACAAAATACAAAAACAAAACAAAAATCTATTAAACATTTACAAAAAGAAAGAAACAAAGTAAAAACAGATAATTAAAAAAAAAATAAAAGGGTTAACAACACTTTCATGAATCCCTCTAACAGTACTTCTGACATGCCAATAGAATCTCCGTCTATTCATCCGTAAACAGATCGTTTGTTGGATTAGAATCCAAGAGATATTAGGTGCAGCCAGAGTGCGAGGTATTGGGACTCGCAACCGTGCGACACGGAGACCCAGCATATGCCTTAACAATAGCATAGTAGTATTAATATAGCTCGCAGGAATTAAGCGTTTCAGTGCATTCATGTTAACTGAACACAAAATGTTAAGGAGCTACAGTTTGGTGTTGATCATCAAATGTTTGTGTTGTGGTGAGTTTGAGTTCAACGGGCATTTGTGAACTAGATAATAATACATTTATTGTAGTGGTGAAATTGAACCTAATGCGGAAGAGGACGTTAAAATGGCTGGGTGAAAGCAGATGGTTTAGTGTTTACATATTAATAAATGAAGCAAAAGCTTGTTCATTGAATTGTAAAGTCATTACAGAAAGACAAAATCGAAATTAATATACAAAAGCTGGTATAATTAGTGCTGCTGTCGTATTTTGTAAGATGTCCTGATTCACCATGTTGAAAAACGTAAAAAATGTTTGCATGAAATGAGGAACTTCGAAAAAACTTGGTAGGGACTAGGGATACGGCTAGATCCCACATTTTTTATTAACGAAGTAGTAATGAAGAAGTTTTCTTTCTTTCACATTTATGTTTTCATAAAATTTTTTCGTCCTAATTTATTAATCTTCTATCTGTCTCTATCATATTAGGGCAACCTGTAAATATAGTTTTAAGGTGTTAAATAAATACATTTTTTTATGTCACACCAAACGTATGACTTAATCAAAAATACATTTCCAGCTACCTTAGCTACGTCATTGAGTGACCTGCGCTGCAACGTGCGCACACGCATCGAGTCGGGATGGGTGTGCGGTCTGCGCAGACAAGGAGAGTATGGCGGGGAGTACGCCAGCTTCAGGGGCATCCCGTATGCCAGGCAGCCCTTGGGGGAGCTACGGTTCAAGGCGCGCTGTTCATTATTAAATCCAAAAATTTAAACAATGACAAGTTTTTAAGTCGATTTTAAATGCGATGTTTATGTCTATTTTAGGAGTTGCAGCCAGTTAGACCCTGGCCTCACCACCTGGACGCAACCGAGGAGGGTCCTGTCTGTCCCCAGCACGACGAGCTCTACGACCGCCTGGTCAAGCCCTATAGGGGCATGAGCGAATCCTGTATCTATGCTAACGTCCATGTACCCTTGGCAGCCCTCCCTGACATCAGAGCTGACGAAGACGCATACTATACAGGCTACGTCAACAATTTAGACAAGAAAGGTTTCCCCATCTTTGTGTTTATCCATGGTGGAGGCTTCCAAACAGGATCAGGGGACACTGACCTTCATGGGCCGGAGTATCTCGTCAGCAAAGGAATCATCGTCATCACTTTTAACCACAGGTACAGGTTTATTTCTTAGAAAATATTTCTTTTCAAGTAATTCATGAACTTCAGAGCGTCTTATCTAAGAGTATGTAAATAATATCCAGGCTCAACGTGTTCGGTTTTCTTTCGCTGAATACTCCCAAGATCCCCGGTAACGCTGGTCTCCGGGACCAGGTGACGTTGCTGCGCTGGGTGCAGAGGAACGCGAGAGCCTTCGGCGGAGACCCCTACGACGTTACGATTGCGGGGCAGAGCGCCGGCGCAAGCTGTGCACACTTGCTGGCTTTGTCTAATGCGACTAAAGGACTATTTAAAAGGTAACTTGCTTCTGAAACTTCTGCAGCTATCCAAACAGTCAAGCATTTCTTTAACACTTTTTTATTTCAGGGTGGTTTTGATGAGTGGCACGGCCGAACAAACGTTTTACACAGCTTCTCCGATTTACGCTAGCATTGCTGCCGCTAGGTATCTTTCAATCTTGGGCATAAATTCGTCAGACCCTGACGTCATCCACGACAGACTGGTTAATACTCCACTCAAGGAAATTCTTAATGCTAACAGCGCGTTCCAATACGAAACTGGGTTGGTCTCCTTTGTTCCTGTAGTAGAAGCTGAACACCCAGGAGTTGAGAGAATAATAGACGATGATCCGCGAAGACTCATAGAAAGAGGTCGAGGAAACGAATATCCAACGATTATCGGCTTCACAACTGAAGAGTGTGAATTCTTTAGGAGAAGAATACTGTACGCAGGGTTATTGCAGAAGATCGAAGCGGAGCCTTCTTTAATTTTGCCAGCTAGGATTCCGTTCACAACGCTTCCGAATGTGGCACGCCAATTGGGTCTAAAAGTGATTGAGCGGAACTTTCATGGAAAACTGAATATAGAAAATTATATGGATGTATGTAGAGATGTATTTTTCGTGTATCCTGCGTTCAAGGTTGCGCAGTGGCGAGCCAAGATGGACGCAGCACCGGTCTACTTGTACCAGTTCTCGTATGAGGGAGATTTCAGCGCAGTGAAGGCAGGTCTAAGATTGCAGTACAACGGCAGTGCTCACGTTGAAGACTTGACTTATATCTTCCGAGAAAATGCTGTTCTCGGAGGCGAGCAGTCATTCCCGCCTAGAAACAGAGATGATTTTATGAAGGATTGGATGACTCATTTTGTGGTCAACTTTATTCGGTGCAAGTGAGTTCTTGAATATTGCAATTTTATAATGTTAATTTCGAAAGAGGGATTCAATATGCCATGAGTAGGTTAGAATTAGGGGTTCTAAATCACGTCAATTCAGAACTCCCAATTCTATAGACGTGATTTAGGACCCCCAATTCTAACCTACTGCCATGGAATGTCAAGTTTACCTCCTCAATTTGTGAAATACAGCACATTATGAATGCTATCACTTGGTTTGGTTCCAGTAAGCCAACTTGCGACGAGGCGGGCTGGCCCCCACTTCAGGAGAGACTCCTGAACTACCAGGATATCCATAAACCTGGCGTGTTCGACAACACACCGCCGACGAAGTACCAACGAGAAATGATCCAGTTCTATGACCGGATAGACCAGATTGCGAGGTGATTGTCCATAATATAATGAAGATTGACTTCTGAATTAAGAATTTGGGACACTTTAATGCTGAAGTTTTATAGGTTCCTCAATTTCAAATCTTAATTCAGAAATCGGCTAGTCTTCTTACATATTTCTTAAGAATTGACAAAGTTGATGAATTGACAAGGGAATACTCATATAATTAATATTTTAATTGTGTTTCAGAAATTCGTCCCTGGATGTTGTCACGCCGCGACCGCAGATATAGAATTATTTGATAAAGGGAAATTACAAGGAAAATTAGAAATCAAGGACTGTGATTTTGCTTCATAAGATTGTGATTGTACCTATATATTTTTAATATTTAAAAGCAACTGATTTTTGTGTTACGGCGGTTCTCTATTGTGTTCCCTAACTTTATTATCCATAAACTTGCCCGAACTTAATGTCGCATTATATCACATGCCATATACATAATTGAAATCCCAAAATACAATATGCCCTAAAGTTTGTCATAAATATTACATAACGTTTTCAACAAAAAATTATAAGTCCTAAGTTCAAATGTTTATTCCTCCTAACAATGATTTTAAAGCAGATTTGGATTACAGAGCTTTTGCTATGAACTTCTCTCAGGCGTTACGTAGATACGAGTTATATGACAGCGGGCAATAAGTAAGAAGCATGCGAACAAGCATACACCATGCATGCAAGCAAGGATGCAACATGCATGCAAGCAAGGATGCAACATGCAGCAGGCATGGTGTCTGTCACGGTTCCGGTGGTCCCACGCGAGCTTATCGTCGCAGATGGTTTAACGCTCACCACCTGCTCCTCAGCTCGCGGGCCGCCTCGCCCCTCCGCGCCTAGGCGATTCTAAATTACACTCTAGGGGTAGGGCAGACAAGACTACGTGGAGTCGGATTTAAAGCGATCGTTACTGTCACTAAAAGCTAATTTTTAGCAAAAGTTTTAGGATTAACAATTTTATTATCCGTTCGTACTTCGTCCGCACGGATTTAGTAGGTACTCCACAAACTTCAACGCCCCCTCTAACCCTTTTTAAAGGTTAGTTTTGGAAAATTAAGCATCACGATATCTATTCAACGGTCAGCCTACTAGTCACCCCGTTCACCCCGTCAGGGGTTGATTATGCAAAAAATGTGAGATCTGTTTGATATATCCCCCTTTTTATCAGCGCATGCCAAATAATGAATTTATTAGGCAATATTTTGCTACTTCAGGTTACATTATTGCAAATTTCGTAAGGATCTCTATTTGTTTTTCGAAAATAAAATATAGTTATAATAGAAATATAATTTTTAAAATCATTCAAAGAATTTTTAAAATCGGTTGAGTAGTTTTTGAGCCAAATCGTAACAAGCAAACAAACAAATAAATCTTACCTCTTTACAATATTAGTTTAAATTTAGATGAACATTCGGAATAATACACATGATATAATAAAATACTTAGGACATATGACTTTGTTTCATGCAAAATTAAGAGATTCAATTATTAAGTACCTACTCGATATTATGGTAGAATAGTTTTAAAAGTAAAGATAATAAGAAAATAGATGTAAAGCTAAATGTCGAAATTTTGAACATTATGGTTACTGAAGTTTATATTATAGCAAACGTGTTATGGATAATGATTTGCGGATAAACAATTTAAGGAGAAGTAAGTGAGTACCTGTTACGCGATATGTTTCCGTAGTGCCTCTACCTGCAATAGTGTCCCTCCCTTAATGGCTCACTATTTTAGACTAGGTATGAAATGATGAACCTTCAAGGACGAATATAATCATTTATTTCTTGCTACGGAACAATGATTTTTTTAACACTTCATAATCGGCGCCCGGTGGTCTTTACAGACGAGTCAATTGTTTTAGATGCAGCACACGCTATGCCAATTACAATCTAATTACAAAACATTTAAATTATAAACATACTGCTATTGACTTCTCCTTAATGATCTCTGGTGGACCTTGAAACGTTATTTGGCTTATGATTACTATACTATGTTATGTGGATACCCCGACATAACATAGAATGCGAAAAGATGATGTGGCTCGAAATACTACTATTTGAGACTATATGAGATGACAGCTAATAAGAACAAAGTACTCTTTATAATTTACACCATGTAAGTCAAAGTCAAAACGTTTATTTCAATTAGGCCATTAAACGGCACTTTTGAACGTCAGCATTTACAGTTCAGTAAAATAATAATATTACATTAATACAGTGACTCTACTGTCCATTCGGAAAGGTAGATTCTTATGGAGAAGAACGGACAAGAAACTCCATTGTTACTCTTTTCGAATAATGATTTTACAAAATTTGGTATACAAAAATTAATTTAATATTATGTGAGGACGATGAACCCAGAGTATGCTACTTATAAGAACAAAGTATCACCAGCAGGGGTAAACTTATTCATTTTCTAAAAAAAAATAGGTAAATGGTACTCACATATTTACAGATAATCTTAATAACCATTAATTAAACAGAAAATAAAAACACAAAAAAGTAAGTAACAGAAAAGATAGATAAAGAAAACATTAAATAGGGTGGTACGATGGGAACACATGCTATGATAAACGAAGCCTAATAAATAAGGATGAGAACAGAAGGATGGAGATGACAACCCGGAATGTAGAAACGTAAAACGTGCGGGCGGCACTCAGAGCCCTGTTCCCCAGGTACCCTGTAAGTGGTGTTGGACAATAAAAAAAAATCAGAAGACTCGAAGCCAAGCCAAGGGATAATTCTGGAAAAGTTACAGATTACAGAGTTTAAGAGGTCTTTGCGTTATGCTCGTGAACGGGTGCTGCTTGTGGTGAAAGGTCGTCTTGTTAGCCATGGATTTTACTATTGTTATAACGATTATATGCTTAATGTTTAATTTTGATGGCCCTGGTTTATCACTTGTGGCGTCGAGTCACAGATCTTTTTATTAAATTCAACCCTCTGCACGTGTAAGCGGGCACACCCTTCATGTCTGGAGGCTTATTTAGTTTGATTTGATATTGTTTTTATGCTTGAGTTTGTCTGTTTATGCTGGCATAATGGAGTGTGCTAGCTTACAAGTAGCGAATTATTAAGTTTTATGTTTTTACGTGTTACCTTTGTTGTATTGTTTTCTTTGTAAGAATACTGACTACTTACATACCTTTGTATAAGTGATAGTTCTTATAACTCAACAGACAGATGTGTTGCTGGGGAGTTTGTTGCGCCACTTCTTCTTCCCAGCTAAAACACTAGGAAGTGGTGACGGGCGGGCGTTTTGGGGGACTGTCTTTATGTAGAACTTTGACGTTCAAAAAGTGCTGGCACTCAGCCTAATTTGAATAAATGACTTTTGAATTTTGAATTTTTTGAATTTTAAGATTAGATTAAATCTAATTTTATAATATTATAGATACAAAATAAAACAGTAGATACTTAAGAGATGAGATCTTAACGTAGCACATATTGTATTGTTTATATCTGCCTCGTCGTCATAGGTAATTTCAGCTTGATATAACCTACTTGTGAGACGAGCTAGAACAAGTAATCACACTCAAACTGTGGTCTGCGGGCTGCATGTGACATGCCAAGCTATTCTGTGTGGCCTAGCACATTGGTGATATATTCACCGTGTTTGGACACAGTGTGGTGATCACACAGTGTTTAAACACAGTCAATGTAGCAGCAGTTTAATTGAGTACTAAACTACGAGTATTGATCCGTCCTGCAAAGTCTCGGTCTCGGCTTACTGATTCACTCCTTGATCATGTGCTGAGACTATGCACCCGCTATCTAAACGAAAAGTTGACCCATGCCATAGCATGTAGCAATTATTATCGAACTTTTTAAATCCCATTCATGTAAATAAGATTAAATGTAGAGTTTTATTTTCATGTGAGGTAAGAGGACCCGCTTTGTTGAGCCAGAAAGGAAAAAGTTGAGTACGGCTGGTCTACAGTTATAGCGCGGGCACGAAACAGCAGTCAAAAATAAATGTTTATTTCAATTACAATAGGCATTTTGATATATTAGAGATCACCTTTTAATCAAGGAATTGCTTGCATTAGGAGACTCCGCACTTCCACTTGTCATTTTTATGCAATTGAAATGTAGACAATGTAAACATGTACATAAGACTAAAAAAAAAACATATTATTATTTTAGCTAGTAGCTAGTAGTAAGTCAAGGGGAGAGACTCTAGACCGAGAGTTGCGGAATGATACAGGTTCACAGTACCAGTTGATGTATGTGAAGATACCGCATAAGTAGGTAGTCCATTTTTCTTTCCTGAATTCTTTCTATTATCCACAGAACCATACATCTCTGTCTGGTTTTGCCTTTTTCGGCCAGCACATTCTTACACACACATGAAAACATAGAGTTTAAGTAATAGTTTAAATTTAAATAAAAGCTTAAATACATAGAAAAATGTAGACAATAATAAACAATAGGTGGATATCGTTCACTGCATAATGGCGATGCTTATTTCACTTTAATTTAAGTAACTGTTAATTAAAAAACTTGTCTGGTATGTCAAACTGTAAATTACCTAAATGATATGCGTTAGCAATAAAACGACAAATGGTAATTAAATGAAACATAAATATTATTTAAATATTTTAAGTAAGTGACGGTGGTCAGGTAGATAAAACCATTGAAAAGGTATGTTTCCATGGACAAAACTGAAAATAAAAAGCTACACATTCTCCATATCTAACTAACAAATACCGGCCAAGTGCGAGTCGAACTGAAAACACGTTTCTTATATGGAAGCCCCTTTTTCTTTTTAATATAATTTAATTGTTATAGTGGCAATAGAACAACACACTCTGTGAAAACTTCGACTGTCTACCTATTACGGTTCTTGAGCTACAGCCCGCTGACTGACAGACGGACAGCGTAGATTATCGGGTTCCGTTGTTACCCTTCGATTACCACCACATCGAGACCACGATCTATTTAATCAAACTACATGCGAAAACGCATTTACAAATTACATAGTTTCGGAAATAAGGGGGGGGGGGTTCTTATTTGTCTAATTTCTTGAATAACTTAAAAACTATTTTAAAATTATGAAAAAAAAAATAGTTAAAACCCTCACAATAAGCCCTTTAATATGATATGTCACACAGTTCAATTTGAAAAACTATTTTTCATTTTCTAGTTTGTACCCCAAAAGTGACCCCCGTATTCAAAATGTATTTATTTACGTAACGCGTCCGTGTTTGGGTCACAGAAGTTCATCTGTGTGCGAAATTTCAGCAGAATCGATCCAGTGCATTCAGAGAAAATTGTTTGTGACAGACAAGACACCCGAGTGTAAGGGTTCCGTTTAAGATTACTGGAAAGTTTCAAAACATTAGGTTAAACCGTTGAGGAGATACAGGGGACCAAAAAGTGGAGATTTTCCTACTGACTCATCAAAATTATGGGGCACTTACAGTCATCCTAGATAAGTCAAATTTGGTGTGAAGATTAGGCTCAGGCTACAATTGAAGTAAAAACTCGGAAAACTGCAATATTTAAAGTTAAAAGGTTGAAATCAGAGTCAGTCCTCATGTGCGAATAGTTTATTTGTTTCCAACGATTCCCACGACTAAAAACTTCAAATTTGGTATGCAAGCAACTTCAAATCCTTCAAATGTTCTCAACTCAAACATTTGAAGGATTAAATCAGGGAAATGCATTATTCTTGATAAAAAGGACGAAATCAGGGTGGGACCTCATGAGTTTATATTTATTTCATTTGTTTCCCACGACATTAAAAACTTAAAATTTGGTAAGCAAGCAAATCTTGAGAACATTTGAAAGAAAAATTTAAGATTTAAAAGAACCCTGACAAAAAAACTTTAAAAGTAAAAAATAAAATGTATTGATCCTTTTAGTTTAATATAGGAAAGCAGGCGAAGAGGCTTGGCCCAAAGAAACGTACCTATATAAGTCAGGAAAGATCCAAGCCCTCTGTTAACTGGTATTCTCAAGACACATGTTACAGTCATGGACTATTCTGCAGTTCTGAAATGAAATTTTTGGAGATGAAAAGAACTTGGCCTTTTTTAACATTTTTGTTTTTATTTTGGGGGATAACGCTAACACGAATTACATTTTCTCCAATAAACACGGCTGCCTGAACTGCCTCCACTGCGATAACTCAAATAGTTATAGACTTTTGAAAGATTTGGATCGCTATCTGTCACAATTCATATTTCTTTTGTAAGCAAGCTGCTTTATTTAGAATTATTTATCCTGACGCAGCTGTTAATTAGGGTTTCTAAGAAAATGTACGCCATCAGTTGGCGCCACATAGGCGAGAGGGCCTCTCCACTAAAAAAGTGACTTTGACGTAAATGTCAATTGAACAACTGTCAGAAAATATTAGCGTTTTGACAGGTGCCTGGAGCTGACGCCTGTGTGCTGCCTCCTGGTGCTCGCCATTTCAGGTAACCCTCATTGCATAAATGCGGAGTTCCAATAATGTGTTAATAGAAGAAAACAATTGAAGCAATGTCTACAAGGATAAAAATGTTATTGTAAAAGTACCTCATCTTCCACGAAATATTATCTTTTACCTTTGGTAGACATTTTGATTTTCCTTTATAACTCATCTTTTAATTGATTGGCGGCAGACATTTATCTCGTTTTTTTTTATAATTACAACTGAAAAAAACAACAACAACAAAATAATAACAGCCTACTGGACAACACCCACTAAGCAAGCCTTTGTAGCGTCGCTGAAAATTAGTTGACAGTGCAATCATATTTCGTTCATTTGAAAGTTTCCTAGTGTTATTGAAAACGGACATCACAGGTACTACCAAAACCGGTTGACACACATCACGACACTGGCGGATCCAGGGCATCAACGGGCTCAAGCCAAAAGGCCGAGATATCTTTGGCAGTCTTCAACTTAACGAAGTCATTGAGGAATTTACGAAAATTAATCCAAGGAAACGAGCCTCCTTGGATTAATTTATATACGAAATATGATTGCACTGTCAACTAATTTTCAGCGACGCTACAAAGGCTTGCTTAGTGGGTGTTGTCCATTAGGCTGTTATTATTTTGTTGTTGTTGTTTTTTTCAGTTGTAATTATAAAAAAAAAACGTTGCGTTGAGCAAAATTAAAGTTTAATGTGCTTTTTAAGTGTTTACTTTGCTAAATGCGACAATCCTGGATCCGCCACTGCATCACGAGAAAAGAAAACTACTGACTGAAGGTAATGTGAAACGCACCATGAAAAACAGAAGTTATTTGCACACATTTTATTTTAGTTAAATTTAAGCGTAGTGACGATAAGTACTCAAATATTGCTACAAAAGTAACTACAGCTGATGTCATACAACCAATAATCTTGTTATTATTATGTCTGCAATATTATAAAAACTATGCACAAAAGACGTATATGATAAAAAAGTGATACTCGAGGCAGTTTCAAGGTGAAGAGTGCCAAATTATTTTAATCATTTATGTACATTGTTAGGGACACATAATATGCGACTTACCGCTCTGAAAACTGGACTTGGTGATCACTGAGACTCTACTGGTAAAGTTAACCGGGATATTTTTCTGTCTTAAACATGGCAAAATAGAAAAGAATTGCTTTAAAATAAAATTTGCATAGCCGGTGATCTGTGGCGGCCATTTTAGGATCCCGTAGTCAACAAGGAACGCTTGTAGTTTCGTCAAATCCATCTGTCTGTCTACCCGCGGTTTAGCTCCTTATCAGTAGAAAGATGGAATTTGGTATGGTTAATGGCTAATGGGTATAAATATTAATGACGCCGACAAAATGGTAAACAAATTTCTTATTTTTTTTTATATGCAAAAACCATTTTTCCATCTAAGAATTCGTTTGCGAAATATTAAGCTATAAAGTGCTCAATTTGTTAGTCAAGTGCCCCTCCCTCTACCAGCAAAACGGTTTCTTTTGGAGACGACTAGAGTCACTTATATTTTAATTTTAAACTGTAAATTTGACGTTCAAAAGTGCCTTTTAATGGTCTAGTTGAAATAAATGAATTGACTTTGACTTTGACGTAAAAAAAATCATGGTAGTAGCATATAACGAATTTAAAAGGAAAACAATCACAGAGTCGACCAACCCGTAAATTGTAGATACTTGGATAAGGAAAATTTCGTACAAATTCCATTGAAAATTAGTTAGATAAAGTTGTTAGTTACGTAAAAAAGGTAGTAAATATTATATAAATTCAAAGAATCAAACAAAAAGCACCGATCTAAAGTCGGCAAAGTTTTTATTATTGTGGTTACCACGATTTGCATGAAAATAAATGACTTTTATTACGTAACTGACAGATTTTACTATTGTAAATATATTAAGAAACAAAATTAAAAGGCAACCTTAGCTACTTTTTTACTTCGCCCGCGACTGCGTCCGCGCGGATTGAGTAGGTACTCCGCTAACTTCAATGCCCCTTCTCCCCCGTATAAAGGGTAGTTTTAATAGTCATTTTTGCTGCTGAGACTGCATGATCAGCGGAACTGTTCGGCCCGTCACTCCATTGGAGGTTCTTATTAAGTAATCGTTGAAACTCTCAAGAAAACTTCATCACCCATTTTCACCCCTTTAGGGGTTGATTTTAGAAAAATCCAAAGTCAGGTATATCTTATTTTTTATCAAAGCTATTAATGCCGAGTTTCAACTTTATCGGACTAAGCGATAAGATTCTTCCATACAAACCTTAACACCCCCTACACTCCCATTGGGGGTTTATTTTGAAAAACGAATTACATAATTATTTATTATTCGTGTCAAGTTTATAAACCCAAGGAATAAGATTCTTCCATATAAACTTTAACACCACCTAAATCGTCTTTTGGGGGTAGTTCTGCATAATATAATTATGCAGAACTACCCCCAATAGCAATATAATTTTTAATAATTTTTCTTTGACTTGAATATGCCCTGGCGGTTGGGAGTGTCATGCTCACTTAAAAGTCTGGCTGATGGTGCTGGATCATTTACACTCTTCAAGTGAGTGGTGCTAGCGCAGGCGTCACATTGCTGAGCGAGCGCCGTCAGCTAGGACTGGTCATGTCTCAGCTGCTACGGTTTATTTTAATTAATTGTTCCTTGAATTGTTGCTTTTTTTTTACTTCGGACGTTTTATCGTGCAAGTCTTTCTATATCGTTCTGACATATATGTATGTTTGTATAATTTTCTTACGAATGATGTAACCATATCTTTGTAAAAAACATTGATTTAAAAGAGTGTCCGTGAAGTTTCTTTCACGTTCTTCTCCATAGAGATCTACGCTTTGGAACGTGTAATTAGCTTCATCTCTTTCGACAGACCGACCTTGACTATTCAAAAGTGCCTGTAATGGTTTAATTGAAATAAATGCTTTGAGTTTTGTGTCACGTTAAACTATCGTCCGTAAACCGACTTTACAGACAACCAATTATTTTATCTCTGAACATTATGTTTAACTGATTCATGGCCAATGACGCCCCAGGCGCGTCATAAGCAAATATCACGGGAGGCCCTTGACGCACCTGGCGCGTCATATCGAAATTACTTAAAAACATATTTAAAAAAATTGAGATAAAGAGAACTACCACTTTTTATCCTAAATTCAACATTGAAGTTGACAATACCCTTGGCCATTAATTTAGAATACATATTTTATAAGTCAGGGATAACAAACCTTTGGTAACAGTTTACAAACTTATACGGGGTGATGCTAGCATTATACCCAAGTCATGTTCAAACTGAGCATAAATTGGAGGTAGTTCGTCTTGTGTATTCAGTACTGTTTTTAAATCTTTTGAGAACAATGCTTTAAAATATTTTTTTGCTGCACAACAATCGGGGTCTGACTTATTTTTAATGGGCGACTTAGGTTTCTCCTTAGATGTTCTTACTTTAAACTTTTTCTCACATTCGTCTTCTTCAGAATCCATAATTTCTTCAATGCTAGTGTCTGAATTATAATTTGTATATTGACTATTGGTCATGGTACATGGTCCCATGAATTTACGCTTCTTTGAAATATGCAAAATCGATTGACTACATTCAGGAAAAACATCATTTTCTTTATCGTTATCTTGTTGGTTATCTTCATGCTTATTAGTAAATAATGCTTGACTACATTCAGGAAAAATCATCTTCTTGCTGATTATGTACAAATAATACGTTTATTATCACAAACAATTGACCTAATACAAAAAAAAATACACAAATGTTGACTACCCCCGTAACATTTTACTAAAATAAATAAATCCTACCTTGGGAGGCCATATTTCCTTTGAATACCAACGAATAAGAATTGAAGCACACACAGAACTTTTTCTCTTAGAAGATCGACGCAAGATAACGGCGAAATACGCATAAAACATCATAGGGTGCCAATGACGCTCAAGGCACGTCATCCTGTATGTAGGCCCATGAAGCGCCTGGCGCGTCATCGTCCAATGTTCGGGGCCTGGCTAAAGTATGCATGAAAATGATGGTGGCAATGAGTCGGTTAAATATGTAAATGATATGTATTTAGAATAAATATATGGAATAATGAAATTTATTTGTAGTCAATGTGGAGTGATCCTTAGGTCCGTGCATACATTTGTCAGTGCCAGCTTATATAGAGGTCGACAAGACTCGGTAATTTAATCTTCAAGTGGACATTAAAATGATAAGATATTTTTACCTACATATTTGTTTATTGACAACATGCTTCTGTTGTGGTAAGTCGTATTATTTCCCTCCCTTGTTTTTTCCGTTTCTCCCAGCTTTGGACAATAGTACAGTGGTATTTTAAAGGGGAATAAATACATTAAATATAATACGATAGCGTAATAAATATAGACATAACTATTTAAATGAATGGAATAAATGAGTTTTGATTTTGAAATTAATTTCGGTGTTTGTTTGATTTCCTTCTTTGTGTATAAGAACGGTGTGAAGTCAAACAGATTGCAATCATTTTCAGGAATATTTCTTGTCTCATGCTTTTCCTGAGTTTGTTGTTACCTACACTTTAATTTATAATTTTACCACTTTCCTGAAGAAGTTTTTTATGGTGTTGTCAGCACGCTGTATCCATTGTTTATGTAGCCTTTACCTTATAGCACTAGTAGTCGCAGACCGGACGCTTTGTCTTCGACCGTGTTTGCTTTCTTCGATCCCCAGTAACACTTTATGCCCTTTTTATGGATGGGAAATCATACAATGACCTCTTCCGCTCTGGGCGGAGCGGGAGGGAGTGTCAGTCTTACTGATTAAAACCCATAAGTGTTCCTCTTAATGCCCTTTGCGTTCCAGGGCCACGGTGACTCTTTCGAACAAATTCCGCAACCCTGGCAGACTCTGGCCCTAATGGGTCCCGTCTACTATGCTGACATCTCTTTGATGCGCGCGTGGAACACAACGCGCCATTGACCTGGGCCTGGTTCTGATCGGACGGCGAGCGACCCAACGTTCGCCGTCCGCAGGCCCGCGTCTTCTGTGGCCGGGAATCGCCCTGCGACTCCCGACGCCCAGGGCGTCTTCTTCTGTTGCGCCGGCTTCCCTTATTCGGTCAGCCTCCTCCTTCACTAGCATTACTGCTTCGCAGAAGGAGGAGACAGCTTCCCATGCCTCCTCCCTCCGGACCATGGATTGAACCTTGCCAGACGCGAGAGGATGCCGCCACCGATATTCTCGACGAGTACACGGCGCAAGGTCGTGCCAAGGCCAAGCAGGGCAGACCTCCACCACATGCTCCACCGTGTCCTCCGGGCGATACTCACAGTGCTGACAACACTATATGCCCTAAGATATAAAAAAGTTCAGTTGTAAGGTTTAACGTTCGAGTTTTAAGTTTTACCGGTCATACAGGATGAATAAATGAATTACTTACGTATATATATATTTACATGTTTGTAAATAGGCTACAAATAACACTTTTTTACACGTTATTTTTCCAAACACATTCTAATACTATTGTAATTTGTCAAAACTGATCAGCAGTGCTTGCAACAAATAAGATGTGTTTAGGTACCATGAAGCCTCAAAAATCCAACTCATTTTGGTTAAAAGTGCTGTAGTTTAAATAATTTATCAACACATTCGTAAGTTGTATTCCACGCGCAGTGCATTGCTTTTTCTATAACCATACTAATCTGTACTCGGTGGCAAGCCCCACCGATCAAATAAACCTGGCTGTTATGAAAAAGTGTGTCCACTCGTTCAATCCATCCAGAAAGCCCAACGTTCTCGGCGAACAATGACACAAGTTTGAAATGCGACGTGAAAACGCAGATCGACTCGGGATGGGTTTGCGGGCGCGTCCGGGAGGCGGAGGAAGGCGTACAGTATGCCAGCTTCAGGGGCATCCCTTACGCGAAGCAGCCGTTACACGAGCTTCGGTTCAAGGTAATGTAGCTTTATTTTTGTGGATAAACCCTCATGGATAACTTCCTCTAGGATGAACGGAAGGTTATGTCCATAGAAATATTTAAAAAAACAGGTTATGTCGGACTAAAGTCGAATAAAACTCCAGAGTTCCTACAGCTACTATGATCCGAGGGCTCGTAAATTGCGTGCACCACCGACTGGTTCCTAGCGGGTCTCATGAATCACCTAGTGTAATGTCTTGTCCTACCTGGCATGGATCTTGAGTAATTTCATCCAGAAAGATATCGTGCCAAGAAACACCCCGTTCTAATTTACCATATTGCCATTCTAGGAGTTACAACCGATAGACCCCTGGCCTAATGTTCGGTTAGCCACAGAGGAGGGTCCCATATGTCCCCAGTACGACGAGGTATACGGTCGTATGGCCAGGCCCGTGGGCATGAGCGAGTCTTGTATCCTCGCCAACGTCCATGTTCCCCTGGGAGTCCCCGAACCAGGGTCAGAAGACATCTGTCAGCAAACAGGTCTACCTATCCTAGTATTCATTCATGGCGGTGGGTTCCAAGTCGGTTCGGGCGATTCGGACATCCATGGACCCGAATATCTAGTCAGCAAAGGAGTTATTCTCGTCACTTTTAATTATAGGTTAGTAGACACCTACTTAATTAAAAATTGTTTTTATAATTAGCAAATATTTGAAAGCAGTATTAATTATTTATTTTGCTTCCGTACTTTTCAATTACACCTGTGCGTATTTAGCATGACCTTGACTGTCGAGCGTGTTTTTGTTGTACATTGTAGACTCAACGTGTTCGGTTATCTATCCCTGAACTCTGCGTCGGTGCCTGGTAACAACGGGCTCCGGGACGTAGTCACATTGCTCAAGTGGGTGCAGAAGAACGCGCGAGCCTTCGGCGGAGACCCGGACAACGTGACCCTAGCAGGACAGAGTTGCGGCTCGGTCGCAGCGCATCTCGTCGCACTATCTGAAGCCTCTATAGGATTGCTGAAAAGGTATTACGGCTAAACTTGGCTCTACAGATTTAGGCTCATTGACAACTGCGCATGTGTCTCATAACACATTTTGTTTCAGAGTGATATTGATGAGCGGTGTTGGCAACGCTGGATTCTTTACTGCCTCGCCCGCCTACGCTGAAACTGTTGCTACAGCGTTTCTGAATCACGTAGGCGTAAACGCTACAGACGCCGACGAAATACACGAACAACTCATACACATGCCTCTTGAAAAGATCATGGAGGCCAACAGAATTGTGCAATTCACGACAGGGCTAGTATCCTTCGTTCCAGTTGTTGAAGCTGAACATCCAACAATCACGAGGATCCTAGACGATTATCCATCCGAACTTATCAAACGAGGCCGAGGGAAAGATCTGCCCATAATCGTGGGCACTACAAGCATTGAGTGCGAATTCTTTAAACTAAGAATTGAATACTTGGACTTGGTTGGGCATACGGTAAAAAACCCTGTAGCAGCGCTTCCACCGAACATAACTTATTCTGTGTCTGAAAGCATGGCGCGTCACCTGGCAGAGATTTTGATGGGTAGATACTACGAAGGAGGTGTGACAGTGGACAAGATAATCAAATGTTCTACGAATTCGTTTTTCTCGTACCCTGCGTTCAAGCTAGCGGAGTGGAGGGCTGCGAAAGGAGCCGCACCACTCTACAAGTATCTGTTTGATTTCGACAGCGACTTCAACGCTGTAAAGTTCGGGCGCATGCTGAAGTATGAAGGGGGTAGCGCCCACCTCGAGGATCAGACGTTCGTGTTGCGCGTCAATTCTCTAATGGACCAGGACGAGAAGTCCTTCCCTCCCAGAAGTAGGGACGACCTCATGAAGCACTGGATGACAACGTTTGTAGTCAACTTTATGCGATGCAGGTAATTTAATTAATCTTGCTAGTGGAAGCGATTCGAAGTCTTCCTGCCGATGATCTCTAATCCTTGTGGTGTTCTCCAGCCACCCGCTCTGTGACAACCAATCGGAGTGGCCGGCGACGGATGAAAAGCTCAACTACCAGCTGATCAAGGAACCGGTGCTCATCAAGAACGTCAACATGACTACTGCACAGCGAGATATGCTTGACTTCCACGATCATCTTTACAAAATGGCAGGGTAATACAAATAGATTTATCAGGACCCGTTTAGCTAGCTAGTGCTAGCCTTTTTAGGTTCGAAAAGTAGTTAAGAAGATAGTTATACTAGTAGAAGTGCCTATTTGATCATATTAAACACCGAAAGGACTGGTTCAAATTAGCAGATGTAAGACATAATCGTGTGAAAAAGGAAGATGTATATGTGATATTCAAATACCTCTTAGATCTAGTACAATTCTTTGTAATACCGTGGTCCGCGCGTGCCACATGAAGTCATTTGCAAGTACAGGTTAAGTGCAAGGCAGTTCAAGTAGACAGTAATATTTGCACTGCATATGGTTCAACATCTCTTGGCACTTCACTTTTTGTCAAACATTAAGTGCATAGTACCACTTATTTATGGCTTCATCGCGCGTCATATCGCGTTTATAAAAAACTTGTTTGGTTTCAGAGGCATCACGGGAGCGTCATCCTAGTGCGCTTGACGCAATACTTATGACGTCAGACGTCAAGTCGTGCGTAGTAGCACTGATCAAAAAACTACGTACAAGTCAATGATGCCAATACTTTAAGATGTTATTCTGCTGTTAGTATTTCCTGCTTACCGAAATGGAAGGCAAGAAAGTGTAAAGAAGGAAAATGTTGCTGAACTCCGGCTCTTTGAACAAAATGGCCATGTCGCGTACCTGTAACAAAAATGAAAATAAAGTTATTTTCAATACATATGCAGGAAGCTCCTCTAAGGATCGACGTAGGAATCACAGTATTATGTTTGGTTCAGATAAAAAAAAATCGTATGACTACATAGTCAAATTAAATTAACTATCAAAATTTGATAGTTTAAATATATTCGTGAGAAGAAAGAGTTCACAATGTTTCGCGATTTATTAAAAACTTTCGTTGTTTGCAATAAACGTTAACTAAGGATTAATGGTTCCCTAACTTATTTAATTTAACCCCTGTAGTTATTTGACCGTGACATAATTGATGACTTTTCTTTTTTGCCCTTGTAAATAGAAAACACAAAGTTAATTAATTTTATTGATGGTCCCCTGAAAAATTAGCCAGACATCAAGTTCACGTGCGGCTTCTCTAGTGCTAGTGTCATCAATTATTTGTTATTTTATTGATAACCTATTTTGCGGAAAAAAGAGCTGTCAAAAATCTAAGTTCACCTTGAATTCCCCCTATATCTATAGCTTTCATATAAAATATATTACAGGTGATGTAGCACAAAATAAACAGCAGAGCTTTCCTTATCAAAGCTTCGAGGGCCTGATAAAAAAATGGTATTACTGAACTCTGATAAGTACTCTAATCTTAGTACTGGCAACACCGAAAGTTAAAGTCCAAAAATATTCTAACTTTGAATTATTAAATGAGACCGATTTTTTGCACATGAGCTGTAATATAAAATGATGGAACAGAGAGATGACGGAAGAAGCCCTGCTTTCCAATTTATTTATGAGGGGGTTCTCCATACAAGTAAATTGGACAGAAGTGTTCTATTCTCCTTCTAAAATAAATATAAAAGAAAAAGATAAATTAAATGAATCAGGGAACAGCTCATGGCTAAATGAAAACAGCTGCACGGGTCGATCTTCGAGGTTAAGCGAAGTACGTGGATGGGTAACCGTCCACTACAGACCGAGACTCCTCCATGCCTCGCAAAGCACGTTTAAGTGCCCAACACGCCACCGTCGGCTAGAGCCGACAAAAAAACGGCGAATTTGTTGTTTGGCGTCCGTAAAAAAGCTGAAACCAGTCTTGTCAAGGGGTATCGTTTCATCTACCCAAGTACTCATTGGCTAGGTTGCTGGGTCCTCAATATAGTTGGTAGAAGGCAGGCAGCACGGTTAGGTGGCATACTATTGCGTACTCCCCAACAGTTTAAAAATTAATATCTGGTATTTTCATAATGGCCAATTAATGGTAATTAGTACCCTAATATGATAAAAAACTGGCCGCTGCAAGTTGGAGTTCCACACGAAGAGTTCCGTACCATAGCCGTAAAAAACATGTTTCTTGTAATGGGGCCCCCTTTTATTTTTATTTCATTTTTATATTTTGTTGTTATAGCGGCAACAGAAATAGGTCGACTGGTAGAAAATGTCTAAGGCATTAAGTCCGCCTTTGTACAGTGTTTTTACAAGTGCATAAAGTTTTAATAAATAAATAAATACATCATCTGTGAAAATTTCAACTGTCTAGCTTCATGAGATACAGCCTAGTGACACACAGACGGACAGTGGAGTCTTAGTAATAGGGTCCCGTTTTCACCCTTTGGGTACGGAACCCTAAAAAACACAATCTCAAACATACTCTAATAAAACTTTACATTATAATTTCAAACATTCTTCTTTAGAATTGTCAAGAGAAGAGAATGGTTCCCCAAAGGGTAGCCCAGACAGTCATTTCATAAAACCCCCTATGAAGAGCTATCCAGATGAACAAGTTCCGGCAGCGGGATGATGAAATCTAACTAAGACATTGCACCGTCCACTCACGTCACGTTAACGTAATTTTAAAGAAGCATGGCCGCCACACAGAGGATGGTCTCGTTTAAATAGACTTCCACTAAATGTTACCTAATAAGGAAGACGAAAACTATCCCAAAGGAATCAAATCAAAAAAATATTTATCCCAACTAATTTCATAATTGCGAAAATAAGTTTGTTTGATACCTCTTCACGCCTTAATCGCTGGACCGATTTTGATGAATTTTTGTACAGAGATAGATCCTTGTGAATGGTCCGTGGAGACGGTTATATAGGCTACTTTTTATTTCTGCGGAAATCATTAACGCGAGCAAAGCCACGGGCGGCAGCTAGTTTCAAATAAACCATTTACAGGCACTTTTGACCTGTCAAAGTTGGTCAGTCAGAGATGTAGTTAGTTGAACTTTCTAAAGCGTAGATCTCTATGGAGAAGAACGTGACAAGAAACTACGTGTACACAAGAACGTCCTACCGATACGGGGATGAAAGTATTCTATGTATCTATGACCTAATTTAGGAAATGGACTGCTGTTCCATCCGAGTACAAACATCCAAACATATTGTATCACACACATTTACTTAGTAGGATGATTATTATGGCGTATATGTTAAGCTATGCTATAATAATTGTCCAGCCAAGTTCAGCTGTAGTGCCGAACTAGGCTTCATAGCAGTGACGTCTTCAACTTCGGTTTTGAAGGTTAGAAGTAGTAATAACTGATCTCGTCAATCTGCGACTATATACCGAAAGACCAGCATCTCAGCAATATTCAAAACTTGCCAGAATCACGCTGGACTGCGGTTCACTGCTCGCAGTCCGTGCCAGGCTACCTTTAGGCGAATAGAGGTCTAGTCCTCAAAGTACTGCCGAACCGGGAGACCTGACTGACGAGGTTACGTTATATTATAGGTCGTTGGTCATTTATATTACGAAGATACACATGGTCAAAAGTTTAAAGCTTGCACCCTAACTGTAGCATTTAGAAGTTAGATCGGAATACAGTCATTCTAAACCTAAATATTGGTGTTTAGTCCCGCTACTGTTTCAACGATAGCTGATAAACAATAGGTTTTGTCGGCGACTGCCCCGCGTCATCGATCTTCCGCCTAGCAGGGAGTCCGCCAGTGCGGCAGCCGCGAGTGATCAGAGCAAGCGACCAGCTACACACCAACACTAAAAGGTTAGTGAGGACAGGTTTTCCCACATCAGAGAGGCTTTTAAGGAGTGTTCGCAGTCGCAAGCTTTCAATAACACCTGTGATTTCCCTACATTTTATTTTCTACATTTATTATCGCTGAGCTAATTTTGCAACTTGAATTTAGACACCTTTTAAGTATGAGAATTCGACTTCTCATATATAGTATGAGTATTTTATCCGTAGAATAAAATTGAAGTCTGACAATTTTTGTGAGGAAAAGCTTTATAAAATCTTAAAACATGAAGAGAAAGTTTGTATTACGGTCAAGAACATTACGCGAAAAGGATCGTTGAGTTCGGTGAGGTTTGACTCAGTTAAAGCCATTGGGAAAGCCATTTTGAGGGTTTTTTTAACGAGTTACGGTGGAAATACAAAATTCTGACTTTGGAAAAATCTGATCTAAGTTAGGTAATTATAATAGAAGTTAATTTGCAACGTTCTTCAATGGAACTTACTTCTTTAACAGGGTTCTAAGACATTCTTGTAGGAATTCATTTTAGTTGGACGCGATACTCAGTTTAGACAGTCTGCTCCGAGGTACACCTGAACAGCAACTTCTAAGCCTGCTTATGGTGCATGCTATTAAGCAGGGCTAGTCGACGAGCGTCAAACGTATATCATTTTGCTTTTCTTTATGTCAGCTAGATTGGTCAAACCTTCATTGTTTTCCTTATCCCCAGCTTATTATACTACAAATAGGCATTCTTGGGCATTGGTCAGGTAATACATATTACTATCATCATGATCAGTTCAGCCGAAAGACGTCCACTGCTGGACGGGCCTGCGTCCTCCAAGTGACGACACAACGATTGGTCCTGTGCATCTCGCATCCATCCGATTCCCGCGGCTTTCACCATGTCATCTGTCCACCCTATGGGAGGCCTTCCAACGCTACATCTTGTGGTATGCGGTCGCAACTCCTGAACGTTTCGACCCCATCGACTAACTGTTCTGCGAGCAATGTACTCTGCCCAATGCCACTTAAGTTTGGCGATTCTTGCGGATATCTTTATTTCTGATTCGCTCACGCAAGGAAACTTCGGCAAAAGCCTTTCCATAGCCATTTGGGTGACTTTAAGCTTTCCGATGAATTTAATCTTTTCGACTCATTCTATACGTGCGGTAATTGTCAAGTAACGCTGTTGAGATGACATTGCCTTACTTTCCGTATTGCGTCAATTATTGACGTATTGCGTAAGAACAGTTAGAATCGATCAATCAGGATAGTACCTATTATTACACTATCGCTCCTGTAACACCGGCCGCGATAAAGCGAAATCCATTACTAAATTGGCTCGTATATTCAGTTATTTGAAATTACATGGGCAGTAATATGAGTCCAATGTACCATTAGACTTTGCAAATGAAATATTCAGTAAATAGTCTGTTGCATGACAGTTATTAAATAAAGTACTTTATTTGTAGGAATGAGCATCGAAAGTCATTTGCAAATGTGAACAATGCTGTGGGTGACAGCGGTATGGTTGAGCGCGGCGCTGGTGGCAGCCACGGCGGGGCTGCACCTCACCACAGAACACGATCTCCACACTGATCAGACTAGCCCTAATGGTCTGGACACAAATACAAAACCGCATATAGTTCAAGAACTTACCATAATCAAAGGTGAGGAAACAGAAAATCCATCAGCCAAATATTTCGCAAGTAATTCAAATAGCCCGGAGTCAAGTGCCACTCTAACAAAAAGTAACAGTGATGAGTCCGAAACCAATTCTAGAAGTAAAACTAGTGAGGCGACTGAGGACGGAGAAAATGGGTCTATTGAGAGTAGCGACAATGGATCTAGTCAAAGCATTCTATCAGATAGTCGTGATGCTCTTAGCAACGAAGGCGATGGCACAATTAACGGAGAAGAGACTACCCCCACTTCAACGACAGTAGAACAACCTGCAACCACAGACGAGCCGACCACAGAAAGCACGTCTGAAGCTTGTACCACAGAAGACCAGAGTGCAACCACTACGCCGGAACCTGGAGAATCTAGTGATGAAGAAGAAGACGATGCTACAGTTGTAGAAACCTCAACCGGCCGCGTTCGCGGACATTTGTGGCGAGACAAAACAGAAATAATTAGCTATTTAGATATAAAGTACGGTACCTTCAAAAATTATTTCGAGGTATGTTGTTTGTTGTGTTGAGAAAGAACAGATAAAATCAAGTATAGTAGAATGTTTCTAATTTCTTATTCCATATTTTTTAATTTTCAGGCTCCAGTATCTCCCGAACCGGACGAAGAGTCTATACACGATAAAAAAGATCACAGCATACGCTGCCCGCAGCTTCAAGGTGATAAAAGTGTCGGGGTGTCGGAATGCCTGACTCTGAGTATTTTTAAACCATCTAAGGCTGACCTTCACGGTGCAAGTGTTCTCGTTCACATCCATGAAGGAAATTTTATTAATGAAAGCGCAGACCCTGCTATATATGGTCCCGATCATTTAGTCTCACAGGAAATCATTCTTGTTTTACCTAACTATAGACTAGGGCCACTTGGCTTCCTGTGTCTGCAAAACGAAACAGCTCGAGGAAACGCAGCTTTAAAAGATCTAGCTTTAGCGCTCAGTTGGGTAAAAGAAAACATAAGAAACTTTGGTGGAGATCCTGATAATATCGCCGTGAGTGGTGAAGGGACAGCGGGAGCTTTAGCCGGATATTTAGCGTTGTCTCCTATGTCTAAAAACAATGTTAAGAAAGTTATCACAGAAAGTGGCTCAGTTCTCTCATATTGGGCAATAGACAGGAACCCGATTTTGACTGCTACGAGTTTAGCAACCAGCATAACTGGATCTTGGGCATCATGGGAGGACATAGACATAGAGGTGCTGATGTTAGCATCAAGATACATCGTTTGGAGACCTTGCTTAGAAAACAAGACAGAAAATGTAAAACATTTTATGGTGGAAACTCCATGGACGATGTTACAAAAGGAAGGCATTAATGTCACGTTTATGATAGGTTCGGCAGAGTATGCCGGCGTGCACGAATCATTGAAGCATACAGCAGATAGCATAGCACTGCTCAACGCAAATCACAGTCTTTTGTTGCCCAATGACTTAGAATTTGAAATAACAGAAGATATGGCCAGAGTAGGGACCAGAGTGAAAGCTCAATATTTTAGTGAGGGTGACATAACCTTGAGCAATGTGAAAAATCGAACACTATATTATACGGATATGGCATATCTTGGTCCTGTTCTGCGAACCGCGCGATCTCTCGTCAATGCTGGGTCGACGGTTTACTTCTACGAGTTTTCTTTTGTCGGAGAGCTGAACAGGGAGTTGGCGGCTGTTGAGAAGCAGGCTGAAGGAGCAGTGAGGGGGGACACCATTGGCTATCTGTTCTATCAAGAAGGAGACTTGTCTGATCTTGGTGAAAAGGAGCAGAATATGATTACTATGATGATTGAATTATGGACATCTTTCCTCAAGACTGGGTAAGACATTTTGTTTCACTTTTATGAAGATTTTTTTACTACTCACTTATTTTCTATGGTTTTGTCGTAAACTCGTGACGTAATATATATTACTGACCAAAACTTTTTACAAATTCGAAAAAAAAAACTGCAGTGTATACAATATACATAATTCAGTAGAACCTGTATTCTTATCATATTTTTTACTGCAGGCAGCTTAACAGCTGGTACATACAATATACATTTCACTTTACTCATTATGACCCAATGCGTCGCTCAGAGTGGCTACAATTTCAGGCCCAACTCTAGTATCGTTTTCAACGAGAGTTGCAATTAGTTCAAGTGCAAAATAAATCCCTGATATTATTACAGAACGCCTAAAGCCGAGGGCATCGATTGGAACAAGTTTGAGAAGGGAAACGAAGCGCAAGAGCAGTTGTTGACGATCGGTACGGAGACTGCCATGAGTACGGGCGTGCATGTGAACCGCCTGAGGCTCTGGACCGAGGTCTACAACCAACACTTCGTCGACAGGAGCCTAGCCTTGGGCGTCTCCCCCAGCGTGTACACCGTGCTCTTTTTACAAGCCGTCTTCTTCATCACCTTTTTTAAAATCGCTGGGCATTTCTTCTAACCCAGCTATCACGTCTCATGTTGCAAATTTAGCTGCTAAGACACCCTAATCAAAGCCATGTACTTTAGAAAAACGTGAGTGGTTTATTTAAAATAAACTATGAACAAAATTATTGTTTGTTTGATTGCTTAATTAATCCTGTAAAACTAAAAATAACTTCTTCCATAACTTTGTTAACACTTAATTACATTCGTACTTAAAACCTATTGTTACTGAGCTGTTGAGGAATTCCTAACACTGAGTCACAATCACAAATAGTACAACATTTGACGTGTCAATGTTTTGATTAGACGCCGTCTGTTTTCATGCCGAATCGTAAACTAGATCACCGGACGCGACACAATTGGTTGGCAAGGCTTGGGAAGATAGGCCATGAGGTTCGGGGGTGTCGGAGTGGTGTGCAGAGTGAGTGTGGTGCTGTGTGTGGTGCAGGGGAGGCCAACGCCGGTGCCGCGGGCTCACCGGGACGTGGTTACCTCGCAGGGCGCGGCCCGCGGCTACTTCGCCCCTGACCCACCCCACTTCGTGTACTTCGGGCTGCCCTACGCACGGTCACCCACGCGCCGCAACCGGTTTAAGGTCAGCTGATCCATTTGTTGATAGACGCAGATCCCATTTGGCGGTACGTACGTAGATTAGATGGCTATCGCGCGGGAAGTTACTGCCGATGGTAATGTAATTACTTAGTTTAAAGATCCCGGTCTAGATTAAATGTACTTAATTGTTACGTATTCCGTAATAGAACCTATCTTTATTCCCCTATGAATTGAATCTGAATAACTACAAAATACCAGTGATTAATAACAGGTTCGTATGCGCTAGGTAGCCTAGCTAGATAATCAATTAAATGCTATTGTCTGGACAACAATACCATCCGAACGCTTCATTGCAATTTTTTATAGACGGAAAGTTATTAATGCAGTACAAAGTTTAGCATTTAATGGGCTTCATTGGATTCAGATATTATTTGTTCAACTTCATCGTATTTCGATCGGGTATTGAGAATTTACTGTCAAACTAATTACAAAACTGTTTCAAGGAAATGAGAATATTAAATTATTAGTAGTAGTCTTACCAAAGAGTTATTTTTCTTATGCTACCTATAGTTCTTCCAACTTAACTGACAGATTCGTTGCTGGGAAGTTTGTTGCGTCATTTCTTTGGCCCAGCCACTACGCTGGGGACTCTCTTAGCCTAATTTCAATAAATGACTTGATTTGTTTTAATTTTATCCGACTACGGCAGAGCAAAAGGTGTTCGGGTGGTTTAACACCCGCGAGGCGAGGCGTGGATGGAATGGGAGAGAATTGATATCACGCTTACCCCTTTACACCGAAAGACGTCCATCGCTATACCGCGCCGTCTCGCGATGGCCAGCCAGGCCGCGCGCCGGCTCGCTATGTCACACGGCGGCCATCGCTACCTCGCGCTGGCTCGCGCTATCACGCGCCGCCCGGCCTGACGTGTCTCGCGCGCCTACTACGTTTTGTGGAGAAAGAGCCAGTGCTATTCCGATCGTATTGTGAGATCAACGTTCGGCGTTTGTCTTGTGCCATGTTTCGTCATTAAACTAATTACTAATCAAAAGTAACTCTGTCTGTCTCTCTGTCTGTAGCGCTTTCACGTCAAAACTACTGAACCGATTTAAATTAAATTTGGTACACAGATAGTCTGAGAAAGGACAGAGTACTGTTTAATGAGAAAAAAGGGTTGTAAGGGGTTGAAAGGGGGGATGAAAAGTTGTATGGAAGTATCGTAATTTTTAGAGCTAGAAGCTTGAAACTTATTTTTTAGGCTGTTGATTAGATATAAATAAATATGACATTCAAAGTTTGTAAAAGTGTAACCCTCCAGCGTGTAAAATACCAATAGGGAATAGGGGATGAAAGTTTGTATGGAAGTATGTAAAGTTTATGTGAATGTTCTATAAGTTTGCGACAAGAGACACAATATTAGAGCTATTCTGATGTAACATTTACGGAGTCATTACTAAATATGAAACTGAAGCCAACGCGATGCTACCCAAAGACACTATTCCACGCGGGCGAAGTCGCGGGCACAGCTAGTGAATAAATATGTTAAAATAGAGGAAGAAGATATTAGAAGAATAAATAATCTTGTACTTATGTCAAGAAAAGAGTAGGTATAATATTTAGCGATGTCTCGCGATGGTCGGAGCGAGCCGGCGCGCGCCAGCGCTTATCGGTAGAGTTAGAGTTAGAGTACTCTATTCTTACAGGAATAAATTTCAATATTGTACTAACAAATATTTCAACATTTCTTGCCTCGCACATCCTCGCGCATCTAGACCTTTAACATTTTAATGTAAAAGGGGTATACCAGGAATAAGATAGGTACTTCTTGTTCCGGTAGGTAGTAAGATAATTTATGACCAAAACGCGGGCGAAGCCGCTGGCAAATGCTAGTCAAATATAAAGTACCAAGTCTCGTTTCTCCAGGCTCCCGAGCCTCCACCTAAGTGGGACGGCATCTTCGAAGCCACCCACAAGATCAAGTGCAGCCAGCCCATCGCCGACGACGGCGAGGAGAACTGCCTGGTCGTCAATGTGTTCGCGCCGGAGCACGCTTCATCGCTGCCTGTGCTCGTATTCGTGCACGGCGGAGACTTTCAAAACGGGTAATGTATGATGCTTTTCTAAACAATATTGGAGAGAGGTAAAATTGTTTGTTTATGCTTTTCAAAGGTATCTCTGAAAGTACTACTGATCGATCAATCTGTCTAGCCTGACCCCAACTGCGTTGGGGTCGGCTTCCAGCCTGACCGGAGGCAGCTGAGTACCAGTATTGTACGGAGCATGGAGCGACTGCCAAATGACCCCCACGCGGATAGCCATGTGGGGGTCAGCTAGGCAGTCGTTAAAGATAACGCATAACCATTGTCAAAGATCTTCAAATGACAGCGGGGACTAACAGCTTTTTATATGGATCGGAAATCATGAAATGACTCCTTCCGCTCTGGCCGGAAAAGAAGGGAGTGTCAGACTCTTACTAACTAAACTTATCAGTGTTCCTCCTAATGCTCTGCGTTCCAGGGCCGCGTTAAATTTTGCAACCGTGTCAGGGCGAAAAGAGAGCTCCTCTGGAAGTACTCATCCCATTACAAACATTCTTTCACTCGTAGAAAACTGCGTTATCGCTCACTTTTTTACCCGGAAAAAAAGCACGGCTATAAAATAGGCGAAGGAGCGAAGCAGCCTACAAGCTAGCAAAGATGAAGACTTTATGATGGTTTTATACAAATACAGAATATTTTGATGATAGTCTAAATATTATGTTGCTATTTATATCGAATGATCGTGATGCTCGTGACTTCGAGTGCAAGTTCAATAGGATTGAGACAAGTTGTATGTGAGGCGTTAATTTGATCATCTGCTTTAGGAAATTGGTTTTACAACCCAAAAGGGCTCGTTTTATAAGTGCTTTAGATTTAGGGCTGTTTTTAATTGAGTATTGGAAGTTAGGACTGTGTCAAACCCTACTTTAATGCCAGAGTTTGGCGGTTTTTACAGCTCCAAGCAGTTTTTGCAGCTCCAACATAAAATATTACTTAATTCACAAATCGGCGGATAGATGAACCTTCGATTTGTCTGATTCGACTAAGATCTAAAACTGCCACCTACAACACAAAAAACTAATCGAGATATTTTTTACGACATTCTTATCAAATGAGCATCCTAAACTTGTAGGCAGAAAAGACATGGCTCCGGGTGACTAACTGGGGATTTCCGAAACTAAAAATAAGATACTAACGATTAGGAGACACTAGGATACAATGTACGTGTCAGCACTCTGAATGCGATAATAAATTCATGTGATCAATTTAAGCAGTGATAGAGGATGTAATATCGAATACGGATCCTCTAAATTAGCTCAGATAAGACAACACAATTTATTAGTCATTGAGAACTTTGGCAATAGTATTGTTTGCATCCGGTTTGACTGGAAGCCGATCCCAGAACAGTTGGGAGGCGGCTAAGAAGATGATGATGGGTGGGTGAGCGCCACCGAGATGTCTGTAATGACGTAAAGATTTATTTTCAGTTGGGGCGCCTACCACGCTCCCGTCATATTCCTTAACGACGGTTACGTGATCGTCACCTTCAACTATCGGCTCGGAGCCCTAGGCTTTCTGTGCCTCGGCATTCCTGAAGCCCCAGGGAACGCCGGCTTGAAGGACCAGATAGCAGCCTTGTACTGGGTGAATAGGAACATCGCGCAGTTCGGCGGAAACCCTCATGACGTCACCGTTTACGGAACTGGTGCCGGCGCCGCCGCAATACAACTGGCTCTCTTGTCCGGGATGGTCGAAGGTCTCCTACACAGAGTTATTTTAGAGTCAGGATCAGCTCTGTCTCCCTCTTCAATGACATTTGACCCTCAAACCATAGCTTACAATGGTGCTACCTCTCTGGGTTACAAAGGCTCAAATGAGTCAGACAAATTGCACAGCTTTTACCTACAAGCTTCAGCAAAATACCTGGCTGGGATTCCAGAAATGTTTCTTCCCTGTGTTGACAATACATCAGACTATGCACTGAATCTTATAGATGTAGATCCCGTAAGAAAACTGAAAGAAAGAAACTTCCACAATGTGCCAATGCTCATCACGTTTACACATCCAGACAAAACATCTATCATCGGAACAGACACACAGAATTTTGAGAATGTACCAGAGAACTTTGATGATTTACTGCCAAACAATTTAGAATTTCAGAATCATAAAGACAAACACGGTCTTGGGGAGATTGTGAAGCAGTTTTACTTTAAAGATGACTTCAGAGGAGACACGGTCCAGAGTTATGCGGACTACATGCATGACACACTTACCGAGTACCCAATAATAAAGATGGCAATGCTGTTTGCAGCTAAAAACACTTATTCTGTGTATGTGATGAAGTTTACGCTGCCAAGAGAGGCTTCTGATGAATCAGTGCCAACTAGTTTTGATGCTATACTGGATTATTTATACAAAGTTGAAGAACAAACTGAACTTGACCTAGAAACACTGATGACATTGTTGAACAATTTCATTAAAATGGGGTATGTAAATTGTTAATCTCTTAGTCCACTAAACTTAAAGAATTGGATAAAAGCACAAGGCACAAAATGTTACAAGCTGAAAATAGTGCTCCACTTTTAGTTATTAAGTAATTGCCAAATTGCATTGCAAATTGGTTGTAACCAGTATAAGAGTAGGAAACTACTGGGCCAAAGCCTCAAAATTTGTGTATTTCATTAGAATTTCCAAACTTAAATCTTTTTCTATTCATCAGCACACACAGCGTAAGGTGTAACAATAAACATTTGTTCTTTATGATACAACTTCTGAAGATAATTATGTATTGTTTGTTATAGTGACCCTACACCGCTGACAACAACATTAATCCCAGTAATATGGCAACCAGTGCCCTCCAATAAAGAGAACTACCACATATCAGACATACCACTGCTGCAGTTTGACAAAACCCTGAGGATGAGTGTGCCGCCAGGCAACCAGCGGCTGATATTTTGGGACAACATCTACAGCAGGTTCTACAAGCCACATGTGCTCGAACAAGAAGCTGAAGATTTAGATGATACTGACTAACTTCTAGCTGGTAGTTGAGTTAATAATGAGACAGTAATATTTAAAATCACTTGTTTGTATCATTTAGCTGTTGTAAAATATTATGCAAGTAGAAAACAATGTTTTATTAATTCTGCCTGGACTTAAAGGACAATTGTACTAAGAAATTTATTTATTTGAATACAAAGTTGAGAATTATTCAAATATCACGAGAGCAGCGAGCCTGCTGAGCACAAGTCACACAAGTTCCGCTTCGCGAAATTCAAAGTTTCGCCCAAATTATATGACCACGCAATCACGACGTACACAAACATGATTATTTGCAAGTACGGCTACTAATTACCGAGTCAAAGGTCATATAAAGAGATTACAATAAATAAAAACCAAACAAGTAAACGTTTCCAAGAAAATATCGACGTTGTCATAAATAAATCCCGTTACCTGAACAATCGGCGGCCGTGGAAGCGTTACGTTGAGTCGCCAACACTGTGTGCACTTATAAAACTATAACATTGCTGTCCCCGCGGCGATATAACAATTGTTCACTAAATTCTCATAAAATTCTTATATTAAAATCAACAAGTAAATTACAAAAGGCAAAACATGGGGCACCCGTCACATTTTACTTGACATGACATTTGTTTCGTTCGGAAACTGTTCACAGATGTTCAAATTAGAAAGTTTTATTTTTGTCTTTTTTATAATTTGAATTGAGAGTAAAACTTAGTTAGCGCTATTATATAAAAATATATGTATTTTCAAATCACAACGTAAATAAAATTGTAGTAAATCGTTGTTATTTTTTTATTTAACGTTCACTAACATCGATAGAATAAATAATCAACAGTTTTTGAACGGCTTTTAGCGTACACAACCACAATCCATCTAGTTCATTCAACACACACATGCGTGCACACGAAAGTAACTTTCATTCATTGATATGATAAAGTAACGATGAGTTAATCGATGAATAATATTACAAATGTTTAATCTGTAAACAATAGTAATCTCAACCAAGACTTAAAATATTATTTCAGAGTTATATTTACCGATTGCTATCGTCAGATAGAGACGCTAGAACCGGACGCCACATGTTTTTGGCGACCCCGTTTATACAATAATGTTTACTTAATAAATTAGCGCGCGAAGTTTCTGTTGAATTCCTTCAGTTATAATGCCATACTGACACCCACGTTTAGCACGTATCGCATTGTATAGCTATTCTACGGTTAGCTTAGTACCTACCTAGGTATCTATCTGAGTAGTGTTCCTACACTTACGGAAGGTACGGTCAGCAAAAAAAGTCGATTACACTCCGAACAGATGCTAAATTAAGACGTAGGTACATAATAAAATATTATGTGTTAACAAGGTATTTTTAGATCATAATATAAAGTAATTCGGCTTATAAGTAGATATACCTACTAGCTACTTTACTTTCACTTCAGTCATTAATCTGAGGGTACAACGTAAGTTTAACAAACAAAATGTGTACCTAAGTTAAGGAGTTTTCTGCCCGTGCACGCGGTAGGGAGGCGGTACCTCAGACAAAGTCATTGAACTTAAATAGGTACTAATCACAAAATAAATTCGCTCTAATAACCACTGCGCTCTAATGTAGGTATGCAGTGTTGGGAAAATGTTGTGCACCTAACTGTTATATGTAGGTGCTCCTATTCACATACGTGTAAACACATACCTACCTAATTATTTTATGTGAAATATGGATAAGTGTAGTGTAGGTAGGTACCTATTCACTAACGCTGGTGTTTCATCCCTGACACTCTCTGTCAGGGAAGAGACATGCCTGCCACTGCCAGCTAGTTGAACCAAGCTCCTGCTGCCCGGCTGCTACTAATGCTCTTCGGCTCAGAATTAAAAACTACGATAGTGCGCCTTTGTTCAGGCGTTCATTTGTCATTTAGGTATCGTTTAGCGTTATAGAAAACGAGCATCAGTCCCGGATATAAGTCTTCCGTAGTGCTGGCAATAAACATTATTTCTGGCTTTCTTTCTCGCAGAAAAAAACGAAACGAGGATTCTACTTATTTATGCTTAACTAGTTGCGCTTGCGACCAAACAAATCAACAAAGCACTTGATAAGTAGACTGTGGACAGTCGTGGTAGGATCGGAGGTATTTTTAATTATTTAGTGTTTGATAGACACAACTTTTCAGATCAACTTTCCCCACGTGATTTCTAGTGCTTTGTAAAGACAACAACAAAACACTTACAATCAATATATTGCTCATTTCTTTTTTTCAGGCTACAGCTATAAATCCTCTGGGATTTACCTAACTGAATCCATTTAAAAAAATATATATCGCGGGTGTACCTACCCTTGAAGTAATTCGGCAATATCCGACATTCAGGCGCCAGAAGGTAGTACTTAAATGATAAGTGTGGATGTCACCAAAACGTGTATTACTTAGAAATCATTCACACAAACGCCTAATGAACGGCTGATGGATAGTCGTGGATCACAAAGCATCGTGACAGCTTAACTGTCTTAGCAAAACTGTCCATACAAACAAAGCGTATTAGTGTCACCGTTTAGTCTTCGTTTATAATTCGTAATTAATTAAGTATTCGGCTACACGCTCAATCTTGCATGCACACACAGTTTGTGCAAGAATTGGCGCAAAAACTGCATGGCGTCTACACGATAGCGACTTGCATGCGCAAACGGTTGTGCAAAAATTGGCACAAAAACTGTATGGCGTCCACAGGATAGCGACTTTCATGCGCATTTATATTGTGCCGTCTTCATGTACATGCTTAATTGAGCAAATAAATTTTGTACTAAGTAGCGTTTTGTGCAAGCCATTTGTGCGATATACCGTTTTGCCATCTTAACGCACATGTTTGCTTGTACAAACAAGAATTGGTGCAAATAAGATTGAGTGTGTAGCCAGGGCTCAAGACTAGGTATGGCCATGACAATGTCAACGCCGGTTGCGGTGATTTTATACTCTGTGGTGGCCACTGGTGCTTATCCAGCAATGGACGAAAGCTAGGTTTACGGAAGGAGGATGGAATCAGGAAAATAAATCATTTCAACAATAAGTATTTTTTTTCTAAATATATTTTAAAGTCAATGTGTAACCAGACATGGCAAGAAACTATTGATCCTTAATAATAACTTACAATTATTGTCTTATTCATTAGATAATATGTTCCAAAATAATATCAATAAGTAATTGTCTCTGATGATATGTGAACGATTTAATAATGGTCATTATTGTGATCTCAATATTTTTTTTTAATTAGGTAGGTAGGTATGTTTTTGCCAAATGACAAAGTACCTGGAGCAAGTGATGAATATTTTCCCTGTATGAGAAATTTGTATTTAAATGATTAAGTAGGTAGTCAGCAAAAAGGTTGATTAACACTTCATGTTTTCAAACCATATTAGAAACATGGGACCCCTACCTAATAATTTTATAATCCCTAGGCAGCTAGGGTCATGTGCGTAAATATACAAAATTTTGAGCATCAGTTATTTCTAAGCAAACTTTATCACAAAATTATAAAATAAAATATTCTAACCTAACACTTTGTATATAAATTGAAAAGGTATCACATTTATATATTTTATAATAATCCAAATCCACTCTATAACATTTTATAGTTTTGTACAAAAAATCTAAGAAACACTTAGGTAGTCCATATTGGATTAAAATACTTCACGCTTTTCACTACGAGGTTTTCATTTGGTTGAAAGGTTGAATTTTTCCTCTTTCAACTAAACAAAAGAACCGGTAGCTATGTATTATTAGAATACTTTAAAATCTTAAATTAATAAATCTTACTTCTAATATTGCAAATACAAAATGGAATCCTCAGGCAGCCTTAGGTTTACTTTATCAGGTATTAAATTCGCAACATCAATGTTTTATGGATGGCTTTCAATACTTAAGTCAATAATAAATAAAATGTGTTTTTATTAAATTTTGCTGGTGCTGCGTGGCAAAATCAATGGGTCACTTTAATTTAACAATAAAAACTCAGGTATTCTAAATACATGGACCGTCATACACAGGCTGTTATTTGAATGGTTTAAGACTATATCCTCATTCTGTGTAGGTTTTTTTGAGCAACACAGCGGGTGAAGTTGTTCTCGGATGATATTAGAATTCATCAAATAAAATGATGGAAATTAATATCCGACATTTAAACAAATTAAACAGAAGCTATTTTTCGATGCTGAACCACTTTAGGGTCCTATTTTCACTGCTTTTGAAGATATATGTACTTGTATAGAGTAAGCATAGGTAAGCACAGAACAATACTAAGACCGGCCACACGTTTGCGACTGAGTCGTGCGACGGTTCGCTTCAGTAACGTTGTAACAGTCGCACGATGTAGGCGGCGAAGGTCGCGTCTGAGGAACTTCTTAACTGAAGGTGTGAGGGCTGTGAAGCCAGTCCAGGGTTCTGTGCATCATTGGCAGTGCTCGTTGACGTCTACCACGGTGTTCTTGCGCCAGCCGAAGAAGAAGTAGCCGACGGCCAGGCCGAGCACCAGCGCTAAGCAGAGCCACACGTTGTACGTCATGAACACCAGCATGAGCGTGTAGGAGGCGGTGGACTGCAGGAAGTGCAGCACTGTCTGTATCACGTGGCCGGATGACAGCATCGTGTATCTGGAAGTTTTGGTTTGGTTACTAGTGTTTTTAAAACTAGGTGCGGTCCATTCAACCCACTGAATTTCAAAGTCTTTATATATATTGTATTTGTCCTTAAACTATAAAAGGGTATGTCTAGATTTCCCAGAAGACTTTAGACTGTTTTATCGCATTCATCGTTTTGCATTTAATTGAGTCTCCTTCATTGTGTTTGTGGCTATGTTGCCGATTACGACCAAAACAAAGTCATAACTTCTGCTTTTAATCTTCTACTGTTTAATTAAAGATGTCACAATTTTGTTAAATAAGCAGGCCACCATTTATGATGATTCGATTTTCTTTGTAATGATCAGTGAATGTTCGCTTGGAACTAGGCCACATAATACATCGACTAAACCTGTTAATACAATTTATTGGAACACGCACGAGACAGATGATGTGTAATCAACACGTTTCGGCCGCGGCTCCAAGGCCTCTCAACTTACTCTCACTACTCAAATAGTAGGTAAGTATCAATTAGTACAATATTTCTGAAATCGCCAAACGAGGGTTAATGCTCCTCATGCCTTCTCTATGATGTGGGAAAGAGGCCTTTGCTCAGCACTGGGACAGGGATAGGCTAGTATGAATGATTAATTCAAGATATGATATGGTTCCAAATTCCCTGCCTATGATAGGGCCTATAGTTCCGTTCCAGTATCAAAGCTTAAGAGGACTTGATTATAGTATGTGAGCACATAATCGTATTTTCTTGTTTCAATTTAAGTTTGACGAAAGTACAAACGTAGCGGTGTAAATAGTATTTGCGGTTGACCGTACCAGGGGGCGTTCAAGTATTACGTAACGCAATTTTTGAAGATTCTTGACCCTCATCCCTCCCCCCCATGTAACGCGCCGTAACGTTTTTGTGTACGCCCTCCTTACCTCCTCCCTAAACGTTACGTATCATCCAAGTGGATTTTTTTACATAAAAGTCACAATTATGTCTACTACTCTCATGTTACCTACTTTTTTCAATTCATAAATGTCATTTCAAGAAAAATATTGACGTTTCATTTTTGTTTGGCAAAATGACTACTGTTTGTACTGTGGAACTCAAAATATGTTTAGTGAGCTAGCGGTAAATAAAAAAAAACAATGTTACGTACGCGTTGTTCGAACACCCCTCCCGCCCCTGTAACGCATCGTAACGTTTTACAAGACCCCTCCCTCCCCCCAAATTGCGTTACGTAATACTTGAACGCCCCCCACCGACCATTTACCATACATCATCATCATCATCATCACCTGTCCTTTTCCAACTATGTTAGCGTAGGCTACAAGAACAACAACAAAACCTCCTTACTTAACAACAGCAGTGCCTCCACAGGGTCCATTCGCCCCGCACTCGCTCTTGGTGATGTTGACCCTGGAGTCGCCGGTGGATGACGAGGCTCTGGCGTGCAGGGCCTCGCGGAAGTACTTCAGGCCCTCGTACAGTACGCCCGCGAAGAAGATGGCCACGGCCGAACCGAACAGCTCCAGCGCGTTCGTAGTCATCCAGCCGCTGAACAGGATCTCTTGACACACGCCCGAGTGGAACTGGAAGCGGAGGATTATAGGAATTAGTAATGCATAAGTAAATACGTCCTATAGTACATGCTGGACATCCTACCCACACGCACAAAACGTTTTGAGAATACCTTTCACTGTGTGCACGCTAAGAAGTGGAGTTCTCTGCCGAAGTCTGAGTTTCCTGGTAATGTGGGGCTTTAGAAGTCAACAGTGGAAAGGTAAGCGTGCTCCATCGTCAACCACAACATCGCTTCCATTAGGTAAGATTGTGAACAAAAATTAACTTTTCGATTAATTTTTCATTCTCGTTTGACTTCCAGACTTCCATTTCTCGTTTATCTCCTATCTAATAATGTTTTAGAATTTTAGTATTCCAAACGGATCCTTTCGTTTTATTCCCTAAGTTTATCGAGAGTCAGTCGAAGCGACATTAATCAACGACAGCAGACGCTTCCTCTTACGAATATTGCATATCAACGTGTTTCCCACGATCAGGTTACTGACGAACGTCAGACGACAATGTGTACAGCACAGGATATCGCAGAATTCACTGCTTACTATATTTTGTGAATAAGTTGGTAGAAAGATCGTATCCTGTTACTAAAGCAGGATTAATTTAACACTCGTACTTATATTTATTTATTTATTTAGGTTAACCAACAATTGTTTACACTATGTACATTTCTGATTTAATAACTAGAGTAACATATTCAAGTGCAACAACAAATTACAGGTTAACACCACATGCACTAAAAAACGGCTTACATAACATATTTATAACTTACTGAAATTATAATTATACATACAAGGAATAATAATTAAAAACAGTAATAAAGAAAATTATCAAATCATTCAATTCTGTATACATCATTGGAATGTAAATTACTTATTTAAATTATAATTGATTAAATGATGATAGATTGATTGATTGAATTTCGAAAAAATTTAATGACCATTTAATTATAGTAAAATAAAAATTAACTGAATACATTGAAAAAATTTAAATGAAAACAGGTATATAAAAAAAAAAAAATTATATGGTTTCATGTTTTCGTTTTTAGCTTTTGCCCACGACTTCGTACGCGCATATCCCGTTTTGCCCGTTCCCATATAGCCTATAGCCATCCTCATGAATTAATGTAGCTATCATATACAAAATGGTTTTTCAAAACCGACTGGTACTTCTAGAGATAAGCACGTTCAAACAAACAAACTCTTCAGCTTTATTATATTAGTATAGATTGTATTATCTTAATATATACATTTCTTGTGTACGTGTGTATGTCACTGAACTCCTCCTAAACGGCTGGATCGATGTTGATGTTTTTTTTTTAAGAGCATTCGAGAATGGTTTTGATTCACAATTGGACCCGGTAGGTGGCGCTGCAATCGATTTCTTTAATTTTCGTCAGACACAAAGCAAACGTTCGGACAGGACAACGTCTGTTGGGACCTCTGTATAATTATAGATTTTAATTTTAATCTACAGTATGATTTTTTTTAATTTTCTAAAATAGCATCTTGGTTTGGAGCAACCTGTACTTAATTAAGAACTGTAGCGCAGAAGTCAGAAACTATTTTTTTTTTGTTTTCTGTTGCTGAGCGTAGGGCCCTGGATTCGATTCCCAGGTCGGGCAAAAAGTGAATTGGGTTTTTTCCATTAAGAATTACTTATTTGGCTAATCTCCGTTGAGATTGGCCACCGTGATCGAAATTTGCTAAGAACAGTCTTCGACAAAATAGATGAATATAGGTACATTTGGTTAGGTCCTCAATCATTCATGCATTGGTCATCTTAGCAAGCAAGCTACTCGTACGCTTCTTTTGGCACGGCCTGAATACCAGATACTAACCCGGTGACAGGCATCACCGGGTGCCAAAAACAATATCGCAGGAAGCGGAGCGCGCACCATCGCGATCCACGACAAACACGCTGGCTGACACACAGACACAAATTTCTCAGTTTCAGTCCAATCGTGAAGGAATGCGCCTGTTTATCATTTCGACAGGTCTTCGAGACGGGAAATTCGCGTTCAATTACAATGTTTGCATACATGCATTAATTGTTATCAATTTGTAACACTTCCAACAGGACAATAAAAAGATGAAATAAAGAGTTTGCCTTCTCGGATCATAGACGGGGAAAGTGGATCATCATAGCACAGGAAAGAACTGGTATAATTGCTCAGAGACGAGAACAACACTATCTGGTACTTACATTAGCGTTCATTCACACTGTAGTGTGGTTGCTCCACTTTGATTGGTGGTATACCTACGTTTACTTTTCTTTTTGCCACTGAAGAAAATCATGTTAATCGTGTGACCTAAATTGCTCGACTACTTTTAAAATGTATATAGGAAGATTGAAGATATTTATTTAAACTAATTATAATAACTAAATCTAATAATAGAAATTTAATCAAACTATCATGTTAATATTTTATTGTAATTTAATTTAGTTCATAATTTTATAATGTTAAAAATATATTCAATTTAGGTTTATAATTTAATTTTATAATTATATTGTGATCTCAATTTAATTTAGTCAGGAAAAAAGAAAAAAATATAAATTCGTTTTTTTTTCAATGTTGTTCATTTAGGTACTTACAATAATGAAATGAGACCTACTCTGAGAATGATGTGCATGTCTGAAAGTGACTTGTTCAGAGAGGATCCTCTCGAAATTGTTTCAAAATGTTGATTTGTAAATGAGTCGTTGGTGTGCCTATGTTAAATAAATTAGATTATTGACCCAAACATAAGTAGTCCTTAGTTGGAACACGTAAGACTCAGCCATTTTTGTGAAATGTTTTCCGGATGTACGGATCACGTGCATTTATTGCATGGCACTTTAACATAACTTTTCCATTCCTATTTCTAAGCGTATATTGCAATACCAAAGAACACAATTATGTACTTATTTTATCATACATGCATCACTTCCGCTCACCGCAAACCATTACAATAAATATTATCGTCCGTGTCTAAGTCCCGCAGTCCGATATCTATGGGAAAGACTGGTCGCCGCAGACCGCAGGTGATAAAGAGCAGATAGCGACAATGTACGATGTAATCAAGTGTCTACATTGAACTATTTAGGTACATGTATCTAGTTGTTGGGTAGAGGCTAGTTTTAAGTTATAGACCGGGGACTTGCGACATGCATGAGCTGAGCACTAAGGGGCTTTTTTTATTTACAGCATCCTGGGACTCCTGGGAGCTATAGCGGACAGATGAGACAGCCCCATACTGGAGTTTTTTTTTTTTTTTTTATATAAAAAACGTTGCCCCACACTAGGAATTTCTCCTGTATCGTGGGTGCGTTTACAAACATACAAAGTCACATACACAAACAGCCACACCCGGAACAATTATCTGTAGGCCATACAAATAATTGTTCCTTGCGGGAATCGAACCCGCGACACGCAGCGCAGCAGTCAATCGCTTAACCACTGCGCCAACCGTGCTGTCAAAAAAGTATTGGAGAAGCCTGCATGTGAGTTTAGTGTACCTAGGTATATAATTGTATTTTTCCGGTAATTATAAGTACTAATACTAGTTTCTAAGTTTTTGTATACTAACCAATTAATGGACTCTGTCTGAATTAAAAGATTTTCTTTTTATTATATTTTCGATAACACAGTTGAAAGTCTCTCATGATTCTGAGTACCTATGTATAGGTTCTGCACCAAAACCACCCTTCAAATCGGGACAGCACAACGCTGCATAAGGACTCGCAAGTAATATTTGACCCTTTTAATTTTAATTTCTTAAAGTTCATCCAAAGATTGGCTAGCAGACATGGCTGTCAGCAATAAGACCGTCACTGTCGCTGTACTTAAAATAAATATTGATTTTGGTGTACAATATAGAATATTTTAGCCTACTCTTCAATTGCCTATAATCCCTACCTCCCGTTTTATTAAACTCTTTGAACAAAAAGCAACTAGGTACTTTGCGTTTGGATACATTTATACTTACTGTTTCTTTATAGAGACTCGTCAGCCTTCGTTACTTTAAAACATTTCATCCAATCATTTTCACCTGGACCCCCAGGGTTCAACGCAACAACGCGACACACAAAGGGTCAATAGAGAAAAATAATATTGGGAGTGAAAAATGAGGTACCTACGTGGTAAATGAGGGTCGATGAGACAAGATCCCATTTATACAGGTCGTCATCAGTATTCTTGTCGACCTGTATAAATCTCATCAGATCATCTCAGAAGCTTTGCGTGATAGTTTCACTACAGAGCATGCGCGTGCCGTAGGCTACAGTAAGGGACGCCAGCTCACACATATTCCCCAAAAAAAATTTTTCGTCCACTTTCAAAGTGGACGAAAATTCGCATCGTCAGTATCGTGATTTCAACCCTGAATAATGTGGTGAGTTTTTTTTTTTTGGGCATTATGTACGTGGCCTACCCTTACTGTAGCCTACTGCACGCCCATGCTACCGAGAGTATGTGGGTACTTCTATTAGTTTGTCAAGCCGTCCTGATTTTAATAATTAATATAAATATCTTCATACTTAACTTAAAACTAGATTAGTACTTTAATTTAAAGTATTTCTTTTTGTACAACTTCCTTATGCATGCGGTGTTTACCTATAAGTGATTGTTGCACTGATGTATATTAATTTAGTGCATGATATTTATAATATAAAACCAGTGTGAACAATTGTTGGTGAACCAATAAAATAAATAAATAAATAAATAAGGACAGCCGTGGTCTACCCGATACAGATTAATTCGCTAAGAGGTCCATGGCATAAAAAATATTGGGGGTCTTTGCTTAGCCCATGCTCCAGCTTTAGTCCAGTGCCCATGCACCTGTACTTTGCGGGATTTGATGAATGCCAACGACGCTGCAATTGACGTGGCCACCTACTGGGCCCAAAAAATCCAAGGAAATAACCATACTGGAAAAAAAAGCTTTAGTCTAGAAGGTAGTCAGGTACTTACCACCATGGCGTGTCCGTGGGATGCGTGCGCGCAGGGGTCGTCGTGCATGTTGTCCATGTCGTGTCCTTCGTGCCCCTCGTGCCCGGCGTGCGCGTGCATGCTGTGATCCATGTGAGCCATCTTCTACCGCTGTCTGGAAACGATATACGAGGTTATGTTAGTTACACCATATGTTGGAACTAGACTGTTTTGGCGGAGATTTTTCGGGCAACGAAATGTGGGGGGAAAAGTTTTTATACTATTAACTATTCTTAGTTAACTTTCAATGGTTAACACATAATTTCAGCCTGCAGAAGTCCACTACTGGACATAGGCCCTCCCTGCAATCTCGCATCCAGGGGATACCCGCGGTGTATACCAGTCATCTCGGTCCACCTTGTGTGCCCAACGCGTCTTGCGGTACGCGGTCGCCACTCCAGAACCTTCCGACCCCATGCAATACACATGTTCAATGTTAATCCACAGGGATGTCCCTAACCTAAACCAAAGCGGCTCGTAAATTTTGAATGAAAATGTCATTGACATTTAAGATTTTCCTTTTGCGTGTCTTAAGTTACACAGTTCGACATAAGAAAAAATGCTCCAAATGTCTTAAGTCGGACAGTTACACTTAAGGGCTTGGTCAGGATTGGACGATAAAAATCTGTGGTAGACACGCAAAAGATAATGCAGACTCCCGAAATTATTTACATTTGTAATAAGTAAGTCAAGAAACCGGTAGTTGTAGGTACATAATTATGTTTCTATAACATTATTAGCTTTGCCTCGCTAGGCACCGTTTTTTTTCAGACACTTGTTAAATATTTCAGTAAATAAGTATTTCTAAAAATGTTACACTACTGGTCTTTTGTGTTAACCGTTTCATTGATATCGGTGTGGCTCCAATGTTATGGCAATAGACACTGAGCCTTCAATAAATAATGCCGATGTCCGTAAATTGTGTTCAGATTAGAAGGATATTTATTTATTTATGCATAGGTATGCGGTAGTTATTTAAGACCTCAACTTAATTAAATACTGTGGCAACTTTATATAAAAAAAAAAATATTTATATATATAACAACACATTGCTTTTTTAAAGAAACTCAAGTCTCTTTCGATCGTTTGTCTAGTAAATAGCGCTTCATTGTTCGGGAAAATCCGGTATATTTTCCTGTAAATGAAAATACCTACGTCGTTCTTTTATTGGAAGCACCTGCTTACGTAGGTATAACAATAATTACAGTTAAATACATCCACAATAGCCCACGCATCATTCACGAAGTTCGTCCAGGTGTGGGTTAGCATCACAGTCGTACACACAAATACACAATACCGTCCATTCTCTCATAATGACTCGATCGCCACTAAATAACAGACATTATTTAGTTTCACGTAGGAAACTCATCATTTTCCTCTTATTATTGTCAATTTTCCACTCTATCAGCGCATCGTTGACTTTTCACGGCCGGTTTCAATAACGTAACTACCTTTGACCAACTGAAAAATTAGCTACCAACAGTAGCTGAAACGTCATGTTCGCCTTTCAAACATGACGTTTCAGCTACTGTTGGTAGCTATCTACGTTATTGAGAACGGCCGTTAGTGGTAGTGAGGTCCGAGGTTTGACACATGTAAAAAACGATCAAAGAAAATTGTAACAATATTGTTAAGAGCTAAATAGCGCTGTCTAAAAGTTTCTTTCTTTCTTTCTTTTGTTGTCGAAGAGGTACTCCACTACAGCCTTGCTGCACTACAGACTGCTTGAAAAGTGACTTTGTTTGGATCTATTTCGTTTTTTTTACGATCGCGTTTTTTGATCTGCTGGAGCCCCTAGGTACTATGAAGTCTTAAAACGATCATGATTCCGCTCTAAGAGGGAGACGAAGCGAATAGTACTATCCCGTTTACATAATCGAAATTGGATCGCATTAGCACGCCATAGTAGGGCTGCAGTAGTTTTAATTGTTTCAAACTCTTCTGTCTATATAAAGTGAATTGAGAATATAAAAATAAAATATCAAATTATTCCTTAGAAAAAATGTAGGTATCTAACTTTATGTACGATTACCAAATTCCCTTAGAAAATTTTGTCCATGGAATATCAAAACTGGGAAAATAAAATAGAAAACTATTTAAGATCAAAATTTTACGGTTCTAAGAATAAGGCAAAATGGCCAGCTTGTAAAACCGCAATGTTTGGGTATTGTTGTCGAAACAAAACACCAGCACTCTTGACGTGACATTCTTCACCAACATCTTGTGTTGGTAGATAGGTACAGTCAGCGATAAAAATCGATTAACACTTTTGTTTTCTAATCTTTACTATGAGCAAAATATTAAAATTGGAACTGAAGTAAAATATTTTTACAAATCGATGTTTTCGCTACTGTATGCAATGGAAAAAAGCGTGGATCGAATAATTGTATGTCAATTTAGATGGTACATGAAATTACCAGTGTTAATCGATTCTGTCGCTGACCGTACCTACTACTTAGAAGTCTGCTCACCACATTCGCGATTTGTATGAAATGTTGTGTATCACATTGTTTTAGACAACTCGTTGTGGTTTTCCGTTTGATACTTATCTTTACCTATTAGGTACCTACCTTACGTATGACCGAAAGCAATGTCTATGGTCCTACGCGTTTTGGTATGCAGGGAAAACTCAAGTTCTAGTTAAAAAGTTGACTTTTCTCTGTGCTTTTCTTATATACCTAAAATTATGAAGAGTGTGTTTATTAAATAACATGTGGATATATGTATTTAGGCAAATGGTTTAAACATGTTCAAAGATAATTTCAAATATTTGGGTTATCATTTTAATACTAATTCGTGTGAGCCCATCGTAAGCAAGCTAAACCGCGTTTTATCAAATCCGATAGTCCATCGTTATCAGCTCCTTATTTGTTTAATTAAACAAATTGACACAATGCATATCTTCATAAATAAATATCTACACGCCTTATAGAAATAAGGGTAAGCAGAGGTCGCTGGGGGTCACCCACGCTGAAGGTGAAGCCCATACTCCATGGAAAGTCAATATGATCAAATAGCTTTTTATCGCGTCCTCACTTCTTCGGCCTATCCTACATTATTCCAGGAAAAAAAGCTTAAAATATGGCACTCAGCGATTGTATAACTCTCTACAGTGAATTTTTTTTTTGTTAATTGCCATTCAACGTGGCACAGCGGCATGTTCTGGGCACTTCTCCCACTGACAGCGACCTGGACGAATTTGTACGTCCAGTGAAGTCTTTCCCTGTCCCTTTTATATACGCACTTGCATGTGTATTTCATCAATTTCTAAGAGTTTTTTACTCAATACTCAATACTTTATTGCATTCCATAATGTAATGTACAACAGTTAGTAAGTCTTAAAGTAGAACCAATTATGGACCCTGTCGGGCACATCAAAGTTATAGTTTATATAGAGGAGAGGATGAAGAGCGCTTTTTGAAATAAGGGAAAGAAAACCTCAAAAATTAGGTATATAAGTAGGTATTAATTACATGTTCATATATATTCCTTTTATAAAAAGTTATTCATTATTTTTCTAGATATAAAGCTTCATTTAAATTAACATATACTGAAGACGAACATAACATTAAAGATATTGCATGGTAATTTTACGGTTTACTTCATGTTCATTTTATATAGGTAATATATATAATCAATCAATTCAATCAATTCTATGGAATAAGATGAAATGACGAGTTAACGACAAAATGCATCATTCAACACGGCTACGTGTTAACCACTTTTGTCCTAGTCAAGGTATGAATCATACTAAATATAACTAACGACCTAAGTTTCAGGTACATTCATATTAACATAGTAAACGTAAGTTCGTTTTTGTGATTCACAGCAAAACTCACAGTTTTGTGGAAACAGCTGGGCCCTGATTAATATAACTGACAATGCGAAAAACTTGATAAAAACTGACATACTTAATTGTTGCATTTTACGCGACAGGTGCTGTTGTAATAAAGCAGAAAATGTATGAAAGAAACCTAGAAAATTGTCGAAATGTCAGATTGTCACTTGCCGCCAGTCGGTTTTATTAAATAGATTCTAGAAAAACAATTAAGTAGAACAAAACGGTGTGAAAATAAAGTCGCGTTGTGTTTTGTTTTACGAAACAAAGAGAATATTTAAAGTTATACAAAAAAACATTTCTTTTGAACTTCAATACTCTTATTGTGTTATAAACTTTAACTTGTACATAAAATATAATGGCTCCATGCTATGATTCTAGCCATTCTGCCTGTTCTAAGTTTGTCATGGGCCATCTTTCCGATGCTTCCAATTCTTGAACAGAGGCTTCCAATACTATGAAGTCTTAAAACGATCATGATTTCGCTCTAAGAGGGAGACGGAGCTATACATAGCGAATAGCACTATCCCGTTTACATCATCGGAATTGAACGGCATTAGCACGTCATAGTAGGGCTGCAGGGTTTCGGGCAGTCTTACCTTGGTGAATAGTTTTAAGATGATATTTAATATCAACTAGTTATCTCATGAATGATACCGGGTTAACAGATAGAGGAAAACCTTGAGGAAACCCACGCGATAACATCTTTATAAAAACTGATATAATGTAGGTATGTACATATGTATATGGGTATGTGTATATAATGTGCTGGCCGCTGAGAGCGATCAAATGATCACCTGTCATGTTTGAGATGCAGGTACTTACAATAGGTACCTACGTACTGGATATCGTTCGATGTAAGTATAAATAGGAAGGTTACTGATAGAGTTGTTGCTGTACCTATAAATAAAAGGAGATTGGACTATTCAGCCCCACCCAACCACCAAATAGCGTGAAGATGTATGCTATCGAATTGGGATTTACTTTATTTAGAACACCTCACGTTCTATTATATAATGATGCTGTCGAATATTCAACTTGTCGAAAAAGATGAACACATTATGGCACAATTCTGTATCTAACTTTAGAACCAAGTCTATTAAAAAAATATTTAAAAAAACATCACAATTCAACTGAAAGACATCTAGTGCTGGACACAGACCTCTCCCAAGCATCGCCAAAGAAAAATCAAGCACTTAGGTAGGAACCCATTGAATGCATCCTTGCCTCTCTCACTATTTCTGCCTCCGACACGTTTCGACAATCTAACACGTGTTGTACTATCTGTCCTTGCACCAACAAGAAACATAAAGCCAAACCACTGCACAATTTAATTAGCAGTGACTACGCATAAAGTGCATATAATTTCCCACTTTAGCCGAGACTCCGCTCTAAGATCTACGGTTGTGTAAGACCGGCTTTCACTGGCGCATGGAGCAGGGCTGCGCCCGCGCAACGTTGCGCAAACCAAGCCTTGACTCCGATAGATCATACGACGTACTTCCTCGGTTTTCATCTGTTCTGTTCTATCTTTAAGATAAGATTATATTGAATTGTGCTAAACATGGTTATCTCCTCTTAAAGGGACGATGCCCGTAGTTGTTGTCAAGTAGTTAGTGTCACATTCATTTAGCGTCCATTCACACTTGCCCGTATCTAGTGAGCTGTGACTTTGTAAGTGACTGACATAGACACTTAGCTTAGGCTTAGCTGGGACTTCTGCGAAAGCCGCAGAGCCTGTCGTTTTGTGCGACGCAGGTCTTCTCGGGGCAAGAGGCGCAATGGGCGTCGGAGGATAGAATACGCTGCCCTCTTCCGGCCCCCCTGACTGGGTCCTGGTGGCGGAGCGTGGTGTTCCCGAGCGCCCCTCTTTGACGTGGCGGGCGTTGACGCGAGGTGACCCGCAGAGGCGGGCCGGCATCAGCCGGGGATCCGAGGAAGTCGCATATGTTCCTGCGATCCCCGGCATAGGTGGGAGATGGAACACCGGGGTGGTTTTCGTCAGTAAGAGTCTGACAGACCCCTCCGCCCACCCCAGGGCGGAGGACATCCATGCGGATTTCCCCCCGACATCAAAAAAAAAAAAAGGCTTAGCTGGGACAGCCGGGGATTATGGAAGTCGCACACGTACCCGCGATCCCCGACGAAGGTAAGAGATGGAACACCGGGGTGGTTTTAGTCAGTAAGAGTCTGACAGACCCCTCCGCCCGCCTCAGGGTCCGCCCGCCTCAGTGCGGAGGACATCCATGAGGATTTACCCCCGAATAAAATAAAAGGCTTGGCTCAGACTGGTACCATTTAAGCCTTTCGTCCGAGTGCCCCAACAGGCGTTGCACAGAAGGGCACGGAGCTTCTTCTTAGTGCTGATGGTGATTGTTTGTTTTCCTAAAAAAGACAGGGGCCTTTTAAAGGTGTGCCCCGATAACAAAATAAAATAGGCCTTTCGAATGAGTCTCATTATTCGTTTTGTAATTGTGTTGGCCAACCCCATTTTAGCAATGGGGTTGGCCTAGCAATACAACTATAACTATAATACGAATGGTCTTACAAGAGATTTAGGTACCGGTTCATTGGAAACTCGATCGGGTTTTCAGAAACTTGAGTAGGTAAGGCTAGCTAGAGAAATCGAGATTATAATAAATATACCACTAACTGAAGACGTCAATGACTCCTGGTTTTTCCTATGACGGTTTAAAACCTGCATGAAGGTTAGTTGTTTTCCTCGTTCGAACAGGTGGTTAATAATAATTCATATTAATTTACTTTACTTCTCAAAGGACTGGCCCAAAATCGCAGAAGATCGGGGTAAATGGAACGAGCCATGAGGCTTTTGCCATGCAGTGGGATAACACGGGCTTGTTGTAAACTCCCGACCACAAAGAGGGTTGTTATAAGTTTGACGTGTGTAACTGTGTTCTTAAACGTATGAACCGATTTTAATTTAGTTATTTTTATACAACAACTCGCCGTCTTGTGAAATCACACACAGGATCCCTCGAAAAAGAGAAAAATACAATGCAGCCAGATTTTGGAATATAAGTGTTGGCAACCTAGTGGAGCGTGCGCCATCTGTTGTTGGTGTCCGGAACTACAAGCGCCACCTAGCTAGCTGTGACGTTAACATCGGATCACCGCTGTTGGTGGTGGGGATGAGACCGGCTCGCTCGGGAACTCGGCGCATCTGGCCTTTTTTGGTCTCGGACCGTTCAACGGAACACTCGTCTTTTAGCTCCATTATTTAAAACGGAACTTTATTATTTAACTGTTGAATCTATCGGCTGATTTAAACTAATTCGTTCATACCCTCAATTCACTTTTCTAGAAGCTTTTGTTTTACAAATTAATGTTTGCTTAAAGTTAACCTTATAGAAAGATTTTGTTTGCTTGATAATAGTTAGTGTTACTATTTAAAGTACCTACATCTACGCGTTAATAAAGTGATTATTGTATGGTAATATTGTGTTATTTTTAATATCAGAAGTGGGATCCACGCGTCATGGGCAAACGCAGACGTTATCGCAAACGAGCACAATCGTCGTCGAGTAGCAGTAGCACGAGTACGAGTGCTAGAACGCCGTCACCTCCGCCCAGAAGGAAATCAAAGGTATCGCGTCATAAAGATACCAAAGCTGTGAGTACCTTACACAATATTATACCTGAGTTTGACCCGTTACATGACGATATCAATGCTTGGCTTAATATTATACAATCCTATGCGGCAACGTTTGACTGGACCGACGAAACGATACGTTATCAAGCTCTGAATAAGTTGAAAGGCTCTGGCAAAGTCTGGTATGACTCGTTGTTGCGAACTGATAGTCAGTGGCCTACATGGAAATGGAACGATTGGAATCGGCGTCTGGCTAATAGTTTTCAAACACGTCGTAATATGTTTGAGTTATTAAAAGAAATTATTAGTAAAAAACCAGTGGAAAACCAATCACTATATGAATTTTATTTTGACATCAAATGTAAAGTTGACCGATTATCTTTAAACTTTACTGAACAAGATATTATATCTATAATTGTCGGGAGCATAGGCGATAGCAATATAGGAGCATCTATTGAGGCGAGTAATTTTAAATCTTGTCATGATTTAGCTAGTTATCTTCATGGTCGTACCTACAAAGGCAAAAACACAAAACAAACCAGTTCGGGTAGTACACGTGAAAATCAATATAAACCAGTGGAGCAATCGATTATTTCTAGCCAGCCGTCTACTAACGTTACCTCTTCAAATAATAACGCCAATTCTAGTAGGGCGCTTGAAATTAATCAAACCGGTTCAACACATATTCAGAAATCTATTAAATGTTACACTTGCGGTGGAAATCATAAAAGAAATCAGTGTGATCTAATTAAATGTAATTTTTGTAAAAAGAAAGGCCATGTTGAGGCTGTGTGCCGTAGTAAGAAAAGTACAGGAATAATAACACCAGAAACTGAGGAAACCAAATTGATCCTTACCCCTGATCCGCGAGATAAATTTATTAAAACTGTTAACATTGGTCACTTTGTCCACGAGGCATTTATTGATACGGGAAGCAGTTGTTCCCTGATTTCCGAATCGGTGGTGGAAAAATATTCACTCCAAACTAGTGCTCTACCCTCACCTGTTTTGTTACAAGGTTTTTCTAGGCACAACTCTAAACCTGTCACTCGAAAAGTCACTTTAGACTTAAAAATTGACTGCGTGTCTTTAACTGGTGTGAACTTCTACGTTATTGATGACTTAGTAGGTTGTGATGTACTTATAGGCCGTAACATAACGGAGCGAAATGACTTGATATATTCACGTGTAGGTAATTCACTCAAATTTGACTATGCGCAATCACTTAGTGAATTTTGTGACGCTATATTTGAGACTAAAATCGATACTGACACTCACTTAAATGAATTGATTTATTTATTTAGACAATATAAACAGTGTGTCGCGACAGACATAAAAGAGTTAGGGAAAGTGAATAACCACGAAATGGTTATTACACTGACAGACCCACGACCGGTGCAGTGCAGACCTTTTCGAGCCTCTCATATAGACAGAAAGATTATTCGAGATATGGTGCAGGAATTAGTGGATAATAAAATAATTCAAGAAAGTAACTCCCCTTACGCGAGTCCCGCTCTGCTTGTGAACAAAAAGAACGGCGAGAAAAGACTCTGCATTGATTACCGTGCACTGAATAAAATAACAGTAAAGGACAAGTACCCAATGCCCCGAATCGAGGATCTTATAGATAGACTACAGGGTTATAAATATTTTACAAGCCTTGATCTAAAAAGTGGGTACTATCAAATTATTATGAGCTCACAGTCAATAGAAAAAACGGCATTCATTACCGAAGATGGCCATTATGAATTTCTGCGGCTCCCATTTGGTTTGGCTAATGCACCATCTTGTTTTCAACAGATGATGAATAAAGTGATAGGGAATTTAAGGTTCGAGAACGTCATTATATATTTAGATGACGTTTATTTAATGACACAATCTATTGAGGAAAATTTAAAGCTTTTAGAAAATATTTTACAAATATTTAAAAATAATGGGTTAACCTTAAATTTAAAAAAATGTCATTTCCTTAAAACTGAAATAGAGTTTCTAGGATACAAAATAAAACAAAATTGTGTAATGCCAAATGAATCCAAAGTGGAAGCCGTTAAGAAATTTCCCGTACCGAAAACTGTGCATCAGTTGCGACAGTTTCTGGGGCTAATTAATTACTTTCGCAAATTTATTAAAAACTGCGCTATAATTTCGGCCCCTCTTACTAAATTATTAAAAAAAAATGCTTCTTGGTCTTGGAGTTCTGTGCATGATCAAGCGTTTCAAATTTTAAAAGCTAAACTGACATCAGATAGTGTGCTATCTATTTTTGACCCAAATAAAGAAACCATTTTGTATACGGACGCTAGTCGAGATGGCGTTGCGGGTATTCTTGTTCAAGTTGCTGATGACGGTGAAAAACCTGTGTATTACTATAGCCGTCAGACAACTGAAGACGAAAAGAAATACCATTCATTTGAGTTAGAACTCCTAGCAATCGTAAGTTCACTTCAAAAATTTCGCCTTTATTTAATTGGTTCACCTTTCACCGTTATCACAGATTGTAACGCGGTCAGGTATGCGTTGACTAAGAAGGATATTATTCCCCGGATCGCACGATGGGTTCTTTCGACTCAAGAGTTCATGTACGAAATAAAGCATAGAGAAGGTACACGTATGCAACATGTGGACGCCTTGAGTCGAAATCCCGTTCCCTCAGGTGAGAGGTCGGAAAGGGAAATAATATTATCAATAACGGAAGGAGACTGGTTACTTTCTGTACAGATGCAAGACCCTGACATCAAGAACATTAAAACTGTTTTAGAATCTGGTGAAATAGATGACAATAAAATCATTTTTGACACGTATGAACTATTAGGCGGAAAAGTGTACAGAAGAACAGCCCAAGGGCGACGATGGGTCGTACCAAAGAGGTGTATATGGCAAATAATAAAATACAACCATGATGACGTGGGCCATTTCTCTGTCGATAAAACGTTCGAGAGAATAGGGCACAAATATTGGTTTTCTCGTATGCGTCACATCATAAAAAAATACATTAAAAACTGTTTGAATTGTATTTATTATAAAAATAAGGGTGGAGCTAAGGAAGGAGAGTTATACCCGCTGCCAAAATACGCGCAGCCTTTTCACACTTTGCATGCGGACCACTTAGGTCCGTTCGTTAAAACACGAAATGGAAATATGTACTTACTAGTTTTAGTCGACGCCTTCACTAAGTTTGTTTTTATCTGCGCTGTAAAGTCTACTAAGACATCCGATTTTATAAATGAATTAGATAATATTACTAAAATTTTCGGTAATCCGAAACGAATTATTTCCGATTCAGGGTCATGTTTTACTTCCAACTTGTACAAAGAATACTGTACGAGCAAAAATATCCGCGCGCATATTGTGGCAACGGGTATGCCTCGCTCAAATGGACAGGTAGAGAGATTTAACAAAACAATACTAGAATCATTAAAAACTATTGGGGCAGATACTACTGAAGACAGGTGGGATCAATATGTTAAAATAATACAGCAAGGATTAAACGGTACAATCCATAAAACTATTAATGCCGTTCCTAGTGAGGTGTTATTAGGGTATCGTTTGCGCGTTGATAATGATAATGTAGAGCCAGAGTTTGATGATGAATCGCTAGTGGACGTAACGGAATTGCGAGCAAAGGTAGATAAAAATATTAAAGCCAGTGCAATTTCACAAAAACAAAGGTTTGATAAAACTCGGTCAAAAGCTAAGATTTACGAAGAAGGAGATTTGATATTGATCAGAATACAGAGTCAGAGCAACGATGGTCGAAGCAAAAAACTCCTACCTACCTTTAAAGGACCGTTTCGAGTAAAAAAAGTTCTGGGTAATGACCGATATGAGGTAACTGACCTAAGGGGTTCTGAAAGGAGCAGTAAACCGTACAATGGCGTGGCAGCTGCTGAAAATATGAAGTATTGGATACAAATCGACGACTGGAAATTGGAGTAAGCTATTGACAATAAGGTCCGTGTTGGCAAGTCGTAGTTTTAAAGGTATGTATTACACTTTCCTGGCTGCAGTAAGTAAATTAATAAATACACTGTTTTATAATTTTATTGTAAATAAAACGAAGTGGCCATACAGACTCACATACAGAATTGCTTATATTTCACTCGCGAGACTAGAAAAACACTTAGCATAATCCTCGCCAGGATAGAAACATCAGCAAATGTGAATAAAGCTTGGAAAACATCTTGGTACATTTAAGTGTAGCGAAACGCTCTTTAAATGCAAGTGATTCCAAGTGGTAAGCTCTAGGAAAATCAGGATTCTTAAGTGTGGCATAGTCCCTTTAAGTACGGTTGACCTAGCAGTAATAGAGTAGGCATTTGCTGATGGTTCAAAAGCGGATTATGTTATTCATACTTACAGATTTAGAAAACAAGTTCTGATGTTGGTTTTATCTCAGTGTTTTTCCTAGACTCGTGGGGCGCCTGGGGCATGCGCCTTGCAGAATGGCCGTGTTGGCAACCTAGTGGAGCGTGCGCCATCTGTTGTTGGTGTCCGGAACTACAAGCGCCACCTAGCTAGCTGTGACGTTAACATCGGATCACCGCTGTTGGTGGTGGGGATGAGACCGGCTCGCTCGGGAACTCGGCGCATCTGGCCTTTTTTGGTCTCGGACCGTTCAACGGAACACTCGTCTTTTAGCTCCATTATTTAAAACGGAACTTTATTATTTAACTGTTGAATCTATCGGCTGATTTAAACTAATTCGTTCATACCCTCAATTCACTTTTCTAGAAGCTTTTGTTTTACAAATTAATGTTTGCTTAAAGTTAACCTTATAGAAAGATTTTGTTTGCTTGATAATAGTTAGTGTTACTATTTAAAGTACCTACATCTACGCGTTAATAAAGTGATTATTGTATGGTAATATTGTGTTATTTTTAATATAAGTTACAAATAGCCTCTTTTTTGAAACCCGTCATTAACGAGTAAGTAGTTACCGCTCTAGAACCAGTTCTTGTTTTGTTTGTTTCGTATTCATCTCTTCGATTAATTATTCAACACAGCAGTTTTTCGATGATACTAATTAAAATTAAAAGAACTAAATATATTCATTAACAACATGTCGACCTAGTTTTTTTAAATTGTTAGTGAACCATGCGCGGTAACGAATTCTCTCGATAAGCAAAAAAGTGAAATGTGTATAAAATAATAATTTCAGTTATTTTTATGAGTGTAGGTACAGCGTGGCTGGGATTTGTTGCGAAACGCTTGAATAACAAAACATGTGTGCAGGCAAGTTGTAAAATAAAATAAGTCATAAAATTTATTGTTATCATTTTATTCCTTATTTTTATTTATTTTTTCAAGTGACACCGTGGTCGTCTAACTAGGCTCTATTCTATCACAGTCTCTCAGTCAAACCTTATCGATAATCCATCATTGTTTGGTCCAAGTATAAGAATTGAAGCATTGCCATGTAAATATCACCTTTTTTACTTACTCACCTTTTTGTTGAGGATAGTTTTATGTTCTCTTTTAGTTAAAATAATTAATATTTATTATGTAAATGTGTGACATATGTAAGCAAGTAGAACTAATTGTATTGTACCATTTATTTATTTAAATTAGGTTTTATTTTTAAGTCTCTGAAATAAAAATTAAAAGCTTTAAAATCATAGTAGCCCACCGGTATAGGGAACAGTCCAAGCTACCGGCAATCAGGGCTCCAGACAGAGGGATCTCCAAAAAATACGAGCAGGGTCATTTTATATGTTTAACTGTATTTAGTTATAAACACGACTCTATCTAAAGGTAATCAATCAGGTATTGATTACCTTTAGAGTAAAGGTAATCAATCAGGTATTGATTACCTTTAGATAGAGTCGTGTTTATAACTAAATACAGTTAAACATATAAAATGACCCTAGAGATGTAAGCATATTGTACCCAGAATACCAGATGGGTGTACCTACATAGTACCGAGTGTACCAGATACTGTACCTACATAGTTAAATGAGCAACGCTATCATGTCTCGGTGGAGTTGGAACAATCAGTGGCGTGCACTCAGACGCCGGCCGGGTGGCCGCACTTGCAGCGACCGACAGGGTTCTGTATAATATACTAGCTACAGCCAGTCAGCCGGTTCGATCGCGTAAGTGTCGGAAATTATTCCAAGGGAACCATACTCCCGGGATAAAAAGCAGCCTTTGTGCTATTCTAGACTATTTTTTTTTTCCCATCCACCCATCCATCCAAACTTTGGCATTTTATTTTTGGCAGGAAGTAGCAGCAACCTAATACAAAAATTTAAATAGTCGGTAACAAATATGTTTTAATTTTGACGTTGCAACCGTATTCATTGCGTGTTTTAGGTACGTTGTTACGAATCTTTAAACGTATGAAGCAATGGATATGAAATTCCATTCGATGTTAAGGAATATGCGATTTTATGAGGTACCCTAGTAGTGCATGTTTTCGAGGAATTTTGCTAATTTCTTAGCTATTATTTCTTTCTTAATTTTTTATCTTACTACTTTTTTCCCTTAATTTCTACGGCATGTGTTCAGCTACATTAATTGTACATACATTTGGTTTTAAAATGAATGTTTCCTCCTATTACGATGTTGTTTTTTATTTTCAGCTACAAAATCGATAACGATTACAGTTTTTGCCATTGAATCGCAAATCAATTATTTTGTAGCCACTTATAATAGCTTTTAATACAGTCATTTAAATTTTTACTAAGTGTTTGGAAATGTTATGGGATACCATTTCCAAACACTTAGTAAAAATTTAATTCGCTTTATTAGAAAATGAGTTTGAAGATGCGTTGTGTAAGTGTAGTTGACGACTAGTAAACTAATACAGATTTAAAAATTCAAATTAAATTGTTTGTTTACAAATGCTTATTAAGTAACTATGTTTGTAAAAGGAAGTCCTGATGCCACTACGAAGATTCTTTCGCTACTGGAACCTGCCGCTGACGTAGCGATAGTGTCCGGTACCTACTGTAGGACTCATTGACGCTAAGCGCAACAAGCTGCTTTTTAACCTCCACAAAGAACAGTTTCTGTGAGATAGTTCATGCGAGCAGAGCCACAGGAAAATCTAGTAGTCTTAAACAAATAATAAGAAATATGACCTCTCGCACTGAGGCCACACCCTCCCGGATACATGCAATTGTTTCGATGCGTCGCGAATGTTCCCTGCTCACAAATAACCTGACTCGGACCGGCGACGGCCATAAGATACCCGACAGAAAGGCTCGTGTGGGCTGGCACTGGGGTTTATTCTGATACCTTATATGGTGGGTATGGGAGACCCACGTGACAGATTAGAGATCAGGTAACGTTGCACATAGTGCAGTCGGCACACTAGGCGGCTAATAATATTGCTAAAACTAGAACTGCCGCTGCTAGAGGAGCTCTAATACCAAGCTGGTTGTTTAGGAGAACCCAGGCACTTAGACTATAAAAGAAAAAAATACACGTAACATCTGCCAAACTGCTGTACAGTTTGTCGGCAGTGCTCTCCTGGATACAGTCTTGTGATATGTAGTACTTACCTATAACTACTTAATACTGTAGGTACACACATCTAGAAATAAGTTCAATGCACCAAGCCATACAATCACTATCTGATGTGATTGACTTTCGTTCGACTCGTGTTCCTTGTGATCGAATTCTATTAAACTGCTGTTTTTAAATTCGGTTCGTGAATTGTTTCTAGCTGTGTCCTAGTGTGTCGAGCGCAGGTTTTGTAAGTTTTTAAAGGCGTTTGTTTTCTTTTCACTGGTAGTTATTTAATTTCTCCAGCTATCGTAGATAGTTAATTCATTCTGCTTGGTATGTTTGCGCGGGGATTGGTACGGGATTGGGTTATGGAACGGGTTAGTAGATCTACCTATCCGCAAAACCAATCTCAGGCTTGACAACAATGTTAATAGAAGGCTATATCAGGGTTAGGTCAATGGCAGAGTAGCAACAGAATCCATTGCAAGGTGGGATAAGAGATCAATCGATATTGTTTGCATAAAATATGCAGGAGCAGGTTACTAGCCAATCAAAAGAGGTGGATCTCAACAACTAGTTTACTATAGTTACATTCAAGTGTTACTGTTCTATCCTGATCCTAACTCATATTTTAAATGAGAAAGTGAGTGTTTGTTTATTTATTTATTTAAACTTCATGCACAAAGGTGCAATGGCGGACTTAACGCCTTAGGCATCTCTAACAGTCAACCAAGGGTGGTGGTTTGTATGTTTCTTACGCTTTTTGGCCTAAATAGCTGAACCGACTTTGATTATTTTTGGTACAGAGTAAGATTAGGTTACCCTGAAGGTTATAGACAATTTTTATTGGAAAAATCTATAATAACGCAAACGAAGTCTCGGGCAAAAGCTAGTAGACTATATATAGTGTGAGAAATTAGGTAATCTAGCGGTTGCTTATCAAGAATACAAAGTCTGTCAAATCTCTGATCAATGTCCCAGAATACTGGGATTCCGATCGAAAACGATTGAATATTGTCATTTACAAACATTTTTAACTTATCATCTTATCCGGCCTTAAAAATAATATTTTTATTTATCGTTTTTGTATTTATCAAGATATAAGAATGTTTTTTAGACATGTAAGCAACAGTACAGTCCTTGATAAGTCCGGGGATTTTTTGATTCCTAATTACGGTACACTTGTAGGTGATTCTTTAATTATTATTCTTAATTTTACTCATGATTGTGCTCTTTAAACACAATCAAGCTTATTCATAAGAAAACACTAACCTTAAGCTTAGTTTAAATTCTGATTTGCAGATTCTTTATTCTGAATGGATAATTTGAATTTTGAATCTGGTTTGCATATGGTTGAAAAGTTTTTGAAGAGAAAACTTCTTTAGGCGAGTTGAGCACTTTTTGGGTGAACAAAAACATGGAACTAGAGTCATCGTCACCGAACGTTTTAGCTTTCGCTTAGTTTTCACTTCTATCGGCAGTCCCCAAAGACTGCCCCGCATGTTTTATATATAAATAAGTCTGGATTATCTTATATTATTTTTTTAATAGCTCACCATCTTTGTATCTAAGGCTATCTGCCTAGAAAACACCGAACACTAAGTCAACTCAAAAGCAGTTCTTTCACATAGTTAAACACGAAGTAAGAAAAGTAGGCAGGTAGGCATTCTGTAGGTCATTCATATCGGTCTCGACAACACGTGCAAGTAGTGAGAATTACTTACTCTGCATTGTTGAGCACGTGGTAACCGACATTGTTACGCTACAATGATTGCGTTCCACCGTGTTTGTAAACATTGATGATCGGAAAAATGCCTGTTGAATAAGATCTACAGCTTGCTTTCCTTTGAAAATAGAACCTCGAATGTCAAGCATTTTGCTGTTGATGAAGATGACTGAGTGGTCCAGAGGCTCTGGTGGACAAAGTGCCAGTCTGCTAGTAAATACGATTGATGAAATGCCCAAATATAAAGGAATGACAACGTGGCATTTCGACAGCGTTTGTCAATCCCATATATTTTGACATGCTGTCAATCTCCTTCACCGCGCTACTGCTGACAGAATGTCACTTGTCTAGAACCTCGAGGGAGTTGAGCTAATGAAACTTGACAAAAACAATTCTGCTTAGAACCATAGTAAGTAACTTCAAAGTACCGCAAGCGCCTGCGCATCTACGCTCAAGGTGATCCACGTTAGGTATGCGGACTGGCATTACCACCTTGAAATCAAAAATACAATATTTTTACTTAGCGCTGTGTGACGTGGAAATCAAGCGAAACTTGTCGTAGGTCGAGTTTTAAGTTTATCAATAGAAACTCTACACGCAATAACTTTTCAAAACAAGGATTATAATGGTGCAGAATTTACAAAGAATTCAGCATAATTTAGCTTTAAAACAGGCTCACTCAACAGTATTTAATGGAAAATGGAAATACGTCTATTTAATTCAAAACAGGTGTTCAAATATGATGATTAATCATCAAATTGATGTAATATTTATGTTTCTATGGATCATGCAGAGTCAAGGATGCGCGGGCGCACGACGGGACGAACCGTGCGCGTTCTGAATTCAAATAATCATCACTTTTATAACTACTTTTGTTATGACTATTATCACAAGTGCTAGACTAGAAAATTGGTGCGATTTAGGTAAAATGTGTCGCTAAATTGTCACTACAATATTTTTTTCGACTTAATAATTTACTCCATTAAAATTGCTTTAATATCTTCTATTACTGCGGCAGTAAAATAGGTAAAATACGGTATTTGTGGAACTAAGAAACAATCTAGATACCCGAACTAGGATGTAGTTTGTCCACACAGGAAGTGACACCGTGACCTTTGATACGAAAGGTGAAAGAGCTGTTACTGCACCATTTAGGTCGTTTAGAAACTTTGTACCAGACGTTGATAAACCATTTTGCGAACCCTACTACAGCTAGGCGAAGTCGTGATAGACTTGTAAGAGGACTAAGCTCAACCAGAAGATATAATGGTCAATGGTCTACATTTCCTATTAAACTTCAAAAGTATTTGGAAAAACACACTGACTAACAGATTTTACAGAAAGATTTTTCTTTTAACAAACGTAATATTTACTTAAAATATAAGAGATTTGGGGGCGGCATTTGTCTATCAGTGAGACAATAAGCTAAATAAAAAAGAAATCTATATATAGTAGGCGCCAGATAATCGTGGAATAACGGTCATTGACCCACCTACAATTATTGACGTTTTTAATTTAAAAAACGGAATTAATGACACAAAGCTGTCCCGAATCATCATCTCTCGTGATCCTTAACATTGTCTAATAATGAAAAACGATTCATATTTAATTGTTCAGGTACCTATGAACAGTTATTAGGGAAAGGTCAATATACTTTATTCCACATTTATCTGGCGCCTACTATATACTATACTAATATAATAAAACTGAAGAGTTTGTTTGTTTGAACGCACTAATCTCTGGAACTATCAGTCGGATTTGGAAAGTTCTTTTTGTATATGATAGCCTATACGGGAACGGGAAATTCCAACGGGAACGGGAAAAACGGGATATGCGCGTACGAAGTCGCGGGCAAAACCTAGTATGGGTATATTGTTGAAGAGCGAAGGCCAACTTTAATAGAGAAGCTAAGAACATTGATCACCACACTTGATTAAGACGGACTGGTGATTGTCTTTTATAATGTAAGAAGTATTTTTCGGAGACAAAGGAGTCTTGACATCACTTCTCCATAACTAGTCACAGCTAATGAGCTCAGTAGCTCTGGCTATCCAGTAGATACCGGCGCGTCATGCTCTGATAACGACCACGACTGAACAAGTCAACAGTTAACTAAGTGTGTATACGCTAACATCTCGTAGGACTGCTGTTTGAGTTGAACTTAAAGAAACAACCAAATTATGCTTATTGTTTAGTTATTTCAGTGTTTACTTGTAGTTACGAATCAAATGCTGAAATCTGAATGATGTGCCCGATTATTTGGGATGTTTACAAACGTTTTTAAAAACATATATAAAGTATTTATTAGTAGTTCAAACGCAACTACGTAGATAGTATTAGGGACAAGTGCTGTTCCTAAGAACAGCTATGCTGAGAAGATTGAACGCGATTAGAAATTAATTTGCGCACCCTTAATATAATGTTGTTTAATATTGATCATACTGTCTGACAGCCATTTAAACTTGAATTATGAACGCAGACTATGTTGTGTATGAAGTTCTCTTAGAATAGAGGGTGTTCACAGGTAAAGCTGTCCTTTGGTACAACACAAGCCCATTCTTAATTTATAAAAGTTAGCTCTCTACTAGAATGAAAAGGAGGAAGATAGATATGGAAGAATAGAGTGAATGGTAACGTGCTGGTTGATAGGGGAGAACTGAAGAGAACGTGTTGCGCAGACCAAGAGTAACATGGGAGGAAGATGATGGTGGCAGAAGGATGATGACATGATCAGCTCTTCACAGGAAATAAAACCTTGGATATAGGTCATCCTCATTAGATGCTGCTGATCCAAGTTATAAGGTGCCCGCGACTTAAAAAAATAACCAAGACTTTCATATGAAGTTAAACCACCATTTTCCACGTTTAGACCCTTAGTTGAAATTGTGTATTTATTAGTGGTTTTTGCCGTGTGTTGATAGTCAGTGAAGACAGATGATTTTATAAGTGTAGATAAATAGCTTTGTTGTTCCTATTTTGCGCAGCCGCGGGTCACACAATATAAATGTTATAAAATTAATTTTCCTTTTATTTCTACCTATATTGTGTGTATCTGTGTGTGCTAAATAAACTATTTTTCTTTCTCTTTTCTTTTTTTTCTTTTCCTAAGCTACGTTTGATCACCTCTTTGGAAGAAAAAGGAAACCAATCACACTTTTTGCGAATGGTGTAATAGTCAATGGAGCAACCAGAGCGAACAATCTGCGACGCTTCAGATTCACTCGGCTGATTGCTTTTACACTGTTATTGTAAATAGTTACGTTATCAGCGAAGTTTGTTTTGTTGAGAGAAACTGGTTATTGTTTTGACTTGTAGCACTCGCAGTGGAATCTGTATCGCGTTTCCCAGTGTCTGGGTTTTATTTAGTTTAGATAGGCAGCCGGTCCCTTTAAGATACTGTGATGCAGTTGTATCCGTATACACTGGAAGCTGATTACCGATGACCTGGTGAGGTTCGCGGGTAGCCGATGGATGCGAGACGCACAGGACCGGTTGTTGTGGTGACACTTGCCTATGCTGGCCTATGTCGAGCAGCGGACGTCTTTCGGCTGATATGATGGTGATGATAATGAAGTAACTCAATAACTTTTAGGATATTTTTTTGAGAAAAGGACGAATATTCAGACTGTGTACCTACTACATGAGTGTCATTTCTTTAACTTTGGCCACCCATTGCACATTGTTCTTCAAAAAACCTGTCGCTGTAACATTGATTGTGCCCGCGTTATTGTGTTCAATTCGCAGCGTCATGGATATAATGTAGCAATGACTTGTTGGGCAATGGCCGCTGGGAAATGACTTTATTTTTGACATTGCAAGGTCAAGCTAAGCAAAGTTATTCACAAAAAATATGGGAATGGATGATTGGGTGGCAAGTCTTTCTGCATAGCTGCATGGTGATAGGAAATATACATTAGTTTTTTAAAGGATCATGAAAATATAGAACAGGTTTGGAATTATAATCTTTCCTATGAATTTGATAGGAAGTAGGTACCTAATTAGATTGTATTGATTTATCAGCGGAGTTCTATTACTTACAAGGATTAGAAAATCACATTGTCACATTGAAAACTTGTTTGATTTTCTTTTGTTTTCCGCTCACATGTTACGAAACCCAAAACATAGATCGTCGATATTGTGACAAACTCCATATTTGGTGTAATATCCATCATACTTACACACTCGCACGAATATTGTTTAGCAAACATAATAGAATAGTACTACGGATGTTTACTACCGCGGCCCGCGGGTTCGCCTGCCTGTGTTATGCTTGTTTTATTGTAGAAGTGAGTGCTTTGTAAATATGGGTGACCTTTGGTGTGTGTCACCTGTTGCGGGGTGCGGATGTACCTATGTAACGGATGTAAACACGTTACTTTTGTATGCAGGGAAGTGTTGGTATCTATTGCAGGCTTTTGGACAAACATCCTACTTACTACTTTTGTATCTAATCACTATTGTAGCAGTTCCAAAATGTAGCTACTAGGGCTATACCCGAGAATAAATAAACGTAAATGTCTTTCCAAAAGAACTGAAGAGCGATAAACGTGATAGAACGATTAATTCTATGTCAAAGCCAAATGAAGAAGAAACATATTGAGATGTGGCCAAAGATACATACATAGGTAAACATATCCTATCTTATAGATTTGGGGTTTACGTGAACGTATCACGTAAAAATCAAATCTACTGATGAAAATTGTAAAATGTGTTATTTCAGGAAATAATTATCCGAAAACTGATTTGAAATTTGTTTCATTGACAGAAAGTTACACTTAAGCTAGCTGTCATAGTCTACTTTTCATCTCGGAAAAACTCATTTCCTGTAGGATAACCAAAGAAGTGAGGCCCGAAGAAAAAGCTAGTGAAGGATTATTAAACATCCCGGAAACATTAAGACAACGCACCATTTTCGGCAATTTCACGCTCCACGCCTGTCAGAGGCACACTGAACGATCTGCTGTTGTTGCTGAGGAGTCGCTAATCGTGTAGTATTGTTCTTACACTTACAACACCACACTTCTTAATAGTGGTGAAAACAAACTGGTTTCTATTTCACTTCCGGGTGTGAATAGTTCAATTGTTCAGATGGTAAGTGGACGAATTCAGTGAAATTAGAAGTAAACACTTTTTACTTGGAAAAGCTTCATTTACACTTTAATAAAGTGTGATTGGGTATAATTTATCTACAGCAACAGTGATATGAAACTTTATAGTTGTTCATAATGATGAGTATACAGTTGTATAATTATATTTTTTTTGTAACGCGTTGTATAAATACTTAGATGGAATATATTTTATATTGCTGCTTACATAATATAATCAATTGATCAATGTATTTTTACAAAAAATTATAAAACTTATATTTGAAGAGAGTAACTATGGAGTTTCTTGTCCGTTCTTCTCCATAAGAATCTACTTTTTGCGAATGGACAACAGCTAGAGTCACTGATATTTTAATTTCAAACTGTAAATTTGACGTTCAAAAGTGCATTTTAATGGTCTAGTTGAAATAAATGAATTGACTTTGACTTTATTTTGTAGTACCAAGTAGTCACAACATTTTTTAGCATGAAAAGTTAAAAGCTTACCAATACCTGATATCAAGGGCTTTTACGAAATACCCACAACGTTTAACAGGATTGCGACAAGTAAGCCGACTTTTAATTACATTACCGGCATTGTTTGAGAACTTGAACCAAAAGCCCTTATCAGGCAGCAACGGATGACGAAAAGTGAAAAGTGGCCACTAACTTGTAAACCAAGGTCGGTTGCTCAACCGATCCGGTCAACTACTGGTGACCTTTAAATTATAGCCACTTCTGGTTGGCACGGATTGAGGACCGTTTTTTGAAAAGTAGTTAAAGAGTCTAGCCAAAAATGTTATGTAAGTAGGTAGTGTTGTTTGAATTCATTATTTAAATTTTAATGTTGAGGAAGTTTTATTTCACAAAGAGGAGTTCAACATTTTGCATTATCTAACTTGTACAAATAACTAGGTGAGTTTTAAAGTTTTGGTAGGTTGCAAAAAACCTTCATTCGGGAATATATCATAGAAAAGGTTTTTCCTCTGCTGAACTGAAAGTTTCTTGGGGATAAATCTTTCAGCTGAAATAATGGTGGCCGTTGATTTGTTATTTATTAAATGATTTCTGAAATCTTTTGTATCCAAGGACCAGCGATAAAACCGTTGCTAACGCGAAACGAATGCAGCCTGACCTTTAGAAACCTGTAAAATACCTACATCTAACTACTAATTATATAAACAACATAAAAAAAAACTATTAATTGAAAACATCACTTAGTCATACAGCAGTGAAAACACGGTGTTATGTACCAGTAATTGTCAAAGCGCGGCTGTGACCAACGCACCGCGGCGTGACTTCAGACTACTGGCTACTGAAGTGATAAGCTGTTGAAATCACTCACCATATTACTGGAGGCTGTAAAATGTTAGAGTGGAAGTGTCATTGTTTTTATTGTTCTTTCCCATATGCAATGTTTGAAGTGGGAATGAGCTGGTCACTTCTGCCGCATGACCAATGCTTCAGTTATGGGCCAAAATAACCTCTATGTGAAATTGATTCTTCAAGCGGAGTCAGAGACAGAGAAAGTGAATATATAAACACTAGTTTTTGCCCGCGACTTCGTACGCGCATATCCCGTTTTTTCCCGTTCCCGTAGGAATTTCAGGAAATCCTCTCTTAGTGCTCCCCTACACTCCCCAAGGAACCTACATACCAAATTTCAGCGTTCTACGACCGCTGGCTTTGCGTTGTCTGTAGGTCACTCAGTAACGAAACAGTTTAATATACAACGTAGAACTTTTACTATGGGACCACCACTGAATTCGCGAAAATAAATTGACTTCCCCATATATTTTTGTGAGCATAACTCGACAAAATGTACTGAACCGCTAATTATTTTCCGCGGTTTCGGGGTTGGACCTATAGTAAAAGTTGTTAATAATGACGAGTATAACGACCCCTTATGAGGTATTGCGTTTATTCTGATACACGTTGTATATCGATTTTAGATATTTTGCGCAAACTAACTTTAGACTTAGGTTTCCTGCGTATGCATATGAATTGTCATTAAAATCCGTTCATTCACAATAAGGCTTTGCCAGACTGTATAAAATACGGTGTGGAGCTGTTAAGGTTGATATAAAGCCACATAGTGAAGAGTGCACAACAATTACATATTGCATTCGCAGCCGGCACTTGTAGCTATACAGCATAACAGGGAAACTATCTGCTGGAACTGGTTTGTTGAACCGGAATCTAGAGTTTATTGCGAGTCTGCCGACTGTTCTCTCAGAGCCTTAGCATGCCTAGTGCCTATAGTATAGGTACCTACCACCTAGTCATCTTAACTATTGTTGTAACGAGGTAAAATTGCTTGTTTGTAAGTGACTTATCTCCGGAAGTCCTATTAAAAGAAATCTTTGTCTTATAGGAAGCTACACAATCATTAAATGTAGCTAGAATACGGGAACAAGCTTTGAAAAAAATGTCACGTCAAATTTTCTTGCAATGTCAAGAATTTGATTTGATTTTTTGATTTGTGGACCAAGTCATTTTGGTACCGACACCGATAAAGCTATTCTATTTTCAAAAAGAAAAACAACAATTTTGTTCTTTATAAACTGGTCCTTACATCCGAATTCAACGAATAATTGATAATGTGTCATCATGCCCATTCATTATTTCCAAAACACGAGGCATACCGTAAACTATCCAAAGATATGCAGAAATCATCACAATTTGAAACGAATTTTGTAAACAAAATGGCTACCGAAAGAAATCCAAATGTTTTTAATAACACTGAACTTTATTTTGAATTTCCTACTGGACGGTGAAACGATAACAGTATCGCAAAACTAGTCAGTTTAGTGTTAAATCGACAATATTTAAAATGATTTGGTTTAGCTTGTTTTGTAAATAAGGTGGTGGATATGACGAATACATTTCCATGTTTGGTATCGTTTAGTAGATAATAATAATAAAAATAAATAGTCCTGAACGATTTCCGCTATGGCGACCGATGTCAACGGAGACTAGGTAGCCATCGGCGCGGGACATGTTGTAGTGCTCCAGTGTGTGCGCAAACACAGGTGCATTCCCTCTTCCATCGCTCTCGTAGTCAGATGGGACGGCAACCCGACACGACCGGAGATAGGTCTGGTGATCGGGAGTAGATAGTGTGTTAACAAATGTACCTAGGTATGCTTTTAACAGTAAGCCTCTTGATATGATGAATGCTTGAGTTTGTTTGTTTATGATGGCATAATGGAGTGTGCTAGCTAACAAGTGTCAATTAATATCATTTAAAATTTGATTTGATTTGATTTGACATATTACACATATTATTTTTCTGCGACATGTTTTGTAAACTTACTTTGCATACTACTGTATAAATTTAAGTTTTTAAAACTTAACAGACAGATGTGTTGCTGGGGAGTTTGTAGCGCCACTTCTCCTTCCCAGCTAAAATACTAGGAAGCGGTGACGGGCGGGCGTTTTGGGGGACTGTCTTTATGTAGAACTTTGACGTTCAAAAAGTGCTGGCACTCAGCCTAATTTGAATAAATGACTGTTGATTTTGATATTCAGATCCACTATTCCACAGACATTTCAAATACATTTTTTTGTCAAAATGACCTAACACGAATCATTTCATGAAAAGACACTGACGTGGCGGTCGTCAGTAAAGGCTAAAATTGATTGATTTGTGACTGCGGTGACAATAAGTAGGTATATCTTGCCTGTTATCAGATGGTTTGTAGCCAGATGGCTGATAACATTTAGATTACATGCTATAGATAGACCAATGTATGCCTATAGTAACATTAACTTGTAGTTATCTTATCAGAAGTAACTTTAGAGAAAGGTTCAACAAGCATTTTAGTGCTGGTTCCATCTACAGATCGTGTGTAAAACCTAGATAATATATGTCGAGATAAACCTAGTTTAAGATAAAAGGAAAGATTTATTTTTGTTTCATGATGTGTTTGTGATTAGAGACTGGCTCAACGGGTGCAACGATGTTTTTTGGTCGAGTGCAAAAGTAGAACTGTAGAACTCAGGGTCATCGACTTTTGACGGAGCAATGAAATGTTGAGAAATTATATTACTTGTTTAAACTTACTTTCAACTTGGATAAATGCATGCAAGTGTATGTGTAGTTGTTTTGTTTGTGTAGATACGAGTAATGTAGGAACGAGTTTCGTTATATTAACTGCTACTACTGACACCGACATTATTTGGTTATTCCTACTATACTGAAGGGATTACGTGAATACTTTCACTGATAGAAGTGTACACTATGCCATTGCGTATCGCTGAGCGCTATTTATATGCATTGTAATAGGCACTGTTTTGGGATAGCTCGCACCGCAAGCAGCGGGAATAGGCAATTCTGTAATAAAGAGTACTTAACTAAGCTGAGCTAGCAGTCCCAGTTTATTGTATAATAACTAACCTTAGTTCTATGTTTTTCCTGACTATATTAATCTACCTCTGTGCCAAATATCATCAAGATCCGTTTATCTGTTCTGACGTGATTGAGTTACCTACATTCATTCATCCATCCATCCAAACTTTCTCATTTATAATTATTATTATATATTATATTATTAGTATATTAAATAAATGATTAAATTAATTACATTAAATTAGTATAGATGATTATCCTCGAGCGCACATTTACAAAAATATTCATGTTCAAAATATCCAACATAAATAACGAATTGACTTCCAAAATACATATATCATAAAAACTCGAAATAATGTTGCCAACCAGTTTCGTAGCGTCATTAAGTTTGGGGCAAGCGAGAGGTCGCGGGGAGGACAACCACACAAGACAGGGGTAATACAGGTAGAATAAAACAATCAACAAAAACAACGATGTAGATCCTTAGTCGATCAGAGTTGATGGTCAGATTGAGTGGATAGTGACCGAAAAGCGTTACCGCTGACCATGAGGTTTGGGTTCGATTCCCGGATATGCCAAAGTGATTTTTCCGTAACAGTCCGTAGGTAGTGTCAATTTGTCCCCGGTTGATGGCTACAGGCTGGTAAGCCAGTTATGCTCAAATCAAATGTAGATAAAAGGGTACCCGCTATTATCTTTGATTTGAACATAACTGGCAAAAATTGTGTAGGTACTGCAGATACACTTCTGCTTAACCCTTCTGGACATGTAGGCGTGATGTTATGTTATTTTATGTGTACTCAAACAAATCGGAGTCCCGTTACATAAGTTTCCGTTACATAATAATAAATAAATAAATAAATAAGTTGTAACCTTTCTTGTAACCTTTGAATTCACGATATCAAAATTATGTACCGCTAATCTTGATAAACGTTTAGCAGGAAAAGCAGATTTGTACAGCAGAAATATTGTACAACCGCTTGTCATAGAAAAATGGAATACAATATTACTTAATCAAGTATTTGCGAACAGCCCTATTCAAATCCAACCATTTATTTTTAACAGATTCTTTGTTCTCCATGGAGAAGTTGAATTTGGAACCTCTTAATCAGAATTTAAAATAAATATAAATTATAGCAAATTTTGTTTTCATTACCTAATAAATATGTCTCAATATGTATTTTTCCGAAATTCTATCGTCTGTTTTCTACCAAAATCCAATTTATGAAATACTTTTGAGTCGAATTTCATGATTGGAAGTTCGAAACAGCAATGCCATAAAAAAGTGAACATGCGAGTAGTGGTATTACAGTTTTAAGACAATTTTTCCTGTTTCTACAAAGATCAGTACTGTAATATGATGTTATATACTATTATGTCGATTTAACTGTTGCTTTGTTTTCAAGTGTAGATATAAGTGTAAGTAATCAACTTGCTTCTTAATTAGATACATACTAAGTGAGAGCTTTTCTTTGTCTCCGTAATGAGTTCGGTGATAGACAAATAGTTGTGTTTAGTTTACTGACGTCATTGTATTTTTAGTTTGATTTGGCCGGGACTTTTGGAACATTTTAACTTATTAACGGTACCGGTTTATTGGAATAAAAATGTAGTTTTACCGATAGACGTAATCCGAGACCAGTTTTGTTTATTAATATGGAAATAATTAAATTAGCAGCCTACCACTAAAACCTTGGTCCTTGGTGTTTAATCAACTTGTTTTTGATTTATTTATCGATTTTTTAAATATCGATATTTGATTTAAATTTCGATAAATCAAGAACAAGAACAATGGTGTTTTTTTATCAAGTTTTTCTTATATTTATCCGATATATTCTAAATCTCTTGGTATATGAAGCGTCGGCTCAGTGCGCATGATTGCTGTGGCCCATTTTGTTTAATTTAAAACAATAAAGAGTCCCGAACCGATCGCGATCGGTGGTGCTCGGGGATCTTCGTGTCTCCGACTTGTGACGTCATCACCAGCTAGCGGATATCTGCACTTAAGTTTGTCTGTCACATGTGTAGTATGTGTACACTGAGAACAGGCTTAGTATCTATTTCCATACACATATTTGAATATATAATGTTATTGCACTGTAACTTTTACGGTAACATTGCAGCTTATTTCACACGCAGAGCGTCTTTATTTCCATATTCGCACTCGTACATAAAAGTCTGCCTGCGACATAATATACCCCTCTTCCCTACCTATTCAGTTTGTTGAATTAATTTTTAACATTCGGCTGGTTGGGGGCTTGCTTTAAAAGTCGAACACAATAAAACAAAAAATCCGCGCGCCATAAAGCCATTTCTCGTTTTTTCACAGAATATATTACCTACGAGCATGTTTACATTATTTTATTCTTCGCAAGTGTGACAAAAAACGTCGTTGGAGACATACGCGTGTACATTTTTTATTGCACTCTCGACCCATATTAAAAAATTTCGCCCATTTTTACCAAATATGCTACTATACTAGCCTATACCACGGAAGGAAGTTATGATGTTTTGACTTAACTTCACACACGTAGATTATGTAAGATCTGCCAAATCTGTGGGAAAACAAAAGAATGCTACCGAAGTGTACATGTTTATGAAAATATCAATTCTGTTGGTATTAGAGTCGCTATGTGAGTGGAAACTAACGCACAATATTGACAATCTTTAGGTACATGGTCGTGGGAACCTGAGGGCCCGCCATGAGAATTATAATATTTACTACAATAACGCCAAGTCGTGAATCATTTCACACATTTTACCACTTCGTTAATTTGTTCCATTATGAGAGAAATGGCGGCGGTTCTTTGTCCCTGTAGCGTATACAATGACTACGATTACGATAGTACACGGTTCATTCACGAGGGTTTTGCAGTAGGTATCTTTACAGTAACATAGAATCATAACATAAGGACATGAATTTGTCAATAGGTATAGACTCTAAAATACAAAATCTTGGTCCTTTTTCCCATATTGTTTTAGAAGCAAAAATGTTAAAAATCTAAACTTCTTCGCAGCTTCCTTGCGTCATGCATGTGCATTTTTCACGCTGGCGATGTCTCTCGCCGAAGCTACTGCTTACATACATCTTAAATATGCTACATGCGGGGTAAGTAGTTACGTGACTGACACAATCAACGAGAATGCCCTTAATTTTGACAATTCAACAACATTCACTGCGCTATGTAGCCATGTTGTCGAGCTCGAGCGGAGCAAGTTTTTGAACATAAAATACAACGGATATGGAATTTCCTTCAATGAAATGAAAATCAGTTGCCTAAGTACGAAATTCGGGAAACTATGACAATTATCATTGAAGCTATTTGAGTTAATATCAGCTGGTCTCAATAACATATCTACATTTAACCAACCGTCAAATTAGCTACCAACAGTAGTTGAATGACGTTTCAGCTACTGTTGGTAGCTAATTTCACAGTCGGTTAAAGTCTAACGTTAGTGAAACCGGCCGTAAATCTGTCAATTGACAGATTTAGAAATAGTCAGCTTTCAACTAATTTCCGATTAAATCAAATTCCTTAATTTCAAACAGACCATAAGGTATGTAAGGTATGTAAGGTAGGTAAGGTATTTAGGTAGGTATTTGATGAGAGACATCTATATATAGTAGGCGCCAGATAAATGTGGAATAAAGTACATTGACCTTTCCCTAATAACTGTTCATAGGTACCTGAACAATTAAATATGAATCGTTTTTCATTATTAGACAATGTTAAGGATCACGAGAGATGGTGATTCGGGACAGCTTTGTGTCATTAATTCCGTTTTTCAAATTAAAAATGTCAATAATTGTAGGTGGGTCAATGACCGTTATTCCACGATTATCTGGCGCCTACTATAGATGCCTCTAAATGGTCTTTCGAATTGTCGAGAAATGTCGCATGAATCAAACGGTGACATTGATCATACACTTTATTTTATTAGGTTATTGATAAATTGGCTCTTAAGCTGATTATTACCCTTCACCCTTGCTGTCACAGGAATTAGATACTGCGCAGTGACTCGCGGAGTGTCCCCAGCCGCCACTACGCTTGATCCCACCTGGTGCCCTACTATGACGTGCTAATGCCATCCAATTCCAACGATGTAAAAGGGATAGTTCTATACGCTATGAATAGCTTCGTCGCTCTCTTGGAGCGAAATCTCGATCGTTTTAAGACTTTCATAGTAGGGCTATCCTAAACTTCTAACCTAAGGCTGGTGACTCACTCATGGTGGAAACCACACGGCACCGAATACTACAGATAGTAAAGTAAATAAACACGAACTAGACCTCTGTTATCTCAGAATAAAGTGAACGTTCTTTAAGATAAGCTGACGGATCGAAGATGTTTTTCTCCGGATGTGTCAATATGTTGAGCAACGGGTGCTAACTATTTTTGTTTTTATTAATGAACGAGTGCAAAAGTAGTGAAAAACTTGTTGACATTAAGTTTGTATGTTTGTCTCCAAAGGATGCCAACAATATTGAGTAACTTTGCAGATTGATGGAAAGATTTTTTTATGACAATCAAGTTGCCCATTATTTTGACACTCAAATCTGATCTATCAACATTGCAGTTGATAGATGTTAACTACCGATGCTAACGATTTGAAGTAGCAACACTACTAGCCAACTGCCCGTTCATAGTAACTGTTTACTGCAGATCAAACACTGCACAATTTTTACGTAGCTTTTACGTGCTCAGTAAATTTATTTAATATATATTTTACACAGATATTTACAACTGTTTTAATAAATCCTTAACTAGATAACTTTATACGCTGGAAATAAAAATAACCCAAATTAACCCAAAAATATGGCGTCAGTACCTTGATTAAATATTCATTGTAATGCTTTATTGAAATAAGTAGGTAAATGTTTAAGACTGCTATTACTTTGTCCTTTGTTGTTTACGACATACATAACTCATACATAAGAAATACTGACATGTACTAACACAGCTGTGACCTACCATGAAACATGAATCGATGTTCTTCCAATATCAAATCAAAATACAATCCGATATACAGTAATATACAATTGAATATGACATTAAGCAAAGTTAATTACTGTATCATGTATATTCATTAAAAGTTTGAGCAGCTGAAATAAATTACTACTACGGGTAGAGACAGACAAAGAGCTCCAATATACACGTCATTACATTTGCATATTAATATCGTTAATATCGTTATCATTTACTAAAATGTAAAGAAGTATGTATCTATTGAATTTGGTACACATACGAACTTTTATGATTCAAACACGGACGCGTCACGTAAATAAATAAATGTTAGTAATGGGGGAAAAACTTAAAAAAAAAGTTTTTCAAGCTGTTACCGTTTGACATATCAAATGAAAGGGCTTATTGTGAGTTTTAATTTTATTTTCTCATATTTTGAAACCACAGATCTTAACATTTTGAAAAAAAAATAGATTATAGTTCTATAGACTATAGATTACAGGAAAACATTTACCTAAAATAAAACCTAAAACAACATGAAATAAAAATGAGATTCGCTCGGAACCCTTAGCCGACTCGCTCGGCCAGTTATAACATGTAATTAAATAACTTCGAGTAGTAATTTCAGATCTTTCTCACAATGTTTATAAAGACTGATTGATTACCTATATATATCCGAAAGCTTTGACCTGGGATGAATTAAACTAAGGTAAAACTACGTTTCGAAGATTACCGAAAGTAAAATAACTTAAATAACTGTAATGTGAACATCGTGTTTGTTAATAATAAGTAGTATGAAATAATATTGTCTATTATTAATTATTATACAGTCAATTACTTACAGTTACTAGATATATAATTTAACGCACACAATATCGTGATTTTCAATTATTTTGGGCCCAGTTTCTCGAACGAATAATTATGATCAGGATCACACAATTATTGTGACCGATTGTTAAACGAGCGTGGATTAGCACAGAATGATTCAATGAGTTTTCCACAAACCGGGGATTAGAGTCAAAGGAAAATGCACTGTTTGACAAGAAATGAAAAGTTGCATTGAACAATTCCAAAGGTGTTTATTAGGTAGGTACTAAATAAACAAGGACTTCTTAATTCACTTATTTTTCAAACTACGGTAAATAAGCCATAGGTAATTTTTAATAAGAATACCTATAACGTATGTGATTACAAATTACAACACAAAGGAACGTAGAAAATTATAAAATATTGTTGTTATCAATTAAAATTCTACGTAAATCGCGTTCAACAAATTGCATTCGCTCGACCTCGTCACAAATTGAGTTGTTAATAAACACAAAAATGTAAATAAATCGTAGTATTTGGATCTAGTTTACTCACGCGATTCAAATAACGTATAAATATGTATTACATGGTATGGTTACGTTATCGTTACGGTACGTTAATAAGAGTAACGTTAAGGCCGCCCTCCCTCACTGGATGGGAGTTGTAAAAAGATTATTAGAATTATTAACATATGCTTTGTTTTAAATACTGGAAAAATCGTAACTAATTTATACTACCTAAACTAATATTATAAAAAAGAAAGATTTATTTGCTTGTTTGTTACGATTTGGCTCAAAAGCTACTCAACCGATTTTAAAATCTTTCATCATTAGAAAGCTACATTATTAATTTTAAAAATAGGCTATATCTTATTTTAGAAAAAAATCCGATTTGAATAATTTAAAATGTAATTTACATGTAGGTACAGACACCAGCACATCAAGCTACAACAATCGGTCAAATTTTTTAATAGATTTTCAACTTTATCGCTAGAGTCTTAGGTTCAAGGTTGATCGGGAAAATTTGACAGTTTCGGGTAGCCTGATGTGCGTGTGTCATGTAGTACATAATTTTTTTGTATCATCAATTATAATTTTCTCAGCGCACGCCAAAACCCGGGTGGAACGGAAAAGTGGTGATTTTAGTATCATGATATTGTTCCTTATCCATTTAAATGTTTTGATAATTACGGTTGATTAAGTACATGTAAATACAGTTTAAATTATTCAAATCGGACCTTTAATTTAAAAGTTGTGACGGATATTAAATTGCTCTAAGTATGAGAAACGTTGCGGTTTGAGCGAACTGGGAAGAATCTTAATGCTTGGTCCGATTAACTTGAAACACGGCATTAATGATTTCGATAAAAAAAAGAATAACAAATGTTTGAATTTTTTTAAAATGAACCCCTAAAGGCCTACATTAAGCAGAACATCATGATCATCATCAGCCGAATGACGTTCACTGCTGGACATAGGCCTTCCCCAAAGGGGGGGGGGGGGGTTTGCCATTATCGCCACGCTTGGCAGGCGGGTTGGCGATCGCTGTGTGGCTGTTGCAATGCACAGAGAATGCTGCTGCCCCTTCTCTGGTGAGTCCCTCACACAACACAACGATTTTCATCAATTACCCAGCCATTTCTGCTGCTGATTCTGTGGTCTCAGGATCAGTGCAACTGCTCACCCCGTCAGGGGTTGATTATGCAAAAATGTTCAAGATCTGTTTCAATTATCCCAATTTTAGTTAGTTCATACCAATTACCACGTAAAATTGAAGCATGCGATAATGCCCTCCCCTAAAACTTAATCACCCCCTTTTCTTTCACGTGTTTTCTGCAGCTCTGACTCAAATCAGTGTACCGAGAGATCTGTGTCTGTATGTTTGAATGTCAACAAACGTGTGTACCTGTAGTAGTATCTACCGGTGCCTAACGTGTGCTAGCTAGTAGGTACCCCGCGTCGCCCCCAAAGGTCACCTGCGCGGGCGCCGCTCACTTCAACTGTTTGCTTCTATGGCTTCGTCAATACTTGTGTAATGTACCTTATGTAACTTCACACATAAGTATGACTTGTTCGCTTTTGAAATGCATGTAATCATGTTTCTTTGAAATTGATTGTTTTGACAGGCATACAAAGAAAATGGGGAAAAGTTCTCGCAACGTTATGTACTTAGTCAGTTCTTACAGACTTCATTTTTACAGTCGAAGTAATATAAAGAAAATCGGTTCTGGATTAACCTCAAAATTAACAATAAACCATTAGGTAGTACTTAAACCAAAGACGCGTAAAGAAACTTGTTGGTAAAAAATGTCAAACATTTGTAAAAATTAAAACACAAAGTACTTATTGGCCAGAATCCATTGTCCACCAACAGAAGTTATAAAAATATAACCCAAAAAGTCAATGATTTTCACACAAAACACCCGCTCATATCAAAGCCGCATTAAAAGCCGAAATAACCGCAATTATTTTACAAGGACGCCATAAAATAACACTTAAACTATGAAGTAACTAACAACTCACCAAATTATCTTCAATCAAACAAACAAACTTAAATCACAGATAACTGAGATTCTTCAGAAAAAAAAATTACAATAATACACTCGCGATTACAAGATCTATTTGACAGCTGTCAAAAAGTGGCGCGAACGTCCGCTGTCGTCGGGCAGCGATGGCGGAATGGCGCGAGCGACTGCACAAGCCACGGACCGAATGCGCCTGCGATTACAAAGTTACGACACCAACTTGTTATCTGTTCCACCTCATTGCGTATGCGACCATACGAATATGTGGTCTGGTCACTGCGGTTAACTCAAAGGGTAGGTATAGGTTGTGCCCCAGTCAGGTGACGTCATAACCTTGCACCAGATATTTAGGACTTAGGTTTCAGGGCAATTGGCGGTCAAAAAAGATAAGATAAGGTCTCGATATCGCAAAAAAAATTGTCAAGTTTAGGATCAAACATGTTTGTTTTTAGATCCTTCAATAACAATATTACATGGCTATAAATCTAGAAGATTTTGTTACGAACACAAAAGCGAGGTTCAGGAAGGAAGGAAACCGGATTGTAGAGCGGAATCTCACGACACATTGCCTAGCACTATAGCGTTCCCACGAAGGTAGTTTAGATCGCAAAAACGTTTGAATTTTTTAAAGAAGAACAAACAAACAGGCAGGGAAATAAGAATCTGATGAAAACTACATTATTACGATTTTTTTGGAAACAGGAGCCCGACATTGATAACTGAAAATAATCATCTGAGTTCGTCTTAACATCAGCTCCATCTCCACAATTTTCTGAAACAACCTAGGTACTGAGGTTGTTGCAAATGCAAGAATTTGCCTTTGGATGGACTGCAATCGCTTAGTTGATAAGTTTTTATCTTTAAGTGTTTCTGTGCGTTTTTTTTCAGCAGAATAAACTCATTTTCCTTCTTTCTATCAATATGGTCTTGCATTCCAACATTCCAAAATCAACCCTAATGTTTAGCCAGAAAACCAGTAGAAGGGCAGTAATAGTCTGACACTCCATCCATCTCCGCCCAGAGCGGGAGAAGTCATTTAATGATTTCTCATCCAAAAACAAAAGCTTGAAAACCAGCCAGAGTCAATTTAACCCTGCTACTTGTCGTCATTACCCTTGCTTGTCCTATGTTCCTTGGGGTGGTCATATGTTCGCAACACCGTTTTATCTTCCAGTCTCTCCTACCAAGCGTCACGCTGTCAATCACTCCTAGTTCTATCAAATTCTCATCACGCTCACCCCGTTACCTGTCCTCCGCCGTTACTGATAAGAGCTGCACCCACTACAAGCGAAGCCAGGTGACATACAACCTGCGCCCGCGTATGCTAACGAGTGCACGCGCAAGGAAGTGACGTAACTCACTCGTGTCGCGTCGTATTATGCGAGATCGAGATTATGTCACAGTTGAGACGTTACGAAAATTAATGAGATGAGGTATACTGTTTATTTAGAATTTTAGACTTTTAGCGCATTGGCTTGAATTCTTGTGTTGATGTTGGTGAATGTTTGTTTCTGTGACGTGGTTGGTACAAGCGTTTCTGGTGAGGGAATTTCGTACGATAAGCTTGATGAAAGGTCGCACTAGGGAGTTCAAGTAGGCTCCATTGTCAGGAAATAATTTCTAGTAACAGAGGGTCTGAAGGAAGACCGACTGTAGAAATTCTGAGTCCCAAACTTGATCTCAACTTTGTGAACACCTTGTGGGCCTTGTGGCCATGCTACTATTGCCAGAAGCCTACCATTCAAGCATAACATACCATTACCATGCACATTGCCGATGCTGAGCAGTTTTTGACATCATAATTTTGTTTTATGTTACGGTTTTAGATGGGAGTTTTTGTATTAAATTTTTCATTTCTTACAATTATCAAAACCATATGTTTATTTCTTTTCAAAATTGATTAAATATTCGACTAGGGTCTAAAGAAGTGCAGACGGAGGGTGTTATTAATATGTATGTTTTTTCTCACGTAAATAAATATTTCAACAAAACTAAAGACAGTTACTTTTTTATTATGTGTGTATTACACATAATAAAAAAGCAACTATCTGTCTGTGTTCGTTACCACGCGTCACGTCAAAACAGCTGATTAGATTTGGATGAAACTTGGTACACGAGCAGACCATGTTCTGAAACTTGTTCCAGGACAGGGTCTGCCCGCGTGTACCTACGTCCTAAAATAAGATGCTTATTATCCCGACAGTATGTTCCCTTGGGTTAATTTTCGACTTTCAGAGAGCCGCTGCTAGAAGCTAGTACCTACAGTAAAAAAGTAAAGATCAAGTTATTTTCAATCACCTACCCTTCAAATGCTTTGGATTATCACTCCAATGTCTCGCTGATGGTGGCGCGTGTATCGGATCTTTCAGTTCCCTTCAAAATGGTTGAGCTGAATGGTGCTGATGCACGCGTCATGTTCGTGAACGAGCGCCACTGGCTCATTTTAATATTTGATACTATAAATTATTTTTTCTTTCTTTACATTTTTCTCATATATAGAAGCAACGAGGTTAATGTAACCAGGGATTTTGTAAACATAAAATGATTTAAAAGAGTGTTCGTGGAGTTTCTTGCACGTTCTTCTCCATAGAGATCTACGCTTTCGAACGTGCAAATAGCTTCATGTTTTTGACGGACTGACTTTGAAAATTTAAAATTACCTATTAATGGTTTATTTAAAATAAATGCTTTGACTTTGACTTTAAATTTGACGGCAATATACTCGTTATGTTAGTATCATCATTTCTAAAATAACATCAACTTGCCGAGTCACCACAAGCCCCGCTCATAACTCACGATACTATCGAACTACGAGCACCTACCTCAGCACAGATAGTCGTCAATCAATCGGCGCAGGCGCACGCTTTGATCGTCGTATACCAGGCTCGCTCACTCGCGCTGCAAATGGCTCACGACTGCATACCTAATATAGAACTGGAATTCTTTTCAAATGCATACCTGCGGTATGAATCGATATTTTTCCGATGTTTAAGGTGTCAATCTACTTCAGGTTGGATTCGAAATTGCAGAGAACCGGGTGTAGAGCCTGTCTTGGGAAATCAAGCTACGCATGGTGAACTTTTCAAGTGGGAGTATTGACCAAAACACAGTGAGGAATAACGCAGCATAGACCGCCCGACTTTGATAAAAACCAAAATGCATCATTGGATTTTTTAAATATCAATATTCCTAGCTAGCTTTGACTCGAACCCGTTGATTTTAGAAAATTTCTAATTTTGTCTTTTTGACTTTTCGACCTCAAGGCACAGATTTTTATTTTAGTAGTGGTCAGTTCAAGTACTTATGAACTATTTTTAATAACAAGGATAAAATGCAGCATTAGCTACTAAGCTGTCAGTCCGAACTGATAGCTTATCTCAGAGATAACAATGGATTTCCAGGGTTGCGGAATTGTTCGAAATAGTTACCGCGTCCCTGGAACGCAAAAGGCATTTGGAGGAACACGGTTGGGTTTTAGTCAGTAAGAGTCTGACACTCCCTTCAGCTCCACCCAGAGCAGGCGGAGTCATTTGATGATTTCTATAAAAAAAAAACTATGATACTGAACCATGAACGTCACCTGTGCATTGCATACCTTATGTTGGGTACCTACTGTTGCATACAAGTTAATAAGGCGTGAACACATTTAGGACGTGCAGCGTATTGTTCTGAATAGTTAAAACAAAAGCAAATGTAGGCATTAAAATCTAGATGCCGTCTATATTGGAGGAATGGCTCCATATTAGATAACATGCTATGGTATGCACCAGATAAATGTGCAATAACGGTCGTTGACCCACATACATTTATTGACTTTCTTAATATCAAAAACAGAGGTAAAGTCACAAAGCTGTCCTGAATCGACTTCTATCGTGATCCTGTACGTTCTCTAGTAAGGGAAAACGTTTATAATTTATTGCTCGGGCATTACGAAGGGATATTAAGGGAAAGGTCAATGTACCTTATTGCAAGTTTATCTGGCGCCTGCCATAGCTGACACTGATGGGGGCGGTAGCGAAGTGTCCTCTATGTATCCTAATGGTTTGGCTTTAACACCCTTTGACACAATATTTGTTGAAATTAGTTCCGATATGTTAGGGGTCTTCTTCTGCAAAACTCTACAATTCGTCCTCACAGCAATTCATTGGTCTTCCTCCCAACTCTTGCCGCAAACTATACAATTACTTACGTACGACGACAATTACTACGTTATTACAGCTAGCCTGAAATGACCCACTGCTGGGCAAAGGCCTCCCTCCACTCCTTCCATTGTTTCCGATTTTGTGCCAAATCTTGCCAATTTCCAAGGAAGACATCCAAGTCGTCCCGCCATCTCCTTCGTGGTCTGCTGCGACCCCGTCTCGGGATTTCAAGGCACCAATTTTGTGTTTTGTGGGCTCACCGCTCGATGGGCATGCGGCAGACATATCCAGCCTAGTCCTATTTAAGCTGGGCAACCTTCTGAGCCATGTCAACGATCTGTGTTTTGGAAACTATCCAAAGAGAGAATAATATCTGGCTCTATCATTAGTGGCTGATCATAAGCTACATTTGGCAGTAAGAAGGACGATCACAATAGTAGGTATAGACAAGTATACATCGCTCTTTAAATGACTACCTTTATACATATTTGTAGAGATAGATACGTAAGATTACTTGAAACGCCGTAATGGATGTATGACTATGTAGTTTAGTATAAATGGCTAATTTGTACTAAATAGTACATAACTAAATAATATTAATTCATATTTTAATACACCGCATGCAAGAGAAGATATCATTGACTTCTTAATTACTGCGTAAAGACATGTCATTAGTATTTTTAGTATTAATCTAAATATTAGGGACCTACAACATAAATCGAATTTCTTGGCTGACGCCTAGTAAATAATTAATGATACGGTTATTGTTCGCTATCTAGGACTGTGTGTCAAAAAATCCCAAAAAGACATCCCTAAATCATTTTCATGCTCTCGACAAAATTTTAATGAAGTCCTACCTTAAGTCCAGTAACAGGTTCGTCCAATCAGCGAGGGTTCCCGGCAGGCACTGAGATCTGACCCCAGTCCAATCTGCTATATACTGATAGAACACTATCTATTCCACTGATGCGTTACCGCAGTCAAGCGATGCGTACAACCACTTGTGAATAAAACTATTATACCCAAGTGCTGTAAAGTCTGGCACGTTAATGATTTGCAAAGAGGTGACGGTGGGGATTTCGTACGATTGTCACGCTCAATTAACTTGATAAAGGTGGATATAAAACGCTTCGCATGCTAACACATGATACTTTTGAGTGTTTGTTTTGACGCTGAATCAAACCTTGGACTGCGGCTGTAGGAGCACTGAAGGTGGTTTTTAGCGTAATCGGAAAGCACAGGAAGTATGAACGGAGTTGCAGTCAGGTACTCGCTCCGTGTAAAATAAAGGTATTCAGGAAGCGGATAGTTGTGAAGACCATGTGGAAAATACCAAGCATTAGTTTACCTTACTCAATGATTATCATCTCAAGCCGTAATGTATTGTATGTTCCCGTACCAGAAAACTGACCATGCCGGGTTAGAGGGGCGCAAGTTTGCTTTAACGCTAGATCTAACCCAGATGGTGAAAGTGGCAACGCGGGTACCGGCTGTTGACAACCATACATCCAATTGCTTGGACTTTCTGCTGACAACTGATCCGGATAGTCATTCAGTATCGGTCTCAGCCCCGCTGGGATCGTCTGACCACTGCCTGGTGAAATCCGTATCGACCTACTCTCCTCCAGATGAGAGCCCTAGAGGCACGAGACGAGTATGGCGATATGAGTCAGCAGATTGGGATGAGATGCGGCACTTTTTTGCGTGTTATCCATGGCGGCATGTGTGCTTCTCCTCGGGTGACCCGTCGTGTTGTGCTGACATGATTGCGGACGTGATTCGGCAGGTGATGGAATATTTTATCCCATTATCCGACATCCCGCTCGGTCACAAATCCCGGCCTTGGTATAATGCACAGTGCGCCCGCGCTGAGGCCCGGAAAGAGCCTGCCTACCAAGCCTTTTTTTTTATATCGGGTGGAAATCAGCATGGATGTCCTTCGCTCTGGGGCGAGCGGATATGTCAGACTCTTACTGACTAAAACTACCCCGGTGTTCCATCTCCCACATACGCCGGGATCGCGGGAGCGTATGCGACTTGCGACTTCCGTAATACGGTCCCTGCGCTACGTCAAAAAGGGTCTCACGGGAACACCACGCGCCACCACCCCCATCGCTATCCCAAATCCGACCCAGTTAGGGGGGCCGGAAGAGTAGCCCTCTTCCGGCCCCCCTAACTGGGTCCTCCGACTCCCGATGCGCCTGCTGCGGGCTGGAAGAGGGGTTGAAATTTCCCTCTCCCTTTCCGAAGCCTCCTTCTGCGCGATAACTGTTTCGCAGAAGGAGACCACCGAGTCCCAGGACTCCTCGCCGCCGACCATAGAATGGACTACGGCCGGCAGCGAGAGCTCTCTGCCTACCACAGAGATGAGGGCACGGCAAGCGGCACACTCTGCGTATGCCGCGCCGTGACCTGCCGACAGTCGACACAGTGGTGACGTCGAGCGTCCGGATCCCTGCCTACCAAGCCTGGATCAAGGCCCACAACCGAAAAGTTAGGGCACGCAGGGTTCACGCGAGGAAAAGAGCTTTTAATTCTGCCGCTAAGTTTTGCAAGCGAGTTCCACGTGGGGCACGTTTTGATCATGTCGCACGTATCGGGGCCAAACTAGCATCGCACCCTCCAGGTAGTAAACAGGTAGTAGTTCTGGTTCCTTTCGAAAGCGGTTGAAACGAACTTTTGTCGGCCCACTTTACCACCAATGCTGAAACCTAATGGGTCGCTGGTTCACTCTGCAAGTGAGAAAGCAAATTTATTTGCATCTCTCTTAGCTAGCAATTCACTCTGGACGCTGGCTCTAAATGGCGGAGATCGCAGTTCACATTGAAGAGGTCCGAAGAGTATTGTGCAGTCTAGACGTGAACAAGGCCAGCGCGCCTGACGGCATTCCAGCGAGACAGTGTTCCGCCTCTGTCTTGAAAAAAGAACGGTGTCAAAATCATGGAAGCTTGCGATTTTTTTGTACAAAACAATAAACGTTTCAAAATTATATTAAATGTTGCTTATGTCAAGTATTGATGATGTAATGTGTTACTTATAGAAAATAATTATATAATCATTAGTTTACACATGATATTATGGAAACTTTTTTTTTTGCTAATAAAAGTTATGACAAATAAATATTATGAGGGGGGACGATTATGGAAAACAATAATAGTACAAATTATTAGATGGAAAACAAGACAATACCGATAAAAGCGGTACGGTGGCGATCCCCTGCTGAGTTGACATGTGTGCCTTTAAGCGTCATCTCTTAAAATGGAAAAGGAACCAAGTAGGAGCAGAGCCTCAGTAGATTCTTGACTTCTGAAACTCTAATTCTACTTGGTTCTACATTAAACTAACTAGAGTAATCTTTTGGATGAAGGCAAAATTAACTTCTTTCTTCTTCAAAATTCTCTTCACGCGCACCCGCTATTAAATTTCAGCCACACAATAAAACTATGTGCTCCAACAATATCGCTAGAGACCACCCGTGACCATGAAGTTACTACGGCGACTATTACAAAGAATATTGATCAGAAACATCGAAAAACTACCAGTTTATTTTAATGAGCCAAAATAGGCAGCTAAGATCAATCTAGGTTAAAATATGCCTCGTATGCTCGGACAGTATGATCTGCGTGTTTTGGGTGCTAATAAGTAGACTTGAACTTGGTCTAAATATATCGATGTATTTTTGCATTATTCATCTGCATTTTGTCTGTTGCAAAAAACCCATGAAACATCGTCATTAATATGTTTTGTTTTGTATTTAGATTGGTTAAAGTTTCGTGTCCTTGGACTCTAGACAACGATTGTCAAAAGTAAAAAATGTTTGGAATTGACCACGTGACATGACAATTCCCGAGACCTAAACAACTTTTTGATTTGACTATTGTTATCTCATAGAATGTGACATTGTCTTGGCCAGTGGTTGGTTCCTATCCTTTTCAATATTAGGAAAACTGATTTTACCCCGACCTTAAAATGTTTTCAATGCAAGCAAATACAAATATCTTTATTAATCACAAATTGCCGGAATTTTAACGTATTTTCATATATCTAAACAATTATTTAAGTGAAAATAGTTAGTGTAATGTTTGGTATTGTTTTGTTTTCGCAAGTTTTTTATGTTAGGTTTTTTCCCTTAAAGCGCGTCATGTTCCACATTGAGAGACGGTTTCTGGCCTCTGTTTTCAGTGTAACCAAAGTTGAAAAACCACTCTCACATCTATAGGTGGTGGCAAAGAGTATTAGCATTTTTGAAGTTCTGTTAGTTGGAACATAATTTTGAAATTCTACTCTGCAGTTGATATTCTCGCGTAGTACTTGTATGACGCATGCCAGTCAAGCTGTGGGCCTTGAAAACGTAGGATTGGTGCCCTGAAATATCAATAATGGGACCGTAAGATTGTCAAAAACATGCTGAGAATAAGCTTTTGGAAACCAAACAAATACAAGTGCGTGTGTCTATGACAGCTTGTAGCAATAACACAGAGTCGCGTACAACAGACGGTAAACGTGCATTATTGCACGCTTGCATCACATAACGTAATGTTTAGGATATCGATTGTTTGTTTAGAATTTAGATCCTCAGCTTACAAGACTTACTGGCGCGCCGAGCTTCTGACTAATGGAGTCACGTGGCTGTGGGTATGGGATATTGCAATAGATATAGATATATGTCAGTCAAATATGCTTCATGCATGCAGAAACGATTCGAGATTTAACTAATTGGTTAGGTACTGTAAACAGCTTTTCCACTTTCATCATCTTCCTGCTGTTACTTGGGGTCGGTGCAACACGTTCTATACCGCCACTTTGTCCTATCACCCGTCATGCTATCCCTGACTTTCCTTTTTTTCATATCAGTCCACACAGAATCCATCCATCTCTTCTTTGGCGTCTCCATCCATCCACGGACCTTACACTTTACCTTTTTTTTTTAATTTTTTTTTTTTTTTAAGGATGGGAAATCATCAAATGACTTCTTCCGCTCTGGGTGGAGCGGAAGGGCGTGTCAGACTCTTACTGACTAAAACCCATCCGTGTTCCTTCTAAAGCCCTTTGCGTTCCAGGGCCGCGGTGACTCTTTCGAACAGATTCCGCCACCCTGACAGGCTTTGGACCTAGCGGGCCCCGTCTTTTATGCTGACATCTCTTTGAGGCGCGCGTGAACGACAACGCGCCATCGACCCGGGCCTGGTGGTGATCGGTCAGCGAGCCACCCAATGCTCGCCGTCCGCAGGCCCGCGCCTACGGTGGCCGGGGATCGCCCTGCGACTCCCGACGCCCGGGGCGTCTTCTCCTGTTGCGGCGGTTGGGGCGAAGGCCTTGCCTTTCCCTCGCGCGGCCCGCCTCCTCCTTTGCTAGCATTACTGCTTCGCAGAAGGAGGTGACCGCTTCCCAAGCCTCCTCGCTCCGGAACATGGATTCAACCAGGGCCGGACACGAGAGGTCGCCGCCGCTGATCGCCTCGACGAGGACACGGCGGTGCTCAGCCCAAGCAGGGCAGATCTCCACCGTATGCTCCACCGTGTCCTCCGGGCGATCTTCACAGTGCTGACACCCGGGCGTGTCCTCCCGCTTAATCCGAAACAGGTACCTCCCGAAACAGTTTACGTCACAGTAAATTTTTGAACGGAATGGTACGTACCTAACGTTAGTTTATAATCCCAAAAAATGTTTTTTTAATATGATAGAACTACAAGTTTCCAATTTTCATACTTTTCCTTTACTCGTGCTGTAAGAACTACCTTCCTGCAATTTTTTTTTTTTCAATGGGAAGTCCCCCCCTGTAGGTTTCGACTCCCTTGCGAGCGTCAAAACATGCGCCATAAACGGAGCATAAACGGCCTAATCTTTAGACTGCTTCAATGGGTAGCAAACCTGAGTATTTAAAATTAATTTCAGCTTGATACCTCCAAACGTTCCTGAGAAAAAGGGTCGTGACAGACTGATATACGGACAATAAAAATATCCCATTAATAAAGGTTCCGTAGTGCGGAACCAAAAATTTCACGAATTACAATTTTATTGCTGAATTATTTTTAGAAGATACCTAGATAGGTAGTATCATCATCCACAGCCCGACTTTCCGCCCACAGCTGGGTACAGGCCCTAGATAGTAATGACCTGGAAAATATTCACCCACCTAGGCTGTGTGGTATGCCTGTACATTCATTACTCTCAATGAACAAATTCATTCAATCATTTGATTGACTAATTATCTCCTCAACAAGCATCTACCTCTAGTGTACAAGTACAAGTAGCTTCTTTGAACGGTATGAACGTAAAACTTTATGCGCTCGCAATCAAGGAGCCGCGCACATATCTACTGCAGTTAAATAAGTAAGTTATTGTAAACAAAGAATTATTCTGTCTCGGCGTCGTAAAACTTAAACTACGTGATTTTGTTTATATCTAAATGTGAGTCAGTAAGTATTATCGCTTTTTCCACCGCGATGGTCTCTTTTATAAACGTGACTATTGACGTCAAGCCATTTTATCCATAGGTATAGGTATGCCTAGGTATAAAAAGCTCTGTGTGTATTCGACAACAACTCACCGTAGAAAAAGTGGCTTGAAGTAAATTGTCATTCCACCCTGTTTAGTCAAGGTGGAATGGCGATTAATTTCATGTTCACAAGATTTGACAGTAAGATGTTTATAGAATTGCACTGCAGGTTAAGTAGGTATGTTACACCTATTTGCCTGATGATTGCTGAACTGATTATAATTATTTTGTATTGAAGTTCGTCAGAACAGAAAATCCTAAATTAATTCACTGACAACAAAGCAAAGTCAAAGTCAAAGTCAAAACGTTTATTTCAATTAGGCCATTAAACGGCACTTTTGAACGTCATCGTTTACAGTTCAGTAAAAATAATAGAATTACATTAATAAAGTGACTCTACTGTCCATTCGAAAAGGTAGATTCTTATGGAGAAGAACGGACAAGAAACTCCATAGTTACTCTTTTCAAATAATGATTTACAAAATTTGGTATACAAAAATTAATTTAATATTATGTGAGGACGATGCACCCAGAGTATGCTACTTATAAGAACAAAGTATCACCAGCAGAGGTAAACTTATTCATTTTCTAAAGAAATTTAGGTAAATGGTACTCAACTCACATATTTACAAACATTGGAACCATTAATTAAACAGTGTGTGAGTCAACAGATAAATAGAAACACAAAAAAAAGAAACAGTATATCTATAAAGTTAATACATAAATCAACCAGTTTGATTTTGTCTACACCCTTGATTGTCCTATGGAGCAGGACCAGCATGTTTCCAATCATTCTTATCCTGAATGTAATCTTCTAATTTGTAATATGCTTGTTTACAAAGTGTACTTTTAACATAAGTTTTAAATTTTCCTTCATTTAGTTTTAATATGTCAGAAGGTATCTTATTGTAACATTTAACACAATACCCCATGAAAGAAGTGTGGACTTTAGCTAATCTAAAAAATGGTTGATCTAATTTGTCTTTATTTCTAGTATTAAAATTATATCTATCACTAATTTTACTAAAAAGATGACGATTTTTCCGCACGTACTTAATATTTTCATAAATGAATTGGCAAGGGACTGTCATAATATTAATCTTTTTAAAAAGTTCCCTAAGAGAATCACGGCGGCGCAGATTATAAAGGGCTCTGACAGCTCTCTTTTGTAAAATAAATATGGATTCAATGTCAGCAGCCCGACCCCACAGCAAAATACCGTACGACATAATGTGGAAGTAACTAAAATAGACCAAACGTGCGGTTTCTACGTCTGTTAACTGTCTTATCTTTCTAACAGCATACGCGGCTGAGCTTAGACGACCCGCAAGAGAAGTTATATGAGGCCCCCATTGTAATTTCTCTTCCAATGTGATACCTAGGAAAACCGTCTGATTAATGAACTCCAGTTTTTCTCCATTCAATATGATGTCACATTCGCTACTTTTGACATTTGGTAAAGAAAATCTAATACATTTAGTTTTTTTTCCATTTAAAACCAAGTTGTTTGCCGTAAACCAATTTTGGACCTGATGAATAGAGCTATTGACGTCGTCAAGATTTTGAGGACGTCGGTCTATTTAAGCAGATCTTAGGCAGTTGGGTCTAGAACTAGCTTAAAACATGCCGTTTTGCATGTATTCTTTTTAAGTCTGTTATATATTCGAGCGAGTTTGGGTTGAAACTCCCGGGTCGTGGGGTCCGAGTGCGCATAACTTGTTTAAAGATCTGTCAAAACGCTTAGTTGACACTTCGCGGGACCCGAGGACTGGCTTTTATGTTGGTCAAAGAATAAGCATTGCCATACAACGTGGCAATGTCGCCAGTCTTTTGGGTACACTTCCAGTGGACAGCGATGCGGATGAATTTTTTGCCGCCATATTTTAGGGTTAATTTGGTTAGGAGTTTTATTTTTTATTTCTAGTGTATAAAGTTAGTTAAATATTTATGAAAACAGTTAGTATTTTCACAATTTCTCCAAAACGAAAAATAGCTAGTTAGAGAAGGAGGTTTGTATGGAACATGTCACATCTTGCTTTGCCTGTAAGTTGAAAATTGTGCTTAAACGAATAAAAATACACAGTTGCGACTGGAAGAACTATGTATAACATCAGGTAGGCAATCTCCCAGATTCAAAAGACCAAACTCGACGATGTTCACGCCGGTTTAGGGAAAACAATTCAATATCACGTTAAAAACATACTTGTGTTTACTCAGTAGGTAGGAACTAACCACACTACCCCTCGTTGCTGAGATAATGACCTTATCATCACTTCGCTGATTGCGGTTGCCTGATGCAAGTGCAACATTGTCATCTTTCCATTAGGTACCTAATCAAGCCTTTACGTTACATATCAGCCATACCTACAGCCTACAGCAAACTTCAGTACAGCCTATCATTACCTATAGGTAGACACTAACCACACTGCCCGCGGGGCGTCATAACGACCTTATCATCACTACACTGATTGTCTGATTCAAGTGCAACATTGTCATCATTCCACTTTAGGTACCTACATATGACATACAAGTACATACAACCATGTCCACAGTAAAGCATAATTACCTTACATGGTTTACGTAATAAATCACAGATATCTATATAACAACATTCCGATAAAGGGATAGCTTGGTAGAGGTACTCCCAACTCGGAAAATGGCAGTTTTTTTTAAAGGAGTGGGTAGGTAAAAAAAAAAAAAAGTACCACTAAGAATAGGATTGAACTTCATCTAAATGACTAAGCACCGATATTTCAAAATATCAAACTGTAGATTATGCACCCAGGGGATAAAGCAGTGTCTTATGTCACAACGAAGTCGAAGCGAGCGGAGCGAGGTTGTAAAGAGTTTCATAGTTCACTTCCGAGCGGAGCGGGCTTGTTTAGAGATTAACTACTCACTAGAGAAGAGAGAGATTTAAGCTAGCCCAAGGCAAAGACACCTTTATCCCCGAGGAAAATACTCTACTTGAGATAACTGAGCGCAAGCCACGATGGGTGGCATCTGGTCGCTTGGTAAAAGTTTTCTTATTGTGAAATATTTAGTTGAGGTTTCATATTCAAATAACATTTTAACTGGCCGGTGGGAAATAATCTCGTACTGAATTTCATTATAACCCAGTAATGATTTCTTTTGCATCACATACCTACATTTAGAAGTTTTATCATGCAGGTGGTGGAAGGAAAGGAAAGTGGTGGAAGCTGCTGAAAGTAAAGTAAACTTCGTACTACTAGAAAGTCGAAAAAAAATCATTTTTGAACACAGTTATAAGTAACTGTGTTCAAAAATGATTTTTTTGAACACAGTTACTTATAAACTTATAATAAGTTATAAGTTTCGAAGTTCTAATCGTACAGAGGGTTATCTAAAAGTTCAAGAGGGCAGGAAACTGCCGCAAGCATCGCGTGGTCTTCGCAAGGACAGAGGAGCCTCGCTGTACAATTTATTGTTCCTTTCATATTCATGTTAAAAAGCCAGTCTTGTCTTATTCAAGACTAGCTTCTGCCAGCGGTCAGCCTGCATATATGTTAAAGATTATCCTAATGGAACATATTGCCTGGATGAAAACTGTACCGTATGTCCTATTCCAAGGCATGGTCTAAGCGTGTGCCAAGTTTCATCCGAAACCGTTCAGCCGTGAGGCGGTAACAGACAGACTGAGTTACTTTCACATTTATAATATTAGGATGGATTGTTTTCATGTTTTCGTAGAATTCCAAAAAAAACTAGTACCTAAATCGTCAAAAACTACGGATCTCCATTAATGTCAAGAATTTAAAGTTTCTGAGATAAGATGCCTAAAAGTAACATGCATGCATGCACGTAGGCACCAACCTAGCTACCCAAAATGTAAGTGCCTATACTAACTTGCACGTATTTGGGTTTACTGCTTCGTCCTTGCGAGTTCAGCGAAATAAGCAAAAAAAAAATTCACCCATATCAGATTATATTAATAAGTGCAAAGTTATTAGTTAATATTTATAGCTCTCTTGATAACGAAGTCAGATAATTACATGACAAATTCTAAGAAATTTAACAGTGGGTAGAACAAATATTCATCCTTTCTATTCCATCCTTCTTGTTGTTGTTTCAAACAATGGTCGCTGGTCAGACTGACTCAGTGACAAACAACCATCCCACTGCTATATAATGTTTCCTATCTATATAAGTACTGCTATTACTAGTCTTCATAGGAGCCTATCTGAAAAACGTGTCAATCAAACAACCAATTCAGCCTATCACGGTTCACACACGGTACACAGACCTCATCCAAACTGCGTCACACTTACGGGCCTTCGGGCCTTCATGCACCTTCCACATGCAGTCTGTTCCAGCAAACTTGTTGACGCGAACATGACGATTTCAACAAATAACGAATACATTCAAATTTCTCTATGAAAACTTTATGCACTAGTAAAAACTCTGTACAAAGGCAGACTCAATGCCTTAGGCCAGCTTCTAGATTGCTTAAGGAATTTGACGGCATGGCTAAAATAAAATAAAAGTAATGCAATAGTTGGATAGCACTTACCTCAATTGCCCACCACTATAACACGAAGTTCCTACCCCAGCAGAAACAGCAAGAAGTGGTGTTCAATAGTAAGCCTGAATATTACATGTAAACACCAATAATAGGTACGACTGACTTCTTTATTTAAATGGTCTAAAGTGTACCAAGCATTACTGTAGTTAGGAATCGCGCACATTGACTCACGACTAAGAGTAACTGGGGTAAAATCGGACATTAAAATGTGCTAAAAGTTTTAAGTCACATGATCGGCAATTGACAATTAATGAAGGTCACAAGATTGACCGATTAAAACAAACACGTGCCGACAAAAATCATGGTTTAACAAGATATCTGGCCAACGAAGAGTTTGGCAAGTTCTCAATTCAGAAACTGGGGTGTAAGTCTAGAATTCTATATACATTGCCAAATCAGAGGTCCTACTATGAAGTCTTAAAACGATCATGACTCCGCTCTAAGAGGGAGACGGAACTATACATAGCGAATAGCACTATCCTATTTACACCATCGGAATTGAATCGGATTAGCACGTCACAGTAGGGCAACAGATCAAAACCAAAAAGATACAAACCGCAATAAAACTCGATGGGCATGTTTTTGTTCGAGTATCCATCTTGTTGAATTTCCTTGTCGTCCACGATGACGCGGCAGGGTCAAAGACAATCCTGTTTCACTAACACTTGCTTTTTTCAAAAACACCAAACTAGTTTCACTAAACGCGTAAGTCTTTTGTAAAAGAACAGCTCTCACAGAACTGGACCGTTTGACTTTATCAAAAGTATAAATACACACTGATAAGTACCTATAACTGCACTAAACATTTAACATTGCACTAGACTTCACACATTCTGCTCGCAAAGACATCCCGATGTTGTTTCAGAACTAGGTACCTATACCTAGTTACTTTCATAGGTGCCTAAGTGAGATTCTGTTGAAGTAAAATGTGTAATTCAAAAGTTCTAATTACTGTATTTGAGTTCCAAAGATGAGTAGCTAATTAGGAAATTACAAAGCGTTACTTTACAATTCGTGGATGACCTATACAGGCACTTCATTTTCTACAAAAACACTCTGATCGTTAGTTAAAATCTTTTATAAACAACTTTTAAAAATCAATCACTAATTATTCTTTTAAATTAATACGATGAATTAGTGTAGGACAATCCGCCGGTACTGATACAGTTCAATGCTTCAGAGATAAGGTGATTGGGTGCGCACGCGCCGCCTAGCTCAGCCGTGTGCAATGTTTACAATGCACGCAGCTCTTAACTCACTTAACTCATTGTAATTAATTGCGATGAGCATTAGATATTGTAAGTCATTTCTATCAATAGAAAACTGAGAATAGGCCTTTATGTCAAGTGTGAATTGGTTACCTACTTCTAAGCAAGCGTGCTCCATTGTGGTCAATCGCGCCATCCGATGATAAAAAATGCGTGAGTGTCGTGGAACTCTCGGTTGGAACGAAGTTCCTATCGTAGTACAGGGACACTTTATCTTGTGAATATTTTGTCCGGGGATGAAGAATCGAGTCACCCTATGAATAACCGTCTACACTAAAGAAAGGGTCGTGACGGAAAAATCTTACACTTTTTTTCGCCTAGCCCCCGTCCACCAAAAAATACGTACCGTGCTATAAGGAACTTCGTTCCAAAAGGTCTCCCATACTCCCAACATTTGTATGTGAAAATAATTAAATATGTAAAAAACCTTCTCCTGACACTTAATACGTACCTTTATTTCGTACCTATGAATTTCATATTGGGTCTCGAACGCTGTAATTTTGGGGGATTCAGCTACTGATTTCACTTAACGCCTTGACAAGACAAAAGCCTTGGTATTTTTTCAGAACTCTCAGATTGCAAAACTGTTCTTGATGGCCCGTAAATACGAAGTGAGCTGTCATTCCATCTTGATTATATGGATTGACTGCTCACCTCGTGATCACTTCACCCAAGCCTTCACTTCGACATGTTTACAGAATCGACTGGCTGGATTTGCAAAAAGTGTGTATAATAGGAACACTTCTAAAACAGCTTTTTGTTTTTAGCTAATCCATTTTTACCAAGCATAGCGGTGGTGACAGACCACTTACATACTGTATCATCGGGCTGGCTATTCTGACATAAGAGAGTGGCCAACTACATAACATAATTCTACGGGCTGTAAAACACCTGAAAAGGCCACTAGCTGCATCCAGGTACTCACAAACTCGAGTACCTATCACTCTCAAAGCTAAGCTAAATAAAATTGTCGAGAGCTCTCCACTAACTGGAGCACTCTGTTGTGTGTACTTGTGATAGTTTGTTACAAAGTATTACCTATTAGTTAACTATTAGATAATCGTTTTAGAACATGGTCGATTAGAAACTAATGGTTAGGTTTTATAATTATGAGCGGCTATCGGTGTCATAACAATTAAACTTCCATTAAGTAGTTCTATGTTATATATGTCACCGGAAAATAGCAAACGCCGTAAAATTGTAAAATTACGCGTGAATTTGTAAACTACTGAATTTGGATGGGATTTATTGTATACAAAAAGTTTATTTCATAATATATCGAGAAATTGCAATCTAATAATGATTTATTACAATCTTACGGAGTCTGCAATTTTCCGGTGACATATCCATAGCTACTAATACCTAGGTACTCTGTCTGTGCATATGCTTGTTACCTCTTAACGGCTGAACGAATTTGGATAAAACTTGGCACAAGGGTAGACCATGTCCTAGAATAGGACGTAGGATACTTTTGATACCGGGAGTCTGTCCCTTTGAGATAATTTTCGACAATCACGAAACAACTGTAAGAAGCTGGTAGTAAATAAGTGACTACATAACACTCTGCGTAGGTCCGCTTTGCTCTGTGTTAGCCTGCCTGTTAATTGCTGAAGAAAAAGCTCGTCCTGCTCTCAAACAGATCACACAAAATCTTTGTAGATAATCTCGAATGATTGCTGATAATGTAAGCCGAGATTACAATATAATGATACAGATTTGAAACAAAATCTTGAAAACGTCTGCTCTAACTACTAAACTAGCCCCTGCTGGGCAAAGACCTCCCTCGCCCTTTCCCTCACACATTTGTCTTCTTCTATTGCGTTCCTTTTCATCCCATGAGAGACAGTTCTGACCTCCTTCAGCTTGCTCTTAAAATGTACATTTAGATAGGTAGGTACCTGCTATTCAATAAAATACGTGCGCCTAAGATGATTATGTACCGGGGTCTAACGCAATTCATGAAAGAAGAAATGCTATTTTATTTTTATTAGCTCTATTTTTCAGCAAGTACCTAACTGAATAGCTATATCCAAGTACCTAGATGGCTAGGTACATCCAATTTAGCCGAAGTCGCGTTAAGTAGGTGCCATGAAATTACGGTTTACCAAGGTACCTATCAAGTCTTGCACAATCATTCTTTTCTGAAACTCACGCTAAGTTTTAATCGATTCATAGCGATTAAAGCAGGGATTATCGTCGATATCAGCGCGCGCGCAGGTTGCCGTGGCGACCCGAAGTGTCCCGAGGAGTCGGGCGTAGGTACTCGCAGTCACTCTTTCAATGATAATAATTGATACTAAAGCTGTTGATAAAGAATTGGAGTGGTGCCGCGCGCAAAACACTTAAGGAGATGATTGGTTATTTATTTCAGGCACCGATTTAATGTTTACAGTCAAGAAATTAGGGTTATTTTTTAGAAAAAAGAACAATCATACATAATTATTAGTGGAGTAGTGTTTCCTAAAAAATACAAATGTTTTATTTATTATTTTGTTTTGATATTTAAATTTATTATGTTTGGGTGGCGTACAGGAGTATAACAGTAAGGTAATTCACAACAAGTCAGTTACAAGTCTCCACAGCTGCACAGTTAGCAATAAAGTATTGTAGTCCAATGTGTGAAATTAGGCGTCATTAAAAATATTAATTGAGGAGAAAAAAAAGATTAACACGCTTTTTCAGAGTAGGTGGTACGTACCAACTTACCTAGGTATATATGTCACTGGAAAAAAGCAAACTCCGTAAGATTATAAGATAACTTGAGAGATTGTAAACTCTCGATAAATTGTCAACTGAACATTTGGAATAAAGGTCTATAATCTCGCGCTGGTCGCCTTTTTTATTAAAATCCACAATTTCTCGGAATGACTTCGCGAGATTATAGACTATCAAATTTTGATGCGTAAAAAAGTAGGTACCTATTCCAAATGTTCGGTTGACAATTTATCGAGAGTTTACAATCTTTCTAGTTATTTTATAATCTTTAAGAGTTTGCTATTTTCCGGTGACATGTAGGTATAAGTTGGTAGGTACCTACCACCTACTCTGAAAAAGCGTGTTAATCTTTTACAAAACATCGTTAAGATGACAACCATAGGAATCTTCTCCTTAAGTTGTGTTCACGCGGCACTAAAATTTCTAGTGCCGTGCGCAAAAAGGCTTTCGTAAATGAATTGTAATCAACAACAATGATATCACAAGATCGCAGCTCAATCACATATGACCGATACTCGCATACCTACGCGCACCTAGTCCGGTTCACTACTTTGCTAAAGCCGATAGCAGCGTGATAATAATTACAAAACAATACAACAAAATTATTAATTGTGAAATAATTGGTTGGTAAATGGTTTTAAAATTATTGTTTTCAAAGTAGTTGAACTAAACAACTAGTAACGACATCTAGTGTCGAGTGGATGCAGCGCTCGTGAGATGTCAGTTGTTTCGCAGATTCCGTTATAGCCGCTCAGCGCTAGATGGCGTTAATATCTCAGTAAAAACTTGTAGAAACTATAAAACATCCGCATCATATGTTTTTTTTTTTAATTAGTTACGTTACAAATATTTTGAGTAAACATATCGTCAGAGATAATGGTCCGGATAAATCGAACTATTAGATACTGGGAGAGTTTTGTCCCGGTTGGTTTACTATAGTAGGCGCCAGATAATCGTGGAATAACGGTCATTGACCCACCTACAATTATTGACATTTTTAATTTGAAAAACGGAATTAATGACACAAAGCTGTCCCGAATCATCATCTCTCGTGATCTTTAACATTGTCTAATAATGAAAAACGATTCATATTTAATTGTTCAGGTACCTATGAACAGTTATTAGGGAAAGGTCAATATACTTTATTCCACATTTATCTGGCGCCTGCTATAGGTACATTACCTACCTACATAGTACCTACATAAAAAGAGATTATTAGTTGCTTTACATTATTTTAATAAAAAAGTCTGCTTGCAGTTCTAATTATGTATGTTGTGTCGTCGCTCGTAAATCGTAATGCTGTCCCTCTCACAAATTTATTTTATTTTTTGTTGTTTAATGCCTAAAACATATTTTTTTGTATGTAGGTATTATGCGTGTGCCACATACCCACGGTACCTACTTTTTTTTTCCTTATTGTTCCAGGGAATCCTTTTCCTCAATCTAGATCGACATTATATCTGCCTACTTACTGCTTATAAGTTGTAGGTACCTAACCCTATAAAATAAAATTTAATTAACCGAACCTAAACTTGGTGCCTATTCTCTTTTTAAAGTACCTACCTTCCTGAAAAAAATATAAAAATTGTATCATGATGATTATGTAGATTATACGCATGTTGGATTTTTCACATTCGCCAATATTTATCTCAAACATTCGGGAATGCGAATGCGAATGTTAACTTTTAATTAAAATGCGAGCAAAATGTTAGAGAGGTTTGACATTTCGTGTAGGCTCGGTTCAAACCGTACCTACCGAGCCGAACATAGCCGAGCCGATACAGAGTGAATGAACCAAGTTAGGACATAAAATATTAAATGAAAGTCAAACATTTTGGATTTTAAAAGTTTAATTTTGTTTCTTTTTTTTCTGTAAAAGTACCTAATTTGTTAATTTTATTTAAAAATAGTGGTTATAATCTGTTGAATAAGTAGTAAGAACGTAGGCATGTAAGTACAAATTTTACAAGACTCATTCATTAGAATTAGATAATTAATTTTATTAAACCTCACAAGTTCTTTTTTACCAAAGATATTTTCATTTACTTAGATTTTTTTTTATTCTAAGGAAGGATAATATGATATTGTTTTTTTTTCAGTTTAGTTGTCATTACTTAAGTAATATCTTCATTAGAATTATAAGAACAAAATTGAAAGTCTCTGACTCATTTGTTTGCCTACTTACTTCAAGACTGTTCCATGATCATTTTTTATTCAAATATAAGTAAATAGGAAAATATAAATCTTATCAGTTGTATTATCACTTCATATCTTCCAGTCCATATTTCATTTATTTTTTATTTGTCAACTCTATTAACATTCGCATTCGCATTCGCGAACATTTGCATCGTTTCTTGCGAATACCTACGAATGTAGAAAAATATGTGAATATTCGTAACATCACTTGTAGGTAGGTTTCGAACAGTACCTAGGTAGGTGCCGCTGCGGACAGTGCGTGTATACTATACAGTCGCAGCGGTATTCTTCAAAAAGATCACACGAATAGGTACCTACGTATTTAACTTACAAAACAGCAAATTTTCGTGACCTTTCTTAGTCTGGTCAAAGTTTTTGCCTACGACCCCAGGCGCCACTGGTTGCAGGGCGTGCCGCGCCGCGTCGCGTCGGTTTACAAAGGAGCCGCGCTCGGCGGGTCTCGCGACATCTGACCATTCGACACGCTCAACTGACGCAAAAACTATAACAAATACCAACAAGTATGCTAATAAAGAAATAGACACTGTTTTTGTACAAGTTTTGGTGGTCGGGTGATGTGTTGGCTTAATGGCCGCTTAGTTTTTTCAGCAGATATATCTACTTAGACCAAATAAGGCGGATGGTTTGTGTGATGAAAAATACTCAATATGGCTAGAAATAAGATGATTAGAGATGTAAGATATGGAAGAATCGGCCCTGACCCCATGTGGACTCTTATTTTATAAAAACTAAGTAGGTACTTCTGCGGATGTAATTGAATGTTCTTCGCGGAAGAGATTGTCGTTTCCCAAAAAAAAATGGTTTCTCTCTACAAAGTTGTCATCAGCTGATGAATGTTTAGTATATTGGGAGGTACCACTACCTACCTATTAGGTATTTTTTAGTAATTTACCATGACTTCTTCGAAGTGACCATTTCGGCAGGTAATGGATGATGAGAAGCCATACCTACTTTAAATTCAGTTCCTGAAGATTGAATGTACCTGTTACGTTATATTTAAAACCATGAGCTTGGTAAATAGGCATTGTCTCTTTGATTTACATACCTACGCAAGATAGGTAGATGATGTACCTAAGAGCTATGAAAGAAGCAGAAGGCTTAATAAACTACCTCTTCTGTTCACAAGACATTTTTTTCTAAGTAGGTACTTTATTAATGCTAAACCAATCTTCCACCCATCCACAGACCAACCTCGGCAAGCGTTGCTTAACCTTGCAGATCGAGCCGTGCGGCTGTTGTTATATAGCCACGAGCTCCTCTTGTATCCTTTATCTATGCTACGGTGACAACTAAATTAGAAACAGTATGATACAGCAGCCAGCTGTAGTATCTCTGTATCGTGATATGACATTGGGGTAGGCCTCTTATCTGACAATTATAGTATACCTACTGATAAAACTGACATAATCACCTCGCTGTACAAACGGATTACAGCTGTTTTACGCCTATCTGTATCAATATAAAATCGGCATACCGTGAAATTTTGTAAGGTTTTTCCTGACTAAGTCAGCCGGTCGATTCTGTCAAAGTGAAGGCTTGGGTGAAGTGATCAATCCATATAATCAAGATGTCACGTGACATCTTGATTATGATGAAATGGTCACGAGGTGAGATGTCAATCCATATAATCAAGATGGAATGACAGCTCACCTCGTGATCACTTCATCCACACCTTCACTTCGGCTTGTTTAGGTGAGCAGTCGCTTCGTGCAAAATAGAGATACTTAGCAGAATCGGGAAAGGGCTCGGCAGATGATGAGGGAGCTAGCAGAAACGTTTTCTTTTCATCAATACGCACATTCTAAAGATTGAAATAAGAAATAATGTGGATTTAACTCACCCGAAGCCAGCCTCAGTTTCTTTAAGCTACAAGCAAGAGATAGATTTTAGCTCCTAGTTACTATACGAGTCACGGTGCTACATACTTGAGCTCACTTCGCTCGATCAGTTTTTATGATATCTCGATTCGCTCGCTCTGACATAAAAATATGTTAAATACATATTATATATACCTATTCGATTAAATTAAATCTTTAAACATACCTACCACTCATTTTTATTCGTGAATCGGCGTGCATTTTTCTTCACGCACTTTTTCAGTTGTTTTCGTGACTTCAAGTGGACACATAGAGCACCCACGGGACTTCCTAAAAGCTAGCGCTTCTGATCTCTCTGTCTACACCTTTCTAAGCATACTCAAATAGTCATATTAGGCTCTTGTCTACAAAGATATTTTCTTCACAGCTAAATTGTCAATTGTAATCTAAACCACTTTTATCTGACTCATCGTTTTGGTAATCAGATCACATTGATTATTATGAAAATGTAGCGGCCGATAACATTAATCTATTCGCCATTTAATGCTAGCAGTTGCACTACTATAGTTTTTATCTCCTGTCTCACTAGAAAATCCCATTGATAAATTGTTTTTTTATGAAAAACAGGTTTTCGGGTGCAGGTACTAGGTACGGCTATTTGATTAATCATTTAAATCGGTTGTTGATGATGTTAAATTCAATATTTATAGAAGGTAAGCCTTCACCTGTGTGTGAATGCGTCAAAGAAAATAAAGTTATTGTGTCTGAAGTGTTCAGGGATGTGGACATCAGATAGGCAGTCTTTCTGTATCAATAGAAGGTATAAATTCAGCTGCACCCCATGGGACTGCAAGCCGACATCAACATGGTTGGTACAAGTTTTTGCAGTTTGAATTTATGAAGTGCACTAAAAGCTCAAATTATTACTATTACTAACTGTATAGCACAACAAACACAGACCGCGGCTGTGGGACTCGATTTCACGGCGGCACATACACATTAGCTTAGTATAACTGAAGGCAACTCCTGCGCAGCACAAAGCAGCCGCGCGCCGCTCGCTGCACTTTTTAATTATGGCCAGCCCCTCTCATCACGCAGCGCTCGTAGGGTTGACTGAAGAATGAACTGGAACACCTAGGGGCTAGGGATCCCCTATAGGGTTCGACTTCACTCGAAGATCTGGCCACGATGGCACTATTGCGTGCCCAATATAGAGCTCACAGAGTCATGATCATCATGATCTGTTTTTAATAAGTTTATTTGATTGCACTCCAAACTAGGAGAAGGTTCATCTAATGATATCTATTAATTCAAATTGTGTTATGCGGTGCCTATAATGTTGCAACCAAGCTGAGTTATATTTCTGCCCGTTTCAATCCACTTCAAGGTAATATCTTCTCGCACTTCTGGCTCATTGTAATAAGAAGCAGCCCTCGTATACCAAGAGCAACATGTCAACAACGGGTTATGTAACATTTGATGCATTTTGCTAAATTAACTACATAGTCAACAAACCATATTTTCTTGCCTCTTCTGGTTTCTGGATATCCTCAGGAGATTTTACATTCTGTTCTATGATTGCCATAGTAGGTTCAGGTGTGGCTGTTCGATTGATGACTCGAATTAACGCTTTGAGGGACTATAAACCTATTTTGCGTCATTCATTCGTTTGGTAGAGTCACCACGAGTTTGTTTAGTGTTCCTGAAAAACTCTTCGTACCTTTCAGCTTGCAGCCAAAAGCTAGGTTGTATTGGACTTTAGCTAAGGACTTGCAAAACTCCTGATTTCTGAACAAATATTTGGAAAGCCAGCCCTGAGCCGCGGCTGCGGGCGTCGAGTCGAGCGGCGTCAAATGTCATTTTAACAGCGCGCCCGTCGCCATATTTTTTGCTCCCGCGCATTTTCGACCACGATCATAAAATTTTGTTATTAATACAGTAAAATTTTCGGATTAGGTAGTATTAAATTCGAAACAAAGCAGGGATTTAATTGGTAATTCGTGTCCAGAGTCCGGCTACGGGCTCCGGGGACGTGATGTGAATATTTGTACGCGAGCAATATCCGTTCGTTTATTGTTTTCGGTTGTAAACTCGATTCGGGACGCGAATGTGTGCGGCGGCATTGTACCCGGCATTCAATTAGCCACTGAATTTTTAATGAAATATCACGTTGTACAGACGTAATTAAATCACGGCGAGTACTGAAAATAGAGGATGTATTTGTGGAGCCATTGTGGCGCGGTGACGCAGTGACGCTGCCGAGCGCGGCCTAATCAATGGACGGTTTATTACGACGGCGACCAATTCCGCCGGGGTTTCTTTTTGTTCGCACTAATATTACATTCAGAGTTCATATTGATTTCTATTTTGATTTGTTTTCATTTCCAGACAAAGAAGCCGGCAAAATACTGAACAAGAAAAAGAAATCAAGCCGCCATTTTTTTAATGCAACACCCACCGTATTCCCTTTATTGTTATAAAATATAGCCTATGTTACCCGGACTATAATAAGAAATTGATTGACACCTTATTTATCATAATCGGTTCAGAACTTTAACCGTTATGGTGAAACATATACATACAAACATAGATTGCTAAAACTATAACCTTCCTACACTTTGCCGCAGTCGGGCAAACATTACAAGGTAGGTAAAGTTCTGAAAAGTTTTGAAAAAGGCATAAAATAACACAAAGCCAAGTAGTGTATGAACAAACCAATTTATTTTCTATACTTTGACCAATAAAGCTATGTTTATTAAATAATATCAGTAGTTAACATCTAGTTTGTACAGATTTTTATTTTCATAAATACCTATTTTAATTTGAAGATAAGGACAGTTGCACGTTATTTCAATTTGGACGTTATCACAATGGATTATAATTCTAGTTCTGGTAGACAGATATTTATTTTCTAAGATTTTTTTTGGAAATAAGGTTATCCTCCATAATGATCTCATCTAAGTGAAATAAAACATTGCAGAAATTACTGAACGATACATTACGAAAAAAGCGAATTCTTTTGATTAAATCTATTTGAGATTAATTTAGTTTTGCAGACATTAAACACACATTTGTCATAGAATTCCAATCGATAAAAATATTTGTGTTTTATTTTAAGTTTTCTTGCAAGGCACAGTCAGGGGTTATCAGTAGCCTGTAAACTTTGCTGACAAAATATCTTGGAGGAATTTTAATAAGATCAGGCGGAAAAATATCTTCTGTTCCTTCTAGAGTTCTAGACTAGAACAAATAAAAAATCTGCATATTTGTGTAGAATGTGACCGCTGTATAATTTCTCCAAATTATTTCATGTTTTTACACACTTGTTTTCAGACAAAGTTAAGAAAAAAAATGCTATATCCTGCGAGTGTTGTTTTTATAAGAATAAGTACATTCGTGGCATAGTCGTAGTATATTATTTAAAATATTTACATCATTGCACCCATACTAAAATACTCGACAACGTCCATGTTGTTTATACCATAACTAATACATATCTACAATAACTTGAGGATTCATATTACAGCTTGAATCACAAGTAAAAGAAAGATGTTATTGTAACAATGAACCCTTTAATTAAATAAGCATGTTTTATCAGTAGTTACCAATTGGTTAACGATGATGAGCACCTACATTTCGTTTGTGTGCATTTTTCGATTAATATTTAGCTTAACCAATGGTCAAATAAATAACTATTGGTTAACCAAAAGATGGACGAAAAACGCATTTTATTGGTTTGATTATATGACATTGGTTGAGTCGTACCGCAAAGGGGTAGAAACATAACATCAACTTCATTGTGATTTGTAAAATCTTCAATGATTTATCAATGTTGCTAATTTAGCATTTTTGGCAAAGGTAGATAGGTACCAAAAGTGTCCACACCAAAATAATAAGTACCTAAGCTTATCCGTCGGCAAGTTTCAGCTTTTTAGCGGCTTTGAAATCAATGCTCCCGACGCCGACGCCGACGCGCCGACGGCTCAGCGTTGTTAGCGTTCATTTCAAAACTGCGAAAAAAGCTGAAACTAGTCACAAATATAGGCATCTAAATAGTGAAAGAAAATCACTATCTGGATGTCTATATGCGTATAAAACAATAATAGATTAATTTTTAATAAATTATGCAATAACATTATGACACATCTTTATCTTTGCGGGGCAGTACACTTCCCAATGTTAAATAATAAAATCTTTCTCTTCTTATCTTTTTAAATCAAATCTGTGATATTAATCCTTCCGTGAAATATAAAATCTATTTATCTTACACGTGATAACGTATATACAATAATAATATAATACTTTTTATCAACAACTATCTTTATTTATCACTATAAGATCAGTTTTTCACTTTTATATCACTCTGCACAGTGCACTTTGAACCAGGGTCGTACTTTGAACTTAGTTAACTGTATGTTTAACACCAGGGCCGGATTTAGACATAGAAAGAAGAGAGAAAACTCATTTCACACATCACGAGCAATAACGACTTTTCTCTTTTAATTGCTTCAAATAATTTTAACATTTCGGGAATATCTGGCTTATATTTTCTTTTTTTTCAGAATAAGTATCTATTCTTTTAAACACAAACTCATAAATACACAACTTATTTACAACAGACCCTAATGTTTCAAGTTAAAATTCCCTTCTTTTTAATTTCGCCGTACAGTGATACAAAAAGCACATAACCTTACTCTACTAATCTCAGTCGTGACGCGTATCATCGAGACAGTGTCAGAGTCACTTGCACCCCACTTCACTTCACTGGCGATCACTGGGCGGTGATCACTCTCACTGGGCGGTGATCACTCTCACTGGGCCGTGATCACTTACACTGGGCCGTGATCACTCACACTGGGCCCGTGATCACTGTCACTGGGTGGTGATCACCGATCGTGGTTGGTGGCGTGGCACGCGTGTCAGAGTGCGTGCGCGTGCGCATGGTGCGGTGGAGGGGGCTGCTGGTGGGGGTGAGGCAGTGCGTGGGGGTTGCCTGCTGTGTGCTGTCGACCCTGGGGACAAGAGAACAGTTTTCAATACGGTTTTTGGCAATGTTTTGGGGCTCAAATTTAATATAGGTACTGTGGTGCTAGCGACACGAATAAGAATACGGTTATTGAAAAGTCATGTTAAATTCTCAAACTGAAAGTAGTGCACGAAATAAAATAAAAATAGTATCAACACAATGATCTGCAGCATTCGTTTGCCTGAAACTATGGGTAGGCAGTTAGGTATTTAGAATAGATATGTGCCCTCACCTGCAAATACACATAGTAGTCATAAGGCTGATGCAGCGGCCAGCAGCGCTGCGGCGGCACGGGGTAGAGCGGCGGCACGGGGTACAACGCGCCGCCGCCCAGCTTGTTGCGCAGGATGCGGCTGATGCTGGACACCGACGGCACGTTGTACTTGTCGCACACGCCGTCCGCCAGTAGCCGGTCCCGGATCTCCCACGCGAAGATGCCGGGGTCCTTCGCTTTTAGCTGTTTTATGTAGGACACCACCTGTGGGGAGGGAGTCGGTTAAAACGTCTTCTGCAGTAAGGAGTTTGGGGACAAAATCTTCTAGAATTTTAGTATCTTAGCAAGTCTATGGACCAAACACCGAGTGCATGTCTTCGACTTTTTTTTAGAGTTGGATAATTTTTATGGATGGTCTGAAACAATTTTTTGATTTTCAGACTAAATGTGATGCAGCGAAGTAAATAGGTGTCAATGGCGCTCGTGTTTATTGCCCAAAACATTGGCACACATCCACAAAGCTATAATATTATTAATTTTATATCATATTATATCTAGCCTGAAATATCCCAATGCTGAGTAAAGGCCTCCTTCCATTGTTCTCGATTTTGTGGCATCTTTTGCCAATTCCTAAGAAAGACATCCAAGTCGTTCCGTCATCTCCTTCGCGGTTTGCTGCGGCCCCGTCTTACGATTCCAAATGAATAAAGATGTTTAAATTAACCATGGTATTAACTTACTTTAGGTGTGGTAACTCTTGGTTTCGAACCTCCGATGGCTCCGGGCAGGATGGACCCGGTCTCGTGGTACCTCGCCAGGATCTTTGACACGCAGCCGTGTGACACCCTGAGTTGTCGACTTATGTCGCATGGCCTGCCAACAAAAGAAGAAAGTTAGCCATAGGCAAAGAAAATATCCGATTCAAGATTCTTAAAGTACGCAGTGGTCTGCCTGCGTGTCGAGTGGAACCGTGGGAATAGGTCGGTAGTTACTTATTCATTTATTTAGTAAATTCACAATTACAATTGTTTTTACAGGTGCCCAGGAAGGAAACAAAAGTAGTAACGAATTGCCACGCAAGGTTGATCAGTCCCAAAAAACGCCTCGGTTAAACTGCACAAGTTATGCAGAGTAGCACATGCGAACACTAAAGGATAAGAAAATATATCTGTCACCGGAAAATGGCGAACGCCGTAAGATTGTAAAATATCGTGTGAAATTGTAAACTATTTTTTCTAAATAAGACACGGATATATAGGAAACTATTGAATTAGAATGTGATTTATTGTAATCAAAACGATTTTTTCATAAATTATTGAGAAAGTATAATCTAATCAAGATTTATTACAATCTTACGGAGTCTGTTATTTCCCGGTGACATAAATGTATATTTGAATTTGCATCAGACGTTGAATTTCAAAGATAAACAAGTGATCTCCTAAACTTAACTCTAGTAAAGTGAGATATTGTAAGGTTTATGTCAATCCCAAAGCAAAGTAGATGTTTAGGCAACTATAAGCTGGTCTGGACTTGGGCTGCGAAGGCACACAAAGTACCTAACTCCTTATCGGGAAATAACGCAACCACTCATCATGGGAATTATGAAAAATGAAACCAATAAAAGGTGAAAAATAAAAAACCTTTTTTACAAAAACATACAATGGACTTCCAAATAAAAACACTACAAAGTATAAAATAACTTTAATTTCCAAACTCGGTGTTTTTGGTTGTTTCTTCGTTTTTTGACACCGAATTTCGAAAATAAAAGTTGTTTTAAACTGATTTCAAAAAAAGGAGCAGGTTCTCAGTTCGATTTTTTTTTGGATGTTTGTTCAGCGATATTTTGGCCAAGTGTTTATAAAGCCTATTTTTCCATACTGGTCCCATTTCAATTTAGTGAAGATCTGATGAAGAACTTCGGAGATAGGCAACGGAACTCTTCAATAAATGATAGCAAATCTTCCGGGACTGCTGAAATCGTATTTCTGTTTATTGTTTACACCAGCTTATAACATAACATCACGCCGGTACGCTGTGAAGGGGTACGCAGATGTGTACAAGTTGAAATGACTTTGAACAGTCTTGAAAATAACAGACTACAATGAAAAACGTCATGGTTTAGGAAGACCATAGCTAAGTAGGTATCGTTTTTTTTTTCCATCTAACTCCCAGATTACCAGCAGAGGTTATACTAACATCGTATTAGTTGATGTAATGAAAGTATTGATAAGAATAATAGCCGATTATCTGATAGTGTGGAAATAGAGAACGCTTGTTGTGCAACAGTTCTAGGTACTGCAAATAACGTTATTTGTAGAAAAGCAATTTGTCACCCAACTCAACTGGAGGACAGTAAAAATGCTTATTTATGTGATTTCATGAGTTACTTTTTAGGTTTCCGTAGTCGACAAGGAACCCTTATAGTTTCGCCATGTCTGTCTCTCTGTTTGTCGGTCTGTCCATCCGCAGTTTAGCTCAGAGACGCTTAGCGCTAGAAAGTTGAAATTTGGTATGGGTAGGTATACATATTAGTCACGCCGATAAAGTGGTAAAATAAAATCTTTTTTTAGGATCTACACACATGTTAAGTGGCGATGTTTTTTTTTTGTCGTCTACCCCATGGTGTGGGATATATGTGTACAGGTCGTTTAAAAATATTGAGGGTTTGCACCATTTTTCCATCCAGTGATCCGTTTGCGAAATATTAGGTAAGCTTTAAAGTGCTAATTTTTGTTAGTCAAGTGTCCCCTCCCCCCCTCTGCCAGCTAAACGGTTGTTTTTGGAGACGTCAAAAAATCATAGCAGTAGCATATACAGGGTGTCCCAAAACTCAACGTCAAGCCGAAACGGGGTGACAGGATTGATCATAACCATCACGAGAAAAATCTGAAAAAAAATCTATCCCATGCAGTTTAAAAATTATGGGCATTTTAAGAAAAACCTAGAAATTTGATCAAACTGTACCATTTTTCGGTTATTGTGGTTATTCTTTTTTATTTTTGTTCATTTGAACTTTGGAAACGTAATCCTAAATAACATTTCTAGAATCCCAATAAAAAATAATGACACAATTGCCTCAAGTTTCCGAGAATTGAGACTATTTGTTAAACTACGAATTTAAAATTTTCAAGATTCGTCGACTTTGACAGGCCCTCCTATAAAAAAAATGTACTAGAGTGCCTTGGCAAGTGGCATTAAAAGTTGGCGCATTTAATCAGAATTCTAAAATGGTACAATACTTGTTAGTTCCATACAATAGAAAAGAGTAAAAAAATTAAAACCTCAAGTAACCCGATTTTTGCTATCTCATTTTACTCAGTTAAAATGTTTTTAATTCACACAAGCTCTAGGTAGGTTCTTAATTTTAAGACAAAATGATGAGAGAGATGGATAATGGGTATGTTCGCCATGAGTGAGCGAGACAGATAGTGACGCCACTTTTACCAAAGTGAAAAAAAGTTAGTAAAATTAGTAAAATAATTAATACGAATACGAACGTGCGCAGTAGACGAATGAGCGAAACGTACTAACTGGTTGGTGTCGGACTGGTAGCGTAGCCATTTGCTTGGCTGAAACTAGTGCGAATGAAACAGATAGATGCCATAGCATCTATCTGTTTCATTCGCACTCGTTTAAACGACGCATCTCCGTCTCAATGCGTGGCGTCACTATCTGTCTCGCTCACTCATGGCAAACATACCCATTATCCATCTCTCTCATCATTTTGCCTTAAAATTAAGAACCTACCTAGAGCTTGTGCGAATTAAAAACATTTTAACTGAGTAAAATCTGATAGCAAAAATCGGGTTACTTGAGGTTTTAATTTTTTTACTCTTTTCTATTGTATGGAACTAACAAGTATTGTACCATTTTAGAATTCTGATTAAATGCGCCAACTTTTAATGCTACTTGCCAAGGCACTCTAGTACATTTTTTTTATAGGAGGGCCTGTCAAAGTCGACGAATCTTGAAAATTTTAAATTCGTAGTTTAACAAATAGTCTCAATTCTCGGGAACTTGAGGCAATTGTGTCATTATTTTTTATTGGGATTCTAGAAATGTTATTTAGGATTACGTTTCTAAAGTTCAAATGAACAAAAATAAAAAATAATAACCACAATAACCGAAAAATGGTACAGTTTGATCAAATTTCTAGGTTTTTCTTAAAATGCCCATAATTTTCAAACTGCATGGGATAGATTTTTTTTCAGATTTTTCTCGTGATGGTTATGATCAATCCTGTCACCCCGTTTCGGCTTGACGTTGAGTTTTGGGACACCCTGTATAATGAATTTAAAAGGAAAATAGCTATCAGGAAACACAGACTCAAAAACGTACCTTTGGGTGGAATGTAACCTGGATAGTTGAAGCAACCAGGATTTTGTAATAACTTGATTTAAAATGTCTACCTCTATAGAGGTTCTACGCATAGTGATTTACGTTTTGGTACGTCCAAATAGCCTCTAACTAAATGGTTTAGTTGTAATAAATGCTTTGAGTTTGAGTCGGACTTATACGTTATAACCCATATCTAAATCAGAATGTTCCGTTAGACACAATATTAATACGCTTCAATAATTTTTATGGAGTGAGAAGTGAATTATCAAAGGATTAATGAAAAGATAAGATAACTCGACACGTTATTAACAGGAATGACAAGCAATATAAGAATTGTAGTAAAGATTATATATTATGATTAGTGATGTTACGCCAGTGAGAAATTGTGACGTCATTTGTTGCAGTTGCATGACTGTGATGACTGGCTCGGACAGAATTTCAGCGGACTACGTGCATTTTGCTATCAGTCATCACATCATCGATAGCAGTACCTACTACCGGCCTCATCTACCTTAAAATGACCAAAAGATTGACGTGTAATATTTAGATATTTATGATACTAGTGCGGTAAGTACACGACCTCGAGGGCTTAGGATAGTCACGAGTTTGTAAAAACTAATTTCCGCACGTGTGTCATACAACGTTTTTCAACACATTTGCGAGAAAACCGTACAACAGGTAATGAAAAAACTTTTTGTTTTTCTATACAAGTTGGAAAGTCGAAACAATCTTTGACGTTCCTTATATGAAAATAGCGCGAATTTGCAAATAACGACACAGGCGCGTGGTGAAAATTAGAATTACCTACATATTTCGACTCTGAATGTTCTCTTTAGTATTAAAATTAGACATACGTATTGAGCAAAAGCGCTTTCAAGAAGGTTTGATCATTGAGCTTATTTTTTCCAGTGATGTGAAACTCTTTGGTAGAATTCTTATATTTTTTAATTGTAATTAAAACAAAACCGTTAAGGATACGCACGGTGCTATACAATGAGGAGTGTGGTTAAATTGGTACTTAGATGAGAGTACCTACCTATTTTACCGCACGTTCCATTGTACGGTTCGTAAATGCATTTTTTGAGCAAATGTGTTGAAAATATCATTTATCATTTACACAGTCCGTCGCCAATGTCACAGGATTATTGCAAACACAGTGAAATTGTAATAAATCTTGATTATTTTATAAACTAGTGAACAGATAATTTCGAATACAATAAATCCCATCCGAATTCCCACCCACTACAAATCATCATTCTCCTGCTCACATTCCAAACAGGTATTTGTGGGCAGCATGTCTTCTTGTTCAATACATCTGTATTCGCCGCCATCTGCTGTTTACCTCCTTGCTGGCCATACCATCTTCCACACAATCCTTCCATCGTTTCTTTGGTCTTCCTCTTCTCTTACAGCCATCCACATCAATAGGCACTCAAAACTTTATTCACAATTTTTGATACAGGGGGCACCGCATGACCATAATGCCATGACCACCTTTAATAGTCTTACTATTCTCCACCCACTATAAATAGCTCTTAATTATTGCTTTGGATTTAGTTGCCTGACCACGGTGGGTGAAAGTCTCGTGTTCACGAACACTGTCATGCAAAGACTCCACTAGCATGGATGACTCGTCCAGGCCAACTTGTTGGAGTGCCCCCAGTGCCCTTACACCTGCAGGACCTATTGATGCCATAGATTCCACTACAAACGTGGTCACCTACTAAGCACTGACTGTATAAGAGTCACTATTGGCACGAAAAGAATCAGAAGCTCCTTTATCATTGCCTACCTGATTCCTAGCTGTGCTAGCTCGACTATCCGTAGCCTGACGGCGTTGGGCAGCGGCCGTCCGTTCACAAACACTCCCCCGAGCTGGTTCACTTCTCCGTACTGCTGGGTGCCTGTGCCAGCCACGCCAGGGTTGCCCATACCGCCCGCGCTGGGGTCTGTGGACAAAGAAACGATGTTTTTTAAATGGTGATTCTTCATGAGAATTCAGGTACAAGGTGGTTAACCTGCAGACCAACTCCGTCGGTATAAAGTAAAGCTAATGCAAGCGGAGCATATTGTCTGCATAACGTATTCCGCTGTTCAACTCGCTCCGCAATCAGAAGATGTTGATTTATACTGATTATTTCTGCTACTGTTTTGCATACCTAATATACTTACTTTCTGTACATGCAAAGTCCTTCTATATTATATCAGTATAAATAATGCTTATTATGTCACCCAGTAAACTAGTTCCTGCAACTGAACCCAAACGTCTAGCGGCGCAGTTCATAATTAAGTCAAAGGTATTGGTGGAGTGTCACGCGACACCCACTTTGATGCCAACACCGCCCGCGACACTCGTCGTGTTGTGTCGACACTCGACACCTGAGAGCTGCGCCCGCGCAACTGTGTCGTAAAACGTTAGCTTGTTAAATTTGAGCCGTTTGATATTATATTGGGTTGCTAATCTGTAGCTAAGTTGAAAGAAATATTTTGAGTTGATTTTGTATAACAAATATTTTGGTAAAATGTGCACGAAACACCCAAGTACTCAACTTAAGATAATTATTACCTCGCGTAACGAAACTTCCGTATTTCCGAATCTTCCAAAATATCGGTTTCGTGTTAGAAATATGCCGTACACTTAATATTGATTCGTTATCAAATACAAATAACTGAAACACTTCAAAGCCTATTAAAAGTAACATCCCCAAAATAAACTAACTCTTCGCTTTGCTATTTTAGTAAACACAAAACACATTGGTATCATATTACACTTAATAACAAACATCGAAGTATTTCAACCTCGACTGTCATGCGCGCGAAGCTCATATTGCATCCGTCCAATAGACGTCACGACTCAGAGTGACGGGCCGTCAAAAGAACGAGCCGTCACTCGTATGAGCTACAACAACTACGGGCTGTCATAACTACGGGCCGTCACTCCGGCAGACACAATCCGTCATTCCGCAGCGACACCACGACATTTAACAACAAATGACTGTAACCCTAAACTGCTCTCGATAATTTTCAGTCTGTTTTCACGACCGTTAGAAAACATTTATCTCGGCAGCTGCGAGAGGGTTTATAATGATATGAGTGGCGATCTGTCGCCGATATCGGTGATATACGACGCGCGGCGGCGATGCCACGGACTGGTGATTAATTGCAGCTTGTTTGTTATTTACTGTTCGGTTATATTTGAAGAGTTTTAATTATGTCGTTAAATAGTCCGTGTTCGAGGTTGAATTAACCGACCAATGAAACGGCAGCGTCAAATAGACTGAATTTAGAAGTATGTACCTATAATGAAAATGAGTCGGGCAGCTATTTCCGAAAAGCTTATAGAGGCCAGACTAAGATGGTTTGGGCATGTGCTGCGAAGGCCCGTTGACTATAGTTATGGTTAAAAAGTCTTTCCATGGCTACAAGAAAGAGAGGAAGATACAAGCCACAGATGACATGGGTGATGGAAGGTCAAGAAAGACATGAAGGATCGTGGCTTGTCTATGGATGATGCGAAACAGCAAAAGCTGACCCCGCGCATCGGGACAAGGCGTGGACAACGAAGAAAGAACAATCGGAGTCCGAATAACTCTTGTTATCATACAGACGTTTGGCTTGTAATGAAGGATATTCATTTTAGGGGAGCCATTCCCTTAAAACCACTTCAAATAAAATCCCTTCAACACCAAACATGAAACAAAACGACCGCCACAACATCTACAGTTCCCAAATACATCAAAAAGTGACCACGAAACGCTCATGATTCAGCCGAGCTGCCCATATCGGTGACAAAGTACAGGCGAACAAATCAACAGGCCCACTCCTCGCTCGTCGGGCTACAAATTAGCGCAGCTCTGAACAAAATGCTTGACTAATGTGTTCCACTCGTTGTCTTGTTGCGCGACGCTGACAAAATAGCATGTCACTAATTTATTTATACGACTGTACTTATTTTAGAGGTGGTGTAATTAGAATGTAAGTGGGAGATTTTGCATTGTTTTCTTAAAGGTTAAGGAAAAAGCATAAAAGTTCTTAGTACAAACATATAGAACATTTTGGCTCGCGAACCATTGCGGAAGAACGATGCCTAGCATTTTAGGGAAAATAACACTCCCTGTTCTTTTTTAAGCATCACTTAAACCACCCCAGTGATCACCATCAGCACATGGCAGGGGTTCCTCGACCCCTCTGTGCTACGCCTGTTAGGGCACATCCCTGGGGAGACTGTAAAGAGGTGAGCCTCGCTGTACACGGCAGCACGTGATCATTGTGCCACCATCTTTCTTGAGAACACTCGGTGGACAGACACAAATCCCGTGGGGGAAGACCTAGACCTTAAAACGTAAAATATCTAGAATTACTGTTAGTAATGCTAGTCATTTGTTTTATCAAATAATGTTAGATTCTCTTCACTGTCATGGTGAAATATGCAGTTGGCATCAGTATGAAGAAACAATACCTATGTACCTTCTCAATCAATTTGATATATAGTTGGTACTACGTCAAACTAATACAATCAACTGTGAAGTGAAGTCGTGTGAAAATGTGACAGCTATTTGTGATGATGATGGAAGGAAACATAGCAGACATGACCGGTAGAGAGTGAGGTCGCTCGGCGAAGCCTGTGGAGCCCCCAGGAAGCTTCTGTGCTTCTGGGTGGAGCTAGGCCGGCTATGTTAGCTAGGACACCCGCGCGCAATGGACCAAATGGGACTAGTCTAAGTGTGGATAACGGAGTCCCCACTCACTAATAAATTTTAAAGAAAGTAAGAATTAAAAAAGAAATGTAATTATAGGACAGATAAGGTCATAATTTTAGGAGTTGGTCAACTTTACATGCCAACAAGACGCTGATGGATCCGTGGGCAATACGATTCCCAGAGTACGTCCACAAAATGCAATAATTCTGCGACATTGATAATGCCGAAATGCACTGATAATATCATAAACTGTTAACTTTACGGTAGCTTCTGACACATATTGCAGTTTGCACACTTTTTATTTATTGCAAGTAATATTTACTTTAATAAATTAAAAATAACTCGTTTATTTTTGACATTTGGCAGCAATGAGACAACTTTCACGGTAATTTCGCGATTTATTTAAAACTTCATGTTTGTTGTTATTTTAACGCTCGTCTAATACATCAAAGTGTCTCGTTTATGGGTGTGTAACGTGTAGGTATAACTATTTTCAATATTACGACGAACGATATAATTTCGTTTGATATAATTTTCATTTGTTATAATCATCTTTTCTTATGACAACTTATAATAGGTACACATCCAATCTATAATAATAAAAAAAATAATTATATATATATATACTTAAATATTTTTTTTTTAGAAGTCGGTTTATAATAAAATTGTTTGTTTGGAACTACCAGTCAGATTTGGAAAATTTTGTATATGATAGCCACATTCATGAGGAAGTTTATAGGCTGACAGGAACGGGAAAATATGGGATATGAGCGTACGAAGTTGCGGGCAAAAGCTAGTATTGTGTAAGATTTGTCAACATGACAAGCACGATATTAGTAAATGTGTCCTGCGTATTCATGGCCAGCCGCTGTCTAGAATAAGATGCGGCATGTGGAAATGCCACAAATCCAATGATCACTAATTTTATCGAATGTACATTCGGCTTAAAATCCGAAATTCATAAACATGTCAAAAGACATAAAACCTATTTAGTCTAATATGATAAAAACGCCTAGTTAAAAGCACGGGTAAGTAATATATGATATACCTAATTACAAATATCTTCGTGCGTTAATGGTCACTGTTTTAACCTAACCTAACAACAACCTATAATAACGTTAAATAGTATTAGTTGTCGCCCGCGGCTCTGCCCGCGTGATTGTCGAAAATTATCCCAAGGGAACATATTCCCGGGATAAAAAGTATCATATGAGTTATTCCAGACTATAATCTACCACTGTGCCAAATTTCATCAAAATCCATTAATAATAATAATAATATTTCAGTAGTTTTTGCGTGAAAGAGTGACAAACATCCATCCATACTTACAAACTTTCGCGTTTATAATACCTATTAGTAGGATAGGAAGTAGGATGAGACACACCTAACGCACCGTTCTTGAGATAAACAAAACGCCGTCGACCAGCTTCAGCCGCTACCCGGCTTGCACGGGTGCTTGGCTTTTTATATTATGGTATCAATATTTATTTTAAACGATAGACCTAATGATTTTCGCTTAAATAAACATTATTATATCCCATAACGTTATACGAAATAGGTTTAAGAGTATATAAATGTTATATGTAAAGAAATTATATCAACAGTTGGTACATCTCACGTTTATTATATCTCGACTTTATGAGATGCCGCTGAGCGGGGCTCCTATTTCTGCCTACAAGAAACCTAACATGAGTGATGCCATCACGGGATTTAAGTTCGCTTGCTTCGCTAGCTCACTTTAGCTCCCACCATGGCGCCATCCCATTCGAACCTAACCTATCCGAGTTGTTGTTTTAGCTATAAAATCAGATTTATAATTATTATTTTCAGATACCGTTATTGCGCTTAGCATGGCAGAACTACATTCCCAACATAAAATCAAACACTTTCAATCCGACCAAATACAACACCAATCAAGCCCAATAAAGCATTTCAAATCACACCACTTAATTCAATAAAAACCATAGATACAAAAGGTCACCACTTGCCTCCGGGCCTGACACCGTGGCCAGGGTCACCTAGAGACAATGTAGCGACCAATGGCGGCCACTGGCGGCTTCACTTCAAAGCGGGGGCGGAGCGTTCCGCCTCGACACATGCGGTGCACTTGTCTTTGTTACAAAGTCTCTAATGTGCCGACAACAGCGTAAGGGTAGGAGTGTGTCAGGTCGTTTACATTCTGATATTTTTGGAATAAGTGGACTTCAATAAGAAAAGAGTAATGTGCAAAATTTTACACATTTATGGTAGGTATGTCTTCTGCACCCACCTGACAGTTCACATAATTCATCAGGTTATCTTTTAACCATCCTAGTGTTAGTAGTAATGGAGCGAAATATTATGAATTACGTCAAAAAATCGAGCAAGCTCCCCATTCCATCAGTCTAAAAACTGTAAGATATACCAAGCGTGGTCGAGCGTGACAGTAATCCTACTTAGGGCGAGTTCTTTGATCCATAGTTAACCACATTGGCTTTAATGTGTGTTTTTCAATAAATAGCTTGACCAGAAAAATTACAATTAACAATTCAATTGGTTGACTAACTACGGATAGATGTCAGTCTCTCTTGCCTTGAACATATTTGTATTTTTGGGTTGTAATAGGGAAATGAGACAACTAAGATCAAAGTGACTAAATACAGACACTTTACTTTAAAATGATCCCTAAACATTTGGCGGTAAATCATATACCGCCAGTCATTCAGCATCTGCGCCTAGTCGACAACGTGCAACACTCGTCACACGAGGCCGACACATCTCGTAGAAGGCGGGGCCGTCACGCCTCGTGACCTCGTCACATGTTGGGGACACTCGTCATCGAGTCAGCTGGGACAATGGACAGGGATTATGATCTATTGTTTCTGTTTTGGCGGCGCTATCCTGAACTTGACGTGTTTGAACAAAAAAACAACAGTTAATGAATGCGCTCCAGAGGACTACAGAATCTGCTAAGATGTTGATGTCCTTGAAGTAAAAGATCTTTACCACTTCTCGATAAAATAGAAGGAAAAAGTTGGTCTGTCAGGAAACAAATTTAACTCCACGTTAGAATCATCTTTAAATTTTAATAGACCTATTCCCATTCGTATATGTTATAATATATATTGTTTAACTGGGCCCGTGGCATGGATACTCGTAGCGTGAAACACTACCCTAGATGGCAAGATGGATAGAAGTCCGAAGAGGTTCCTGGGAGCGGGACAGACTAGATACAAGACCGACTGGATGTTATCGAGCAGCTTAGAAGTGACTTTGACAGGACCTTGCTGACTTCTCTTGAGTTTAGATTCTTCAGTGTGAAGACGTTTCGATAGGAACCTTAAATTTCCTAGCTCATTTTTAACGAAGCACAGTTACAGACTCTCCCGAAACTGTTAAATTTTCCCAATCAACCTTGAGGTTTTAAAAACCTAATTCTTAAACGATAAAGTTGATGTGCTAGCGTCTGTACTTTTAGTCTTCCCAAATATACGTATTCAAACCTTCATCTTACTACTGGCATACAACCAGCATGCCACCCAGCCCGATCGCGGCACATCTGAGCTGCGCGCGCACACGTGTGTCGTTAGTTCCGCGAACGTCCGCCACGCTCCGGCGCTGACGCCACTTCAAAGGGTACACAATGTCACATCACGTCACATGCTCGCTATCAACACTTTTTGTTTGGTTAGGTTCTTTTTCTGCAATATTTTAAGAATATTAGCTCTTTGACCCGTGGAGAAGGGCGACTGCGGACTGTAGGTAGCTGTGCAGCTGCGTGGGTCGGGTCTGGGTTTCATTGCAAGAGAAGTGTTGTTGTCTTATGCCGTATAAAGAGGGAATGATTTGAGAACTTAGCGGTAAAAACTCAATAAATAAAACCGGTCAAATGCGAGTCGGAATCACGCTATTAAGTTACGCGTCCGTGTTTGGGTCTTTGAAGTGCATAATAATATGTACCTATACAAAATCAACAGAATCAATCTAAGAGACAGACAGACACACGGGTGATCCTATTAGGGTTCCGCTTTTCATTCGGACGTACCGAATCCTTAAACAAAGAGGCAGAAGCGGGCTACAAACGTTTGCTGCTAAGGAAATCCAGATCCTGATAAGTATTGGCACTTTGACACCTTACTAGCAAAACTTCAAATATTAAGAGTACTCAAAACTAGAGGTTCGAAGCGCTTTTAAACTAAAACATGATGACTTGACATCATCATTAGCTGGTTGTAGGTTTTAGGTACCGTACAGCATAGTTGCTTAAAGTTAAACTCATACGTGATCAGCATTTAGTGCTATCCTGGTACTCAATAGGCCACAACAAGTCCTAATCTCACATCACGGCACCTTCGTAAAGAACTACATAATTAAGAAAAACGTTTTCCTGAAGAACAGTTAATTTTCTAAATGTCCAATAACCGATTAGCAGGCAGAACAGCGTCAACACTGGCCGTTAAGTGCGTGTGTCGAATGCGGCTACAAGCTTGTAAGCGGCAATGTAACTTACTCGCGGCAGATTGTCACTCTAACTAATACGCTGGAAAATGGCGCGGATTTACGACGAGCAGGGGGCGGGGGGGGGGGGGTCATCAACACTTTAGATTCATGACGAGCCAGTGATGAGACACGGTGATGATGTTAAATCGATAGTTAATGAGAAACGGTCGTTCGACAGGTTTTGTAAAGAGGTTTAGGCTCATTATGAACCAACTCTCACTGTCCCTTAGATTGCATTTACCACTACAGATTCATATCACAGTTGCTTTGATTTTAAATTGCAAATAATTTGCTATTATAACAAGGGTCTGCAACCATTGTATTTGATTAAATCAATGAAAGACAATGAAAGTGCATTGTTATGTGTCTCGCAAACAACATTGTTCCGGCCATACAACGGTTTCCAATTATTAATAACGTAGCAATTTTTTCTGATAATTAATACAATCCTTACAATTGCACCAAGGAAAATAATTAAAAATCATAAAACAATCACAATTCTCTTTCACCGATAACTATAACTCAAACATCAATAAAACACAACACTACAAATATCAAATCGAACGGTTTCTTTGAAACATTACTAATTGGTTCTGAAAGGAGACAGACACATTCACGTCCTGCTGCGTGAGAAAGAGCAAGAGTATCATAAGGCGGGAAACATCTTTCTTTCGGCGGGTAATTTACGATGCGCCTTTGACGTTACCTCGATGACAGTTACTAGTGTAGCACGAATAAAGCATTCATTAATTCGAGCGAAACCCCACCACTTTAATATCGCTCGAAATACATCGCTCTCTCCATTTCAAACGCCGAACTATGCCCAAGAACAAAGGCCGCAATGGTTCGTTAAAACCGCGATGGGGTCGTTTTGCCCTTTGTGTTAAACGTGGAATATAAAAATACACGTCGTTCCGTGTTGTCTTGAGAATGGCGATTAATTAATAGTCTCTCCTTTGATTCTGAAGCCGCTGAAAGTTTTTTATGGGACTGCTTTGAATAAGCTTTGATATTAAAAAGAAATATTTGTGTAATATTAGATGAAAATGTGTTTGATGATGTGAAAATTAAAGAAAACGGTCGAATTTGTCAGCGGGTGTTGTGTGAAGAAAGTGAAATAGATTAGTGGGGCACTGAGTGCTGAACGAACAGAAACTTTAAGCTCGACTTCTTCCTAATTGAAAACTAAGTGCCCGTAGCTTTTAAGATACAAAGGTTTTTAGTGAAAACAATCATTTTAAATATAGTAATTTCTTTACTCTGTACAATTGTGTGCATAAAGAGTTTAAAAAAATATAAAACGTAGACTTTGTCAGTTTTTGGTATCTACAAGGTACATTCCAACAGCGGTATTGATCGTCAAAAGTCTTAGATGTCCATCCATTTTGGATTTTTGACCATCGCTTTCACTGATAGAATGCGACCTCGTCTAGCTTATTTAAATCTTAAATAAGCGTTGCTATCTCAAGATTTAACCAGATGTATGTATGTTGGTATCTAGATCTTAACTATACTGCACGGAGGATACTTAAACCAGTTCAAAGCTGCAGACAATCAGTTAGCACCATCACTGCACGCTACATTTCGCGCGGTTACCATAAGTTCTGTTTTACGATCAGCCAGGCAGTTTAGTTACCAGTTCTACGAACACGTAGCCGCGTAGCACAAAGCTACGAAAAAAAAGTATTATCTAACTGTGAAGGTGAACCATAAAAATAAATATAGCTAGGTAGGTACCTAACTAGGTACGATAAACTTACCAACCCTAGGTACTGAGATTTAGTATATTAAGATACTCAATACTTAATATATATTTATTGCTTTTCCACATGTGAACGTAGGTGGTAGGTTTTCATTAATATAACAATATCTCTGAATATTTTTTTAATTTTTTTTTATTGATATTCTAAATATATAATATCAATGAATATTTTAATGATAATAGCATATTAGAAATTATTTTAATTGATTTGTGAATATATTAAATTTTTGTTGTTCTTTTATTATTTCTAGCAAGTTATTATATATTTTAATTGACATGACTAGTGTACTTGTTGAGTGTATTTTTAAGATCTTTGGAAACTTACCCACCCACCCTGCCAAAACGTTTTTAAACACTTTCATTGTGCGTACAGCTGACGAGTGGAATACCCTGCCGGATTCAGATTCAGAGTATTTATTTGTAAATATAGGTTACATACACATGTGTATGATAATATTACATTTGTAAGTTCTCTATGCTTTGCCATTAGGCGTACAAATGTTTGACTCAGTTTTAATTATTTCATTGTTTATTTCACAATATCAAATAAAAATTATAGAAAGAGCTACATAATATTTTCCTGATAGTGAATTCAATCTAAAATAAAAATAACAATGTCAAAACAAGTACCAAATTAATAAAGTACCTATTTCAAAAAGTTAAAGATGAAACAGAAATGTCAATCAATAAAAATAGGATAATGTCTATTAATCAAATTAATACAATAATGAAATGAAAACCTTCGTACGTGTTCGGATCTCGACTTTCGGAACTCGATCTATTAGACGACTCATAGATGGTGACAAAGAGCAAATCCAGCAACAGCAAGGTTCTTTGGAAGACCAGCGTCAGACAGCATAATTATGTTTGGCAACGTTACTGCAATGAACCTTTTTGGCGCAGCCGTGAGGCACGCACAATTTTTTTGTTGTTGTACATATTTCCTCTTTTTTATTTGATTTGTGTGCGTATCCGGACTGTCGTCTATTTCTTGCTTTCAAATCTGTGTTGCTCAGGTTGTTGAAGTTACAATAAGATAGGTACAACTTGAGGTTCTTTGAGTCACTACTGAAGATGGAATTATTTTTATGTTAAAAGTTTAGAAGTCTAGGGCGCGTGTCACAAGGCAGGTTGACGAACCAGTATGACATTTATTTAATAATAACAAATTTCTTTATGAACCGACTTCCATTAAAAGGAGGAGGTTCTCAATTCAGTGGGTATTTTTTTGAATGATATAGGCCAGGTATAGTGTATTAGTTATTTTAATTTTATGTATTGCGTAAGAATTATGTAGGTAATTATTATGGAATTCTTTATTCGTTTCCATCTTTTTTCACAGTACGTCATAGGCAACCAGATCAAAAGCTTTGGATGAGGAAGCTAGCGTACACTGGCGTCCCATACTACTTATAGTGTGTTTATGATAACACGTAGGTAAAGTTTTAATCATGTGGGCATGTATTTATAGTGGGTGCTATATTGACCCATATCATCACCAAACATAAATACCTATACTATTTAAATAAAATAGTCCTTGTTACCGTTATCGATGATCACTATGGCAACGAAACGCGCCTGTTCCAACCGTTCGAAGTTTAAACACTTTTACGACGATCGGCACCCAATCAGAGGCGCGCAGGCCTGCGCACGCGCCGCTAATCAACTTTCTAATACAGATGTAGTGTGACGAGCATATCGCGTAGTTGCCGTGATTACATACGCTTTTGATTTATTTACGCGCGCGATAAACTGTTTTCCGTGTGTTTCCTACTTTGTAATTATTGGGTTTAGTTCGGGTACGGAGTTAGTGATGCTAAAATTACTCGTAGATTGTTGAAACATGCATCGTTTTATACAGCGTGTTTCAAAATGATCAAATCTAAAAGTGGAGACTCAGTAGAAAATCACCCTTCACCAGGCACTTCTGAAACACCATGTTTAGCTTGAGCAGGGTTGAGAACGAGGAGGAAAACCAAATCAATCTCAAAAATATAACAAAAAGAAAACATACAGCTTAACTACGTACCTTCCCTTTTTGTCCAGCATGCTCGCATGATTGCAATGAAAATCAACTGAGGTTTGTCAATAAATATTCTTGCAAACGTCAATAAATGTTAAAACTTTTGACATTACAGAAACCTTGTTTATGAATGACAAATAACCAAATGTTGCTAAACCCTGAGCAGAACGAACTGACCAATCAGAGCGCGCCGTCCGTTGCGCCCCCCCAGAGGTAAACACACTTCGGTGCGATTTTATTCCATATTGCTTGTTTTGATATTCATAGCAAGTAAAGCTGTTTGATAAGTAATGTAAGTACGTCCACTTGACACGGTTTATGGCGATCCTTGACATAGTTTAACCTACATTACTGTGTCAATTGATTCAAAGAATATATTTGTTTTGCCCTTTAGGAACTAAATTCTTTTATTCATTATGACTACAAAGTTTTTCTAGCGCAAAACTTATATAAACTGTTCTTTTTCAATCATTTGTAAGGCACCTTTGTGGAAGAGAAAAATAAATGTTTATTATCATTATTCACTGGCCAATAAGCCCACAAAGTTAAGTATCTATGACCCATCTTTGCATTAAAAATACTTTCTGCCAAAAAACCCGTTGTAGTTTTTTTAGCTCATTCGAACTCAAACTCAAAGCATTTATTTCAATCAAACCATTCACAAGCACTTTAAAACCGTCATAGAATCGGTCAGTGCACTATTAACGTCATCGAACACTTCTGCACCTTCAATCCATAAACCATTCTGACGTTTAACGGTTGGCACTTTGACAGATGTCTGTCACAAGTCGTTGTCCGCCATGACAGCTGCTGTCAACACTCACACACTTGCACGCACATTGCAATTTGCACTTGTTGTAACGAGCTTGCGGGTACCTCGTAAGTGTCTGTCAATTGATTATATTGGTGGTTTGCAGAATTTGCAGCATATATATGCTGTAGGTACGTGTACCTTCTTTTCGAATGCCCTTAAATAGCAAATCCCGAGTGTTCCCAAAAGTTTTAAATTCCACTCCTTAGCTGAATGCACAATGAAAGTAAACCCAAAACGTAACCTACAGTTAAGATAAGGTTTGAAAAACACCACTTCTACATGGACACGATGAATATTCATCCACACCACTCAGTATCACTCTCGACCGGTTCAAGCGACAGCTAAGGAAATTTATACTTTTTCTTATTTATTTATTTATTTATTTATTAAAAAAGGCAAACCAACAGCTTCTGTATACAGCATTACATAAGAATTATTTCACTGACGTCCGAACCCAATAACAAATCTGTTAGTAGATATGCTTATAGAACCAGGGCGTTACTTTTAAGGACCTAAAGGCCAATAAATTGTACTTAAAGCGTTCAAATTCAAGTCGCAAAATCATCTCAGCAAAAATCAATGTCAAAAACTGGTCAAAATATATGGAAATTAAAATGAGTGACAGTGACTGCGACGCGAATGCGCCTTCTAAAACATTTGCTCACTCAACAAGAATGTGATGCTCATGTAGCTCAGACCTGGGGCAGCGAACAACGCGAAGCGACAACATCATCGCTTTCCATCAGGTGAAATTGGCGCAACGAGAGCCTAGCAATGGATAATAATAAAATATATTTTGACTTCTCAGTGCTGAGTGCACTGCGCATTGAGATGACTGCTCAAATCGTCTTTTCTCTACTTATAAATCCGACCCAGCACTATCCCAATCAAAACAACCTCCACTACATCTATTTATCTATCATGTTTTCCGTAATTGAACTTTCCTCGGTGTCGCAGCGTGTTTGTCCTACGAGCAGGCGACCACACACGTCGACAGATCGCCGACAAACGGGCCCGCTAGACAAACACGAGCTACTGCGGCCGCGGCTCTCCCCTCGGCGTCTGAAGAGGCCTTAGCTGTGAGAGGACAGCCCAGTTAATGGCGGTAGCCTTCGACAAGTGTTTGCTTTCCGGGGACATTTTGTTTTGAATTAGACGTGCCTTGACTTCGATGTACGGTATACCTACTGTGAACCGGTGGTCGTCTGTGTTCATAAAATAGCTGGTCATTAAAGATGTCCCATAAGATGAATATTTAGAGAAGAACATTTCTTTAGCTTGTGGTATTGAGAGTTATCTAGAATTTAATTTTGTTAAATTTAAATCCAAAGTCTGGGCTGATCTCAACCTCAAGAATCTGAATGCGTTGCATACCTTTATACCCGACCCCAGAAGTAATGTAATGTTTTTTGAAAAGAACAAATCACAGTTATTATACATGAGTGTAAGAAAACGGCTATTTTTCTGAAGGATCGAAATCTTTAAATTAGCTATCTATCCGAGTGACTTCATCTATAAATAGCGGTCTACAAACTTCTTCTAAACAAACAGAAACATGACCACACCACGCAGACAAATCCGGTTCACATGTTAGCCAAGATATTGACAACCAAATCACGTTATCCGAGTAAACGTATTCATTAACATATTAATAAAGGCAAACATTGCAGACATGGACCATGTCGATAAGTCGAGCTCCACTAAAATGTGTTGTTTGAACAGTCTAAAAATAGCCGAACGATGCCACACAAACATCATTGACATTCCGGAGGTGTGCTGCCATTGGCAAGACATCATCTGCCCCTTATTAACCCCTATAAACAGTGTCAAAGTATTCTCCCATAAGCCATAACTCACGATAACTAATTATTGGCGTGCCTCGCGCCACAGCGCAGCAGCACACGGTACAATTTTCGTTCGGGCGGGCGCAGTGTGCACATCGGGCGGTGGGACAATTAGTTATCCTGTGGCGTGTTGTGACGTGAGGTGATCTTCATTTGTTGGTGTTATTTCTGGATATCCGCACGAGCCAGCTGGACCTCTTGCTGGGTGTGCTGTTTATGGGAATCTTAATAGATGGGGTTTTGGAAAGTCCGTTTTAATTATGTCTGAGGATCATCATTTGTAGGACAAAAAGGTTGAATCAAGTTTAGCTGTAAAATATACACGTAGCTAGTAGAGCTACGTGTATATTTTACAGCTAAACTTGATTCAACTTAATCAGCGTTTCAGAATATTGTCTTTTGCAGGCATTTTGAATAAATCTTCTTTATACATACGTCGTCAACTATTTGCATAATGTCGCCGTTATGGAAAACTTCGAAGTTACAATGTTTTACGCCTAGTAGAGGCATTACGTAAAGCGCCTTAAAACACAATAAACGATTCGAACCCCGTACCTACACATAACGCCTTGGCTATTTGATACAATAAGTTCTATTGTCTAACAGCATTACAACAAAAATTTCTTCGTTGTGTAATGGACGTATGTCAGTAAGAGTTGGTTAGAATCGTGGTAAATAATCGTGGAATGAATGAGCAAACAGACAGTTGCAAACCTTTCTTTCAAAAACATAATATACTGACCCTTTTCTGTATATATATTTTAGAGACATGCAAATTTGTACGGAAACATCAGGAATTTTATTCAAAACGAGATACGACACGACGTGGAGACACTCAGACACGCTATCAACTCAGACATCAATCTAGGCTAAACTGTAATGTCCATAAAAATGTATAATAAACTACCGGCATTCATTAAAACAGAAAGGAATTTTTTTAAGAAAACTTTTACTCAATAAAAGCTACTACTCGGTAACGAATTTTTAAGTGATAGACTAATAAAGTCTTGACTCATAACATAAAAAAAATAATTTGATTTGTTAATTCTATTTACATCTCTCAATAGATAACTATATTAAGAGTTTCCTAATTAATGTTATATATCATAAAATGCTTCCTCTCTCCTAACCTAGATACTTAGGTATCTTGCTGTGCCCGACAGGGTCCATATAAACTCATTGTTATTTTACCACCTAAGAATACATGTGGGATGCACTAAAAGTATTGAGTATTGAAAGTGAAAACTCTGTGTAAATTATTATAATAAGGAATCTAATATTTTTTACGTAACTCAAACAAGTCCATACCGTATACCCACGTGAACAGTTTCAAATGGCTGATAACAGTTTTCTTTCGATACACTCTCAGTACTTAAATATCGAATAATGGAAATATAGATTAAAACCATTTTCAACGAAGTATTATAATCTCAAGTAGTATTGTAATCTTAAAGCTATTAATTCGACCAACAGTATTACCAGTCTGAAGAAAAATAAGATTATAACTGATTTTTAAATGAAAAGAAAATTCATGAATTTGTTTTGTTCATGATTCTTCCTGATAACATCGTAAGATACAAATATGTAAATGAAGTCTTCTGACAACACAGGTACACGACTAGCGATGGTTGAGGTGCCTTTTCAGAGGCTCCAGACTATGTGTGCAAAGTTCAAAATATTTGGGATCAAGCATGTGTTTCGGTAGCGCATATCGATGAATGCTTTAATAAATTTTGGGCTTTTTGTCAATCGTTATCGATTTGACATCTTCAAATGACTTCTTCCGCTCTGGGTGGAGCGGAAGGGCGTGTCAGACTCTTACTGACTAAAACCCATCCGTGTTCCTTCTAAAGCCCTATGCGTTCCAGGGCCGCGGTGACTCTTTTGAACAAATTCCGCATCCCTGGATCGTTATCGCTCTTAGGGTGTAAGTTTGCCTACAATGTAGAAGACGGTACTGAATAACTTCTCCGTAACCGTCTACTTCCTTGACCACCACAATTAGTCCCAACCAAAATCAAATCCTCATCTCCAAACATTTAAATTCTCAAGCGACACGTCACGCAGCGATCCCGTTGCGCCGGCGCATCTGTCAACTCAAGACAGTAGCCGGGGGAGGGGGGAGGGGGTACTGTTTGCCGCCATTACGCTGCTGTTGACTCGCGGCGGGCGGCTAATGCGTGCGCAAACAGAGCTGTCACTTGCCCGGACAAGCCTGGACAAACGGATAGACTGGAATTGTGAGCTGCTAAGGAATAACTTTGTGCGGTATGAGGTAGATAAAAACCTGTGGAATCTATTGCGTGCTATCCAGTTACTGCGTGGTGAAGGTCAGAGATTCTCCTCATTTTTAATCAACGGTCACATTCGCATCTCATCCCCATAATCCGAAAAATCCTAGAATTCCCCCCTGATAGACAACCGCTTCATGTACCATGCTGGTATTCAGCTCCATATGGTTAGAATGGAAGTCAAATCCAGGGAAAAGGCCTAGCTAGGCAAATTGTATTTTAACTGGATTTTTGACCGACATAAAATAACTTTTACATAACGTAAAATGAGGCTTATATTCCCTGAAGAACTAGCGGTGTTCAGCACACCCTCCCCCAAAAAGGGAAGAGCAAAGGAATTTCCGGCGTTTGAACAGAGCCTATAACTAGCCTTGACACACCTTGTTGAAAAGTTTGTTGTTCCTTATTCCCAGTTTCAGGATGAGGAGGAAGGTGAACAGGATTAGCGTACACAAAAACATTTAAAATATTTCTAAACAGAAAAAGGCGCCACAGAGGTAACGCTAAATGAAGTGTAGAAATAATGGAGTTCCTAATTGTTATTTTCTTGTTGCCAGCGCTTCGACCACGTGCAAGTCGGTACTTATCCCAGGGGCACGTACTCCCGGCATTCAAGTCTCCTAAGTCCTTCTCCAAGATCCAATCTATCTCTATACATCACTATACGTCACTATTACATTTCATACAAAATGATTCAGCAGTTTGGCGTGAAAACGTGACATAGAGACGAGGTTACTTTCGAGTTTATAATATTATAGTAGGCGCCAGATAATCGTGGAATAACGGTCATTGACCCACCTACAATTATTGACATTTTTAATTTGAAAAACGGAATTAATGACACAAAGCTGTCCCGAATCATCATCTCTCGTGATCCTTAACATTGTCTAATAATGAAAAACGATTCATATTTAATTGTTCAGGTACCTATGAACAGTTATTAGGGAAAGGTCAATGTACTTTATTCCACATTTATCTGGCGCCTACTATAGTACCTATGGACTATGGGAGTATAGATGATGGACAATAAAGATTATTCTTTTTCTATTGTCTCTGTCGTTATTTATTTATAGTCAATATAATGTTACAGTGTGCATGATGAATTGGTATCCTCGTTCCTGTTACCTATTCGGGCAATCATTTGCACCGCAGACTTTCTTTATTGGAATTCAATCAGAGTATAATTTTCCCGCCGGTTGATGATGCAGTTTATTATTTATGTTGATGCGGAAATCATTAGTTATCGCATTATATGGCTAGGCCCATGTTCGGAAGTTCATATTTGTTTTTATAAGCGACAAAAATATAAGACAAATAAAGCTACACCGGATTTGTTGAAAATCAAATAGTGATGTGAATACGGTTTATCGACATTCGGTGTAAATGTGTTTGGTGTCGGTAGCGGGCGGCTTAATGATCGTCCATCGGAAGAGGAGTGGTCGCTCACTGTTTACTAATTTATTAAAACTGTGAGAACTGTTTAGTTGCCTGCTTAGTTCCATTTGATGAGCGGATTATAATAGAGATGACACGCAATCTTCTCTAAATAAGTTTGTTGTTTTATTTACCTATGTTTTTTTATTTTTTATGAATTGAATATATGCATCCCCTCAGTAATCACTGCAAGTAGCACAGTTGTAACAGAGTTTCAAAGAAATTCATGTGTTATTTTACTTACTTCTAGTGGACTAAACTAAAGCCGTCGCTTTTGGAAGGTGTAGATCGTCGCCTATGGGTTTGTTTACGAAAAACCCACATAGCAATGATACTTCTCATTTATGTGGAGAGGACCGGTAACCTTCTCATTAAAACTTAGGTACTTGACCATAGAAATTTGTATGGCTGTAGTAGGTACTTCTCGGTGCAAATCTAATTTTACCCAGTAACAATTTTTAAGAAACTCTATTTACTCAACAAGTAAAATTCAATATTGTGCCTATATTGTGAACGACAGACGTTGTTTAAGTACAAATGTCTGAACAAACTGCACCGAGTCCCCAACAGTAACCGAATACGTTCAGCAAATGTACAAATCGGGCGACAGTACTTATCCTTTTATTACCTCTCCAAACAAACCATGACTATCATCATTATTGCAACTGCATTAAGGTAGAGTTTCCCTCAGCCTGGTGCAACAAGAGCGAATCAAAGTGGACAAACATCGGTAATTGACAGGAAATTGTAACATTACTCCATGTTTGGCGGACGGCTTAGACTCCTGTTTAGTTTCATGTTACGCTAAAAATTATTTTGCTTCTGTTTTTTGTTTAAAGCAGATATTTGTCTACAGTTACAGCCAAAAGGGTAGCGGAAATTTTCGAATAAATGGTCTTTTTTACGTAAGCCACATTCCACCAGTAGGTGTAGTACCTACGACAGGAACCGGGGAGAGTGGAACCGGCGATAGATGTCGTGCGGTGTTCCACAGGGTTCGGTTCTGCCGATCTGTGCCATCCATGGCCCTTTATGGGGCCCCGGTTTCGTTGAAGCAGAGACCAGCCCGCCAGCTCAATGCGTCGCAAAGGGTTATGGCCATCCAGCTGGCCCGGGGATACCAAACGGTCACTGGCGAGGCGGCGAGCCTGCTTGCCGAATTGCTGCCATGGGATCTGGAGGTGAGAACCCTCGCGCACGTTTACGCGTGGCGCGTTGAGACGCTGCCGGGGCGAAACTCCGCTGCCGCGGCAAATCGTAACCCGGCGGACAGAGCTCCGGCAAGAGATCATGGTGGTAAGGAGACAGCGACTGTCGCATAAGTCTCCTCTTTGAGGAGTGGCTAGAGAAGCGCGTGTACCAAACGGTCACTGGCGAGGCGGCGAGCCTGCTTGCCGAATTGCTGCCATGGGATCTAGAGGTGAGAACCCTCGCGCACGTTTTCACCTGACGCAGGTACTCATTGGATACGGATGTTTCAGGAGATACCTGTTTCGGATGCGGCAGGTGGACACACCCGGGTGTTAGCACTGTGAGGATCATCCGGAGGACACGGTGGAGCATACGGTGGAAGTCTGCCCTGCTTGGGCGGAGCACCGTCGTGTCCTCGTCGAGGCGATCTGTGACGGCGACCTGTCGCCTCCGGCCCTGGTTCAATCCATCGTCCGGAGCGAAGAGGCATTGTAAGCGGTCACCTTCTTCTGCGAAGCAGTAATGCTAGTGAAGGAGGAGGCGGACCGCGTGAGGGAGAGGCTAATCTCACGCCCCAGCCGCCGCAGCAGAAGGAGACGCGGCGCGATTCCCGGCCACCGTAGGCGCGATCCTGCGGACGGCGAGCGTTGGGTGGCTGGCCGTCCGATCAGAAGACAGAACCAGGCCCGGGTCGATAGCGCGTTGTAACCTACTGTTTTAACAGTAGATTTGCTGATTTCATCATGACATCCCTGTTTTCTGTTTAAGCACCAATTTCTACTGTTTTTATTCATATTATAGATTTCGTCTAAAACGATAAAATCTTCTGTACTTAATCCTTTTAAATATCAAGCTTCATGAAATGCATGTATGTATCCCAATTATTTATATGTCTAAAAAAACAAGTCATAACATGTTAGTATTGTTAGTGGCAAACCCAAATAATGTGAAAGTTTAACTTAAAGCAAAAAAAAGTTTTCAACTTGCGTCGCACGCGTTTTCTAGGGGACATTTTTGGCACTTGATAAAAGAGGATCGCTCAGTCATTTCTCATTGTCGCGGGCGAACAGTGCCATTTAACATAAATACTGAGCAGTAGTGATTTCGATTCTGATAAACTCCTCCTCGGAAGAAAAGTTACCATTATGCTGTTATCTTCTGTTTTTTTCAAGTCTGATTTGCTGCTTTTTTCTTGGGTAAGGTTGGCAACACTGTTTACGACACAGCTAAGTACTTTAGGGACATAAATCTGAACTCCTATCCCATTCAAACACGCATATAAACGTTTGACTATCGCTCAGCCGACGGCATCGACTTAAACCCTCGGAAGCACGGAAAGCAAACACGAGACGGTCACCCATCTGAAACCAACCATTATTAACGGGAGCCGTACAGTCGTATGATCTGTGCTCAGTGCCGATGTCCCCAATCCCACGCCATCTTGGTTGTGAGTTGCGCCCGCGCCTGCGCGGCGGCGACGTCGCGTCACCGTACAAACACAGGCGGCTCCGCGGTCAAACACGCTCTGTTTGTGCTATTAGCGGACAACTACCGAATATTTACTGTAGTTTTTTTTGCTAGGAGGATTTGTGAGATGTATGAACTGTTATTATTTTTTTCAAACGATTGGCTTTTTTTCTTGGTGTTTACATAGTTATTGCTTCTATGTACATATTAAAACTATGATAAATTTGGCAAATCATTTAAATACTTCTGTCTTTAAGGTAAAATCACCATTAAACTAATTAATTAACTTCATGCAACGTAGGACCTAATCATGTTAGTATTGAACTTTCAGTCGACGTTAATACAGGAAAACGCTATTTTATAAACTTTTGGCCTACAAGAGTTTCCGGTGCCGATATTAATAATATCTTCAGGCGCACAAACGTAACAGTCTTGAAACCTTTTAATTTATTGATAGTAAAAATCATGTTGTTTCACCAATTATTTTGTTTATGATTTTTGTGACGATCAATATTTTTTATCGTGACATGTTCTGGCGGATGTCATACATTTTTAAATACGGTAAAATATAGTTATTTTTTGTAGCTGTTTAATTCGGTATTTATATATTTATAACAGCTACCGTTTTCACTTTATCACACACAACCGGGCTTGGGGCTCCGGGAATAGACCTTTCCTTTCCTGTGCCAATCCCCATGCTCCTGTTCCACCCTCAGGGGTCATGCCCGCGATGGAAACAATATCTTCTGCCCAAATTGTTTGGTCCGGTCGGCAGTGGCGGATGACCCTGCATTGTCTCCACTTGAGTTCCACAACACATTTTCCGATATGGAAGACCTTCGTACGTCTTCGGACATCGACGTTCGGAACTCGGTCTAGTAGCCTTATGCCAAGCATGGAACGATACATCGATCGCTCTCTGTGCAACTCCCAGCCTGACACATCCTCCTGCGTGATTTTCCATGTCTCAGCACCGAAATCATGGCGGCTAGAACAAACGTATGAGGCGGACGACATCATATATCATGGAATTTAGGCTGTTTGTTTTTTAATTGGATGGAATTTAAGCATTATTATGTCATGTAATTTGCTTAAAAAGATGTCTCAACACCATGAGTCATGCACAACATATTGGTAATATTATTGTTAAAATACACACACCAAAAAACTCGCGATACATTACAACTGGATGCATAGTTGACTCATACCTACATGTTAAAATGTGAATTATTTGGTAAAACATACAAGTATTTTGTCGCGTGCAGTGTTTTAGGATAAGTGCACAGATTGGCGGACTAGTGACTCATTATCGACAATACTGGAAGGCAATTTTTCTGCATTGATTCTATCAAATAATATTATTATCGTTCCAGCATTTCGCCCGCGGCTTCGTCCGCGCGGATTTAGTAGATACTGCACAAACTTCAACGCCCACTCTACCCCCCTTAGTTTTTGAAAATTTTGCAAAACGATTTTCATAAATTACCCAGCCATTTCTGCTACTGATTCTGTGGTCTCAGGATCAGCGCAACTATTCACCCGTTCACCCCGTCACGGGTTGATTATGCATACATTGTTAGATCTGTTTCAATTATCCCCAATTTTAGTTTGTTTATACCAAGTCCCACGTTAATTGAAGCAAGCAATAATGTCCTCCCCTAAAAACTTCATCACCCACACTCTTTGTTATTTTCCCAAAAATCCAAACATTGCCTTGATGCATTAGTCTGCCATGTACCACTATTGTACATAAAGTTCAAATAAATAAATAAACATTAGTTGTTCGTATATTTTTATCGGAATCATTAATGCCGTGTTTCAACTTCATTGGACCATTAAGATTCTCCCCAGTTCGTTCAGACCGCAACATTTTTCTTACTTAGAGCATTTGTATACCCTTCGTAACTTTAAAGCCAAAGGTCTGCTTTGAATAATTTATGAAGAACTGTAATTTACATGTATATAATCAAACTTAATTATCAAACCTTTTAAATGGAAAAGGATTAATGTCATGATACATAAATCAACATTTTTCGATAACACTCTGGTTTTGATGAAATACTTTGAACAAATAGCGTTCATTGTGACTTAACCATAATAGTTAGACATCTACTCTTGCAACTTTTTTTATAGGTAACGATGAGTACCTACTTTAATTATGTAGTACATTATTTTTACGTATCATCAATACTTTTCTCAGCGCACGCCAAATAATTAATTTATTAGGAAAAATTTTGTTACTTTGGGTTACATTATTACAATTTTCTTAGGGCTCTTTACTTTTTTCGAAAAAAAAATAGCCTATGTTTTAAGTTAATAATGTAACTTCCCAATGGAGAAAGAGTTTTTAAAATTGGTTCAGTAGTTTCTGAGCCACATCGTATCAAACGAATCTTTCCTCTTTATAATATTAGTTTAGATTTAGATATCTTTACTTTTTCGAGAACAACCCGGCTTATTGAAGATGTTTATATTTTTTACAGGAAAACGAAGTACTACCTACCAAAGTAGGACTTCTTCAATGTCCCCTGTGAATTTGGAGCTGATATAATTTTAACGCAGACAACAAACAAACTGTCGCGTACCGCCAGTCAGTACAGGAGTAATACCTACTATTTTCAAAAATACGTCGTTAATCTTAAAGTATATTATAAGAAAATAATCTCTCGTTGAAAACGACCACAAATACAAATGTGTGTAATTATGACGAAGTCGATATAATCAAGTGTGTGCGTGGCTCGTGCTGTTTAACGCGCGGCGGATAACCTCGCGATAACCGACGATTATCGACGACCCCTCCGATACCGGCGCCCGCGCCTGCGTACCACCGATGTCGATAGTTTGCTGGTAGCGTTCACATCACTAGTAGAGTTTTAAGTAAGGCGTAGGGCTGGCGAAGGTTTTCACTAGTGCTAACGATATTTGCGACGATTTAAAGAGCCAGAGTAGTGTAGTAAATAAGGAAATAAATAAATGCCACGGTCTTTTTTACTATAGATAGTAACATATTTTCAGACCACTGCCAATAATTTGCGGTTATGTAATTCAATAACTAGCTCACAAAATGGACAAAAATCGACCTCAATAATTCTTGGGCTAGGCTTTGATCAATGATAACATTTTTTTGCAAGTCTACATACCTACTTATATCCTATCTGACTAGGCCTCTGACTGGGCTTCGAATAGCCGTAATTTAAACTTAGGCATTATATTCGAGCTAACTTGGACACAATTTACAACCGCACAGGTAGAGAAAATTTCGTGGAACACATTTTGCCAAGTATACTAGAAGTACCAATACTTACCACATTTCCAGTAAATTCTGGATATAGGAAGAACCACAGATTACCGTACTACGCATCAAAAATGTACACAAACTGATTTTTTAGTAAAATATAACAGTTATACAATGAGCTTAGTGACGCGCAACGGTGCCGTTTTATCGCAGTTATCGATAACCCGCGACGCCCTCTGACTTGTCGATAAACCGCGCGCGTTTAGTGCGGCGCTGCGTCTGCGCCGCCTCCATGCCGATTTTAACTAAACCAGGTAATTAACAGCTATTTTTTTTTAACCGATAACGAGGTTTTTAATTAATTAAATGGTGCTTTTTTGACAAGTTAGATACTATTAGTTGAAATGTAGTTAAAAATTGTGTAGTCAGAAATAGTCAATACTTGTTTTACTTTAATCTAGATTAAAAAAATGCTTTTGCTTCTATAATACCAACATATAAAGAAATACTTAACTACTATTTCATCATTTGATAGACATAGAATGTATAGGTATCATTAATTGTATTTTGAATTTCCCGCACTTCGCGCTATGCATAGTCAATCCAACAAAATGTTTAGGTTAACATTTTAGTTGGAATAACGTGGCGTTCGAATAAGTTAATTAAAAGAGATCTAAGTATTAAAGTTAATTACCTAAAGTGAAAATACAAGAGAGAGGATATTACAAACATGTAGTTTCTTTCTTTGCAGATAAACGTAGTTATTAAGATAAACTCGAAGATGTATTTGTATGTAGGATAGATCAATAGATAGTATGCCCCGTATGTACCTAATTAAAACAAAATAAATCTTTCTTTGCAGAATAGCAACAAAATTTGTTTATTTCCTCAAAAGAAATACTTACACATTATATACATTTAAATGTTAATTCAATGTTGGCAAATGGTTGGCACCTTCTCATTACCGCGTCGCTATTAGCTACCTATTCGCCTTCACTCAAAGTAAATATGCTGTACAATATTGATTTCATATATTATTATCCCCAGTGAGCAGCACTTGCATGAACGGGTAAGCGGAAAACGAATACATCCTAATATAAATAATTTATTACCGATTAAAAATTGTTTTAATTTACCTTTATTCTACATACCTAATAGCCTTTCTACAAAGCGAAATAATTCGTTTTGTATATTTTTGATGATTTAAGTAAGATGGGCAAAAACATACAAGACTTTGAGACAGTAGAAGAACGACAGATATGGGAAGGCACCCGTTGACTGGACTTAAGATCAAAAACCGGACAAGTGCGAGTTAGACTCGCGCACCGAGGGTTCCGTTCGAGTCTTAATTTTTTTCGAGTATACATAACCTACGGATACATTAATATTCCTCTCGGTCATTTCTTTAACCGAAGATATAAGTTTGTTTTCGCATTTTTTTTTGTATGTTGTAATAGAACAAATTCCTTATTTTCGGTCTTTTTCCTGTACTTATACTGTAAGATCTATCTTCTTGGAAAATTTCAGGACTGTGGGTCAACGTGAAGTACCCATATATGTTTTGATTCCCTTGCGAGCGTCAAATAATGCGCCATGAACGGAGCTTAAACGGCCTTATCTTTAGATTGCGTTGACTTAGAAGTTTGGTTTTTTCACTGCTCCAAGAGGTAGCTGTAATTTCAGCTTGATTAATTTACGCGTTCCTGACGAAAAGGTCTTGACAGACAGACAGACGGTCAACAAAGTGATCCTATAAGGGTTCCATTTTGGCCGACTGAGGTACGGAACCCTAAAAATGTTGCCAACCAGAACCCAAGAATTGTTAAACACAGTCCACGATTCCATTAGTCCGAAAAATTATTCAACAGATTGCCTTAAGAAATAAAAACTATTGTCTACAGTAGCGCTTTCAAAATAAAGCAAAACATAAATCCTATTGAATAAATGTCTATATGCCTTTATGTTATTATTTTAAATTTTAAGGAGTTGACCATATTGTTTTATTTTAACTGTCGATGCTATAGAAGAAATGTAAAATTATTTTTAATTGCTGATGTAATTTATAAAATTCAAATGTATTATTATTATACCGTATTGTGAACTTTTATGTGTAAATTCAGATACAAATTACTTTTTAATGAATAAATGACTATGACTATTTATCTCTGAGTAGTGAATTTTAACTTTAACGATTAAAACAAAAATTTAAAAAGGGGTTTTTTTTAATCATTTAAATTCCGCAAGGTATACGGGTACGCAGAAGAGAATATTTTTTGTAAAAGTATGTAAGTACGGACAAATGCAAAAATAGAACATTAGTTAAGATACTGACAAGCGATCCAAGAATACCTAATAGGTATCACAATACCTACTGTTTAATGCCGTAGTATCCCTTATCGCGCACTGGATACGAACGAGTGTTTACAATTTATAATATCATACCTAATTAAAATGATCGCACGTCTTTCTAGGGAATTTGGGAGAACAAAGGTTTCTAGGGCTTAACATTAATCGGGAAATAAGCAAAACAATACACGCCACCGGCACATGGTACATGGTGGACCCACCCATACGCACAAAACGATTTGGGGATGCTTTTACTGTGCGTACAGCTAAGGAGTAGCATTTTCTGCCGGAGTCTGTGTTTCCGGATAGCTACAACTTCTACATTCAATCTAAGAGTGAATTGGTTCCTTCTAGGAAAGCGTACTCCATCACTGACCACATCATCGCTTATCGTTAGGTAGACTGTGGTCTAACGCGAGCCAAAGACAAAAAAAACGTCTCGAAGGATCAAGAACAGAATATTGCCGTAGACAGAGCTCTTGTTGTTCCTATAAAAATAACTAGACTCCTTCCCTTCCTTCTGCTGGGTAAAATTATATTTTCATGCCTCTGCAAATTCATAATTCGTCAAGATTTCAAATAATTCAAGTCAAAGTTTCTTCACAATGATCCATTTTACCATTGTGGTCTTAAACTCAGTTTTTTTTTCTGTAACGTTATAGAGCACACATGATAAGTTATAACTTTATAAGTGTTTAATCTTGTTAATTTGTCCCAAACAATGTTTACGCAAATATCCTCTAGAATCGCCTGTTGTGGTTCACGTCATAAGCCGATTTAATCACCATAAAGACGTAGACAGGCTA